>OY728123.1:1558867609-1559335928 GCA_963277665.1 Viscum album | reverse complement strand
AACATAACATTTCCACATTCCAATCACAATATAACAGTTTAAGATATTGAAATAATGAATCCATTAAAAACCATTTTCAAAACCATTTATAACATTTAATAAAGAGATTTTTGAATCAAAGTGTCCCATACCACCTTGAAGCTTTTAAAATTTTAAACCATTAATATCCATATAAATAAATCCTTAAAACCATTTTGAAAACACGGATATTAATAAGAACAAATAATTAAAACATTTAAAACGATATTTTGGTTAAAGGGGTTTCACCAAAATCAGAGACCCTTGAATGCAATAATCGAGGAATAACATTTAGTCAGAACTTTATAATATCATGAGAATAAATGGATTCATGATATAATACTCCAAAGGACAGTATATACACCATATAAGATCGAATTGGTGCATAACAACAATGAACCCTCAATAGAAATGTCAAATGTGATGAAATCCCTTATAAAGAAGGTATCCTTAAATTAAGGACAAATCAATCTCAAAAATATGTGTGACAAATATAAATACACCCAATATAGGTGGATATTAAGTGTAAAACAATAAAAGGTCATTCACACATATTCAATGGATGACATATTCAATGACTACATGTTGAACCCAAAGAAATCGAAATTGGGTTAAAAAGTTCCCTTGACAGCCTAACGACATTACATCAAAAAGAGTTGATGAGAGATAAAAAGAGTATCTCAACATTTGGACATACAATTTACATCAATAAGGATATATGAGAACATATCCCAACATAACAATATGTAAATTAAAAGACCCAACAAAAAAAGTCTTTTTAAAAAAGAGGAGGGTGAAAGGTTCCCTTACCGACTTGGGTATCTTTCAAAACATACACCCCATGGAAGGAGGACAATAGATAATTGATGTAAATACTCATAAACGAATGTATATTACACAAAGAGTAGAATAATGGGCAGTACATACACAACTCAATGGAATTTGTGGCAAATGTAGCATAAATCTCACGGGAACAAAAGTGAGATGAAAAATCCCTTACGAAAACTCGGCAGCCTAACGGCGCCACATAAAACTTACCAATTGGATTGATGAGAGGAAATAGGGTCTCTCATCATATCAACATAAAGTTTACATAATGATGAGTACAAAAGAACAACCCCCAACATAACAAAAATGAGCTTAAAAGAAGTGACATAAAGGAGAGTACTTAAAAAGAAAGAGAGAGGTTAGATCTCTTACGAAAATTCGGCAGCCTAACGGCGCCACTCAAAACATCCAAAATGGATTGATGAGAGAGAATAGGGTCTCTCATCACATGAACATAAAAATTACTGTATGTGTAATATATAATATCATCCCAATAACAAGAATAATGAGCTTTAAAAGGAATGACATAAAAGTGTGTACTTAAAAAGAAAGAGAGGAGTAGGATCCCTTACGTCGGGTCCGACATGACTCGATCGTTCTTTAAAGTCCTGAATAATAAACTTGAGTTAATTTAAACTTTATTAAGAACCTTTTTATTGTTCAATATTTCTTTTAGATCACTTATTTCAATGTTATAAACATTATTTAATCATTTAAGTTAATAATGTTTGTTTTGTCGATATTTGGTTCTTAAGTCGAAAGTGGACTTCTTACAATTACATGTTGTTCGTGTGGCCAAATGTTTATTATATCCAGAATTGTATTCATGATGTATATATCATATATTTCATATATACCCAGTACATTCATGCATTTATAACATTACATAATCATTTATAGGTAAGAAATGAAATGCACCGTTCATGGAGACGGTAAGCCGTACGTACGCATGAACGCTACTTTCATTTCTTTGTCATATTAACGGAAAGAAATAATAATTATATAGAGGTATATAATAATTCTAGTATAACATCCTTTATAATAACATTAAATCCATCCTTTATACATCCCATGTATGGCATTAACGAATCACATCACTTTGAGGGGGCGGTAGTCCGCACTTCCTAAAATGAAGATATCGCGTATACCCATAATGGAAGCCATAAAGGTAAGCCACAAATAAAAAATACAGAAGCTTAAGTAAAGAATAAAAATATTAAATATCATATATAAAAATATTGACATCATAATGGACACCTTTGAAGGTGTTAGATGAGTATTGAACAATCATCGTTTCGGGAGTCAGAATTTCGCCATCCACGGAAACCGTATGTTCTTTAACCATTTGATGTAGTTGTGTGAGAGTGTAGCTCGAATAAATCATATAACAACATCCTAGTATATTGAAGATACTGTTTTTTTTACAAAAGAAATAAATAAAAAGAGTTTAGGGGGTTGGAGAAGCAAAATAAAACAAATGAACATGAGAGAATGAATTACCTTTAAAAGTGTAACTCTTTTTGATTTGAGCCTAAAGGCTTCCTTTGAAAGGATTCTGCCCAAATGGAATCCTCTAGGATGAGGAGAGAGATGTGGAGAGAGTAAATGGGCAGGGGTTGGCCGAGCCAAAGGCTTGATGAGTGTGTGAAAAGAGGTAGAGGTGGGGGCCTTTTATAAGAGGAGAGGAGGGGCACTTTTTGAAAGTAAGAAATATTACATTATTTGAAAGTGTGTTTCGGTTTTAAAAGGTCCCACATTGATATAAGTCGTGGATAAGGTGATAAGGCTTCGAAATCCACTCATTCAATAAGTTTTGGACATGTGTAGTTCATAGATTTTACATTATCCTTCCATTTTATTTAAATCGTTAAATAATGAGGTCATCACTGCATCATTATTATGTCATAATTAATTTAATTTATTTATTGTCTAAAAATTATCAAAAAACCACTATGATGTAGGTAATCTTTTTATATTTCCAATGACTATTTATAATCAAAATTCGGACTTGTATAACCCCACTTAAAAATTGTTTTCGTAAAACATATTATGTTTGTGTCATTTTCACTTTAACATTAAATAAAAAGTAATTTATGTCATTTCCCAACAAAAGTGGATCCATGGGGTCCCCAAGTTGACCAATGGCTTGTAATGGTCGTCCATGACACAACCAAAAGGTTTAGGACAAGTTTCATTGTGTTTTCACATTTTTATTATATCATTTTTACCTTAAACTACACTAATTACCACTAATCGCGATTAAAAACATAATAAGTTACTATTCACCAAAAAATTATTTTAATCTCATTGAACCACATTTTACTTCTTAATGACAACCATGTATGTCAGATTTTTGAAAATAAAAACACAATGATGGCAAAATTTCATTTAAATGGAAAATCAGTTTTTATAAGTACCACTTAGTGGTTTCACTATTCATCAAAAATTGAAGTTTTTCAGAAAAATCCCAAAAAATCACCATAAGCTACATTTGATATTCCGAATTCAAAAATGAAGTCTATTTTAAAGAATTCAAAACATATGAGTCACATTAATTAATTTAATAATTAATTCCCACTGTCAAGGCAAATAGCGTGTTTTTATAAAACAATAAGTATCAAAAGATTGACACTAGTTTAAGTCTGATTTCAAGGTGAAATTAATTCCAACGACCACTATTGGATTTAATGTTAAAAATATTTTCTAATTTCACTTTAAAAGCAATTCAAAATATTATCTAATAATATAAATAAATTATATTAAAAAGAGGTTTTGAATTAAAACACAGCATTTTACACTATTCATTAAAAAAATGAACATTATCGAAAAGATACCAAAAATTTACACAAAGTAAATTTTGATGTCCCGATTCTTAAGAAGAGTTTAATTTGGCCCAAAAGAATGTATGAGAGTGATCAAAACTATATTTAATGACGGTTCGCCATCAAAAGGTGATAAGTGAACCTTTAGTGAAAACTAGGGCATATACGCCTAAAATTGAATTCTTTCCGTATTTTAATCCTCTATCCTTTATTGTATAAATGTAAAAACATTTAAGAACATATGTAATAATATTTTAGTTATTTCTATCCATTCCCGCCATTACAACGGCTACATGTTAACTACCATTTGAAATAATATTATTTTATTATTAGAGTGCAACGTAAGATTTCAATGAAACTCTTTGTTGTGTGTTGGGTACACCATCGAGCATACCATCCCCTTTATAGCCATATTAATATTTTTTTCACAAATATGGATAAATACAAAAATTTCATATTCTTTATTTACCTGGGGTGTTACAATTACATAGTTGAAAAGGAAACAATTCACATTGGTAATCATTTAATTGACTAATTCATTTCAAACAACCCATAAAAGGGAAAATAGAGGCATAACCATGGTTATCCTAAGCCAAAAGGCCCAACAATAATTATCCAAGGGAAACGAACCCATGGGGTGGCCCTTAATCAGAAAAAGACATCTTAACAAGCTTTAATTCATATAATTAATCACTTAAACATCCTATGGAATTAAAAAAAGTCAAAGTATTAACAAAACAACACCCCAAACATAGGTGTGTGGCACAAAAACACATATAAAGAGCTTGACATTAAGAAATAAGCTTGATACCACCTACCTCATCGTAGTATGACTCTCCCCATCTAGCCTTGACTTCCAATTCATATTATAATGGTATAGATCTACAAAACCAGTATATTCAATAAACCTTAAATAACTTAGTCGATAAAAATAATTTACCATGAATGTATCAATAGTAATCTAGAGCTTACTGATTGGGTTAAAATGAGACTGATGGTGATTTATTTGGAGTTCAGATGATGAATCAAGAAGGGGTTGATGTTTTGGCACTCCTCTTGTGTTCCACCAGTGAGACCACTATCTTTTCTGTCGAATGGAGAGGCTACTTCTCATTTTAAGAGAAAAAACAAAAAAAACAGGGCATGTAAGCCCATATACACAATGTGTAGATCATTTAACTTCTCATTTGGCAGCTGAATTTCATCTAATTACTTTACGGGGCATGCTGACATGACTACATGACCTGTACTAGGAAGTACATGGCAGGTAGTTGGTTTTCCCCTATTTTCGCCAACATGCCCACATACCATGTATTCCCTTCACACACAGATATACTAAAGCATGTTATCTTGGGAGTACATGATGTGTAACCGCTAATTCTAGTAATTTCACCAAATTTCCCTTGGTTTATCAAAAAAAATAAAAGGAAATATAAAATAAGAAATTGTACCTCAAAGGATAATTGGGTTATTACAAACTTCCCCTCTTAAATAAAATATTCCTCAAATTTATCTTCCAATGGTGGTGAAGAAATATCTGAGAATAACTTTGGCCACTAAGCACATATGTCAGCCTCCCTCTACCAAGTCTCATCCAATACTTGCCCATTCTACTATAACACCCATACGAGAGGAACTGATCATCCTCAGAGAACCTTCTTGCTCCTATCAACTATAGGAATCGGATGATCCTCAAAGGATGCATCAACCTGAGGCTCAACCTCCTCAGGATGAAAAATGTGAGATGGTTCTGAGTGATAGTGGAATATATGAGATACATGGAAGACGTCATGCATGGCATGGTACCTCTTAGATAACTTTAACTGATCAGCAATGACCTGACTTGCTCCTGAATCTCAAATGGTCTGACATATCTCGGTGAAAGTTTACCCTATCATCTGATTCTCTTTTTTCCTAACCTTGATGCGGCATGAAGGAAACTTGGTCCTCGACATCGAACTCTAATGGTCATCTCTGGTGATCAGCATTTGATTTCTGAAAAGATTACTCAGTATCCATCTATCTCTGAATCAAGTGGACGTTCTCCTAAGTCTCATGTATAAGACATTGTTTTAGTAAGGGTGCCTCACCTACCTCTAACCAGAACAGGGGAGAACAACAAGGGATACCATATAAATCCTTGTAAGGTTCCATCTGGATAGTCATCTGAAAATTTTTATTATAGGCAAATTTGTCTAGGGGAATATGCTTCTCCCAAGAGCCCCCAAAGTCTAAGAAACCTTCATGCAACATGTCCTCTAGCACCTGTATCATATGCTCTGACTGGCCATCAGTATGAGTGTGGTATGTTGTGCTCAAAAGCACTTGTGTACCCAATTCCCTCTAAAACCCCTACTATAAATGAGATGTAAAGTGGGAATCCCTATCTGGAATAATAGAATAAGTGACCCCATGAATTCATACCACCTATCGGATATACATATTTCCAATATCATCAACACTGAAGGTCACCTTGATTGGAAATAAGTGAGTGACCTTCGTAATCTTATCAACTATGACCCACACAAAATCATTTTTTCTAGGAGACCTCAGTAATCCCATCATAAAATCCATCATAACATCATCCCATTTCCAATACAGAATAGGTAACCGATGAAAACCTCAGCTGAACACTGATGTTCCTCCTTCACCTACTGACATGTGGAAAATCTTGTAACAAAACCAGCTACTTTCTGCTTTATACTTAACCACTATTATGGACGATGCAATTCATGATACATCTTGGTGACTCCGGGATGAACTACCCAAGATGAAACATGAAACTACCACATCAGCTCCTCACATATATCCCTTGGAACCAACACACATCAATGGATACATAGAACCTAATCCTCATCTATCTTCCACCCAAGAGGAGGGTCCTCACCTGCCACAAATTCTTGTAGAACTAGGCCTTTAGAATCTAATAGTTGTCTCATTCTCACTCTGTCCAGGAGGGTCGAAGTCATAGCTAAAGATGAAAGGTAAGACCATCCCCGACTATCTTGCACCTCTAAATTCATCTTAGAGAAAAAATCCATAAGCTACCACTCACCACTAGCCTCATGAACTTCCTATATCTGATTCATCGCGCTCCGTACATCAGCCACTACATTACCTTTCCTAGGTGTATATACAAGCTGAAAGTCAAACGACTGAAGGTATTCCACCCACCATCGCTATCTCAGATTCAAATAACACTAAGTAAAGATGTTTTTGAGAATTTTTTGGTCCGTGTACACCACAAAATTATATCCCAATAAATAATTTCTCTAGCAATAAAAATCATAAACAACTGTAGATAACTCGAGATCATGTATCAGGCAAATCCTCTCATGTGGCCTCAACTACTGAGACCCGTACACAAAAACTCAATTGCCCTGTAAAAGTTTTTCTCCCATCCCAATTTCTGATGCATCCCAGTACATAGTGTAACACTTTCCAAACTCTGGTAATACTAGTATCGACACTGAACTCAAACTCCCCTTCAAATATTTAAATGTTGTGTCATAAGAATCTAGCCACTCAAACTTCACACCTTTCTTAGTCAAGTTTGTCATTGGCGCTGCCAAGCGTGAGAAGTAATGTATAAAACTCATGTAGTAACCAGCTATCCCCAAGAAACATCGCATGTCAAAAACTTTCTTTGGATGCTCCTAGGTAACTACTACTCTCACCTTCTATGGGTCCACTGATACATTAGTCTCTGATATTATGTGACCCAGGAAGTGAATTTGATCCATGTAGAAGTATAATTTTGTGAGCTTAGAATATAATTGATGCTCTCTTAGTGTATTCAAAATGATATCAAGATGCTTGGAATTTTTGTTTCAGTTTTGAGAACACACCAAGATATCACCCACGAAAATCACCACAAAAGAATCTAGGTAAGGATAGAACACTTGGTTCATCAGCTCCATGAACATAGCTGGCGTGTTTGTAAGACTAAACAGCATAACGAGGTACTCATATAGACCATACCTGCTACAAAATGTGGTACGAGGTATGTTTTTAGGTCAAACACGTACCTAGTGATATTATGAACTCAAGTCAATATTAGAGAACACCTGAGATCCTCAAATCTGATCAAATAGGACATCTATCTGTGGTAAGGGATATTAGTTTTTAACCATCATCTACTTATGTTTTTGATAGTCCATTCATAGCCTAAGGTTACCATCTACCTTTTTCACGAAAAGGACCAGTGAATCCCAAGGAGAAGTATTAGGTCAGATAAAACCCTTAGCTTCCATATCATCCAACTACCTATTGAGCTCCTGCAACTCTGTCATAGCCATCTTGTGTAGAGGAATGGATACTGGTGCAACTCCTAGAACTAGCTCGATAGTGAACTCGACTTCTCTAACCAGAGGTAACTCTGAGAAGTTGTCAAGGAAAACGTCCCATAAATAATAAACCACTAGAGGTAAATCTTCCAAACATGTTCCTTGGTCATCTAGATTTAAAATCATAGTATAGGCTATCATGATGCCTAACCCATGATTCTTGGGTCCATCTATTCTCACCTAGACATTTCATTCACCCTTATGTAGAAACTCTTCACCCTCTAGTGATGTGAAACTCACCCTACGGTGATAGAAATCAACAGAGGATCAAAAAGGAACCAACTAGTCCATTCCATGAATTAAATCATAGCCTATCATTTCCAAGACATAGAGGTTACATGGAAAGTGACACCCACCAATATCAAGGGGGAACTCCTTGCATTGATGCACACCAAGATTTATAATCCCTAATGGAGTGTCTAGCATTATAACATCAGAAGAACTATAAACATAGAGATAAATTATTTCCAAAATAGCCGTATATATAAAACTATGTGTAGCACTAGTATCAAAAAGTACATTAGATATAATAGAGGTGACTATAATAGTACCTACGATAGTAGAAGATTCGAGATCCTTCTCTTGCTGGGTTTGTTGTAATGCATAACTCTGACCTGCATTGTGGCCCTGATACACTGCTTGGATACCCTAAGCTGACCTTCCCTACTATAACTGAGATCATGGGGACTGACAACCATGGCCACGACCACCACCTTGGCCCAAATGCCCTATTTTATTCCATCTTCCAGACTGGTGACAAGTTACCTACCCTACTCTTGTACAAGGAGTCTGTACAGAACCACTCTCACTGGCAACTGGTGGAAATTCCCAAGAGTAGCACTCTAGATGGACCATCATTCCATAATCTCAACACTCATCTAGGACCCCTGGGCACTAACTTCTCTTATTCCCAACCTTCTTGAACTGGTATTATGTCACCAGGCCACCATAGGAAACGTGATGGCTGCTACTGTCCCCATAAGAGAACTCTATATGATGCTTTCTATTTCCAATTTATATAATACTAGAAACTAGTTCCAAACCACCCTAGCTCACACCACTAGATTCTTGCATTTCTCATTCAGGGATCAGCACCTAATTCATAATACCAGAGACAGAAGGCAACATAAATACATTCAATTGTGATCAAATATCAAACCCGAGACCATCCTTGAATCTTCTGTGTTTCGATACGTCATCACCCATTATAATAGCTATGAATCACTGAAGATCAATAAACCAGATAGAATACTCCATAACGAACAGTGTACACTGATCCATGTGAATAAAATCTCGAGATCGGTCTCCCCTCAGCATCTTGGTAAAATAATAATAATAAAAGGATTCCTAAAAGTCTTCCCATGTCATATCCTGATGACACCCTGCTTGAGTGATAACATCCCACCATCTCTTGGTAGAATCACGTAGCATATATGTCTCGAGATTGACACTCATCTCGATAGGTATCTCTAGATACTCGAAGATAGTCATCATTGATTCCATATAGGATTTTGTAGCCTATGGTCTGCAATCCCTTAAAAACTAGGTGGATATTGACGTTGGAAGATACGTGTTAGCTCTACCATTGATGTGGTAGCCTACAGTGATCCCTGAAAGGTATGCATGAACCTCACAAAACCTTCATGAAACTATGCATCTTTACCTACATCTAGTATAATAGATGGTTCCACATATGGAACAACTAGTGGATCTATCGGTATCCCATGGCCTACCATTTCTGGGGGATAATCATCACCACTCTCCTGGAATAGAGCTCATGTTCATCATGGCAGCATGACTCTAAAAGTTCAATAAAATGCCTTAGTTCAAGCTCATAATCATAGTTTTTTATTCAAGAGTGCAAAAACAAAACAGGAAAAGTCCCTAAATGTTTGAAAAAAAGGGACTACACAGCGTGTAGAAAGAATACACATCATGTACTCTTACGTTGTCACATGTTCATATTCTACCACCTTCCTAGCTGTGTACCAACCCCAGGTATATGGTGAGTTCCATGCGTACATAGTGTGTACATAAGTATGTCCTTCTGGCCATGTACACCCTCACGACCATGTCTACATGGGTTTTTCCTTGGTAAGACCCACAACATGAAAAGAAAGTACACAACGTGTTCTGATGAAAACTAAATAGCCCATTTTTTCTGTCACACGGCCCGTTACATGGTCAGATATTAAACGGAATGTACATAGAGTATATGGAGTGTACTCACAAAAAGTATTTATTCCCACAACAAGAAGAACACATGGTGTCTGTTCATGAAACCACAATCTGTGTTGTCTGGTTTTCTAGATAGTAGGCCACAAAAACTTCCCAGAAACCACTGTTTTTGCAAAATAATGCAATGGTATGCTAAATTCCAATCTATGAGGTCCCATACTCCCCGTGAATCAAAGTTTAGAACCCATTCATAACATAACATAGCACAATTCTATAAAAAATGATGAATCATGATCCACCAAATTCCATTCTAAGAGGGACCATACACCTCAGGAACCAATGTTTGGAATCCATTTAATCCAACCATAGCACGTACCAATACACCAATCACAACAGTAGGCATATCTATCAATGTACTATCACAACAACATGCATCAATAATGCTCCCTAAATGGCATGGTTAGAATGCATGGCATGAGATTTATAACAAGTGACTATATGATTCAAGAGATGGAATACCCACATCTCATCAGGTTGCAACTGAAATAGAACCCACAATTGCAACAATAATTATAGCACAAAACAAGTGTGTCCCCCAATAGTGAAATCGAATAAACTATAATATCTCAAAACCCAAAGTACAATTTAATTAGAGGTAATTTGGATTTTCCCTATATACAGGGTAGATACTCTCAGTCACATCTAATTACCAAATTCCATATCCTTTATATACCTTTATAATGTCCCTGAATTTTAAGACAAACTAGAAAAGAAACGAACCCCTCTGATACCACTTTGTAACATCATGGATCTAGAAGCCACTAATAGGTGCCCCGTACTCTATTGGCCACATGGCCTCAAGCACATTTACCCAAACACCATAGGAATCCAACTAGTAGCGAGGGCCTAGGGTGTGATAGTGGGGAAAATATTCCCTCGTTAATAGAGTGGAACATAGCTAAAGAAATAATAACAATAGTGGAAGAATTAAACATCATGAAGGTGGAGTAAACAACGGAAGACTCAAAGTTAAAGATAACCAGAAGGCATATAAAATCAGAATGATGTAGCATGTCACATGTTCTAACAAAGCAGAAAAAAAAGATACACTACTATCATGTACAATACAATACTAAGGTACAACAATACAAAATGAAACACAACAGCATCGCAAGTCTTGCCTTGGTTCCATGCTCTTTTTCTTCTAAGACACAATCAAGTACCTGTATATGGAGCCTTTCCCCTAACGAAAACTGCAACAATATAGTCTGTTTGGGCCCAATACATGACCCAAACATGGTGTGAGAAATAAGTCCCAATAGGCAACCACCAAAGGTCTATTCCAATCAGTTAGTGAGTACATGCAGTAGTAGTTTATAATAATGAAATCATTAAACTAGGAAGTACTCAAAAGCAAAAAAAATCCTACAAGTATTGTTCCATTTATGTTGTTCATGTTCATTAAAAAATTCAATTACATTGAGTCATGTGTTCTTGGGATTAGGCCACATCCAGGCAATCACTAATTTAAGAAAATTCAGTAGATAACTCCACAAGAAATCAATCAAGTAAAATTATAATTGAATCCAAGTTTGTTCTTTAGCTTGATAGGTGCTTCATAGGTCATTACAACAGTCAAACCTTAGTTCAAAACCTTTCCATCAGGTAGTCCATAGACATAAAAAGTCTTTTCCCATGGGCAATTTTCCACAGGCAATTTCCCACAGTAATAACAAAACATATCCCAAAAGCACACAACACCTTTCCCACGTGCATGAAAAATCTCTCCCTATAGGCAGAATCATTCAATAGGGTCAATCCTGGCATATAAAAAATTAAGCATAAGGAAAAACATGCAGTATTTACACAATTACATGGTTTAAAAGAAAAAAATAACATTAGTAAGTATTTAATTAATAAATTCATTTCAAACAACCCATAGTAGGGAAAATAGAGGCATCATCATGGTTATCCTAATCAAAAAGTCCGAACAAAAATTATCCAAGGGAAACGCACCCACGGGGTGGCCCTTAATCAAAATAAGCAATCTCAACATCCTTCAATTCATATAATTAATCACCTAAACACCCTTAGGAATTAACAATAGTCAATGTCTTAAAAAAATGACACACAAAAATGGGTGCACGCCACAACGGCACATATAAACAACTTGACATTTATCAATTAGCATGAGACCACCTACCTCATCGTAGTATGACTCTCCCCATACATCCTCAACTTCCAATTCAATCTAGAATGGTATAGATATATAAAAAAAGATATTCACTCGCCCTTAAAAACATATTCTAGAATAAAAATCCCCAAGAATGGCTCAAGAGTAATCAGGAGCTTATCGATTGGGTCAAATGAGACTGGCGGTGATTGATTTAGAGTTAGGATGATCAACCGAAAAGGGGTTGAAGTTCTGGTGCTCCTCTTGATATCCCCCTACGAGCCCATTGTCCAATCATCCAAATGAAGATTCTAATGCATGTTTTATGTGAAAAACGTGAAATAAGCATTATTTAAGTCCATATACATGGCATGTATATCATTTAACTTCTTATTTTGTAGCTGAATTTCACAAACTTACTTTCCAGGGCCTACTGACATGACTACACGGTGTGTACTAGGAAGTACACAGTATGTAGTTGGGTTTTTCCCCTATTCTCTCCAATATCCCCACACACCATGTATTCCATTCATACACAAACATACTACATGGTGTATGATTCCGAGTACAAGGCATGTAACCCCTGATTCAAGTACTTCCCCTAAATTTCCCTTATTTTCTCAAAAATAACTCAACAAAAAAAGAAAAGAAGAAACTGTGACTCAAAGAAAGAATCAGGTTCTTACACAGAACTTAATTTGAAGATAAGTAATGAAGTGAAAAGGATTGTGGCTACTATCAGTACATTAACCTCATAATACACTATTTTTCTAAAAGGTGTCAGTCAAGCTGTTAAGGAACATTCCTCTTATCTTGCTTCAACCTCAATTCCACCTGTTCATCCTTCAATATCTATGGATCGTTCTATGGTCAAATCAGTTTGGAAAGAAGCGTTACAAGACATAGTTTCTAGTGTTTCCAAGTTTGAGGAAAATTAAAATAAGGTGCATGACCATGTGAATTATTATGCAAGGAGTGGTTCACAGAATTAGGAAGCGATGACCAAAAGGATTAATGATTTTTTCTTCAAACTCATTATAAAGAATAAAATGAACATTTTATTCAATTATTTGGCCACCAATATTAACCTTCCTCTAGTGAAAAAGGTTTTTAAGGATCGGATTCAAAATCTGAGAGAGTTCACTCCTGTTTTGGAAAAGTTCATATAAAAAATGTGAATATGAAAAGGTAATGAAATATGGTGATGAAATCATTAAAGAGTTCATCAAGCTGTTAAAAATATATCTTCATGTGAAAAGTGAAGCCATTGTGGTGCCTACTATCACACCTATTCACCCTGCTAATTCAGTTCCTTCTTAAGCTCATTTGTCAGTTTCTAAATCTTTATATCAGATTAGACCCATCATTACAGAGCACATTCAGCCTCAGATTATTTCTCAGCAAATATCTACCCTAGCTTCTACAGTTCTCGAAGGAGTGCCTCTACCTCCTTTGAAAATCCATAAAAACCCTCCTACTTCTCAGCCTAACCCTCCTACTAGACCGTCCATTAATCATTCATATAAATTAAAATCACCTTTTGATCCTAAGTAGTATGATGGAATTTTGTTTTGATAGGGATTATCTTTTCTTTATCTTGAATTTCTCTATTTATTGTACACTTTACATTTTTTTTGATTAATGGAATTAAATATTTTCTCCTTTCGTGTCTTTTTTATATATTTCTTCTTCATTATTCTTTACTACAATTTCTCCACTCAGTATCTTCTTTTGATATCTTTTTCTTAAAGTGGAAGAATAATTTGTCACTTTTTCACTTTTTGATAATACCAAAAGGGGGAGAATGATTTGGAATTAATTAATTTTCATTTATTTCTTTGACTTCTTAGGTTATTTCTATTACCACTGATTTCCTTTGATATCATTCCTATTCATTATTCTTGATAGCATACATTCTATTTGCTACATTTTTTTGATACCACCTTTTCTGATTTTGTATTTAATATCTTTGATACCATTTTGATAACATCATGAGAGACAAAAATCTCATGATAATAATATACATCAACTTGTTGTACTATATAGTTCCATGATTTTTGATCATCAAAAGGGGGGAGATTATTGGCCCATTGTTTTTTTAGCCACCCTCTCTAGTTTTAATAATCACAAATCATGTCAATGTATTATTGATAATATTATTATTCATGACATATCTTATTAATCATATTAAATATGTGTAAATTATAGTTATCCATAATCATTAATAGGCTAAATGTATTATAATATTATATGTGTGGAAAGATAATTCAAATAAGAATGTGTTATAAGTATGTGAATCTTACACCGACAGCACAACCAAGTCACCGATGTTGATAGACAAATGTGGATAGACTAAAGACTCACTGGCACCGATAGTTCAAATGTATCACTGACAGTTTAGCCTAAGACTCCAATAAAAAGTCTGACTCACCAATGGACAAAGGAATCACTGATACTGACAGTTCAAATGTGTGGTCGATGCTTAATTCTACCAACGCAACAACTCACCAATAGTTAAAAGGAGTCACAAATGCATGAGTTACCAATGAACAAGTCACTGACACATGTGTTACTATTGAAAGGAATCACTGAAACATGAGTCACCAATAGATCAATAATCTCACTGATAGAAGGAAGGAATCACCATTGAAATGAGTTACTGATGCACCACCTACAAACAAACTATTTAAAATTATTTAAATCACAATTATTTTCTAGCGGTCATATTTGTGTTATTTAATGACTCTGACAAAATTAATGTTTATTTACAGACCTAACAGTAGACAATACAAGGTACAATTTTCCCCAACATACACATTGTTGGGCTATAAAGTTTAAAAGGAAAAATCTTGTGATTTAGAGTATGATGAGAAGAGTATACAACATAAGAGAGAACATATATGCATATACACCAGAGAAGAAGATAAGAATACTCAAGGAACACTTATTAATGTTTTTTGTTGTGAACCAAAGATCTACTATGCATCAAAGTTCCATCATCTCTACAGCATTCAACTGAACTGAAGGTGAGGAACATATCATCCACCTAGAAGGAAGAACCTAGTGCTTCACGACACTCTATTTTTGTGTATGTTTCAAGAAGAGGACTCCAAAATCTATTCCAACACATTAAAGAGTCCAAAACTGATCTTCATAACACTCAAATCATCCTAAACCCTTTATAATCATTATTTCTCTATTGAGTATCATTTTACTACCTTTCAAGTCCTGTGCGTCTCTATTTATAAAACAAACACTGTATTCTACACTTAATAGGAGGATACTTGATATCCTCACCTAAAACTCTTTCTATATAAAATCATTCTATGTATAACTGTGGAAGAGTTTGTGTGACCTGGTTATTTTACTTCCCATGAAGAACTGTGGTGGAGGTCTTGTGACCTAAATAGTTTGGAAAACTATTGTAAACTTCGATCTAGGGTGTGGATCAAAATATAATCTATATATAATGTTTGGTGGTATTTAATCCCCATGTGGAGAGAACTATGTCTCTTCCTGATACTGAACCTCTTGTTTCTATCCATTGTGATTTTAAAATTTATTTTTCTATATTTTTTCTTTTTTTCATAAAAGTAAATTTTGACTTGATAATTTGTCTTATCGAGTGTTTATAATTGATTTGAATTATTAGATTAACTTCAAAAGTTACATCAATATCCCAGATTGTTGGTACTGAGAAGTAATCGATCCTTTTAGAATTTAATTCAACATTCAGACTTTTATAAATTCACTACCAACTAACTGCCCTATTTTAGTTTTTAAATTAGAGGATTTTAAAATAATCCTTTTAACATAAATTTTTTAATAGGAACTCAATTCACACCCCCCCTATTGAATTTCCACTCTGACCAACATTTGGTATCAAAGGTTTATTAATGTTTTATGTTTTCAAATCTTTTCAACTGTGATTTTAGTCATGTTTTAAATATCCCAAAATTTCTGTTAATACTAAATTTTTAGTTATTTCAAAATAAATATATGTTCCTTTTTATTCATAATAGACAATAGATAGGAAGATGTTTCTGTCAACAGACCTCCATTCTTGAATAGATATAAATATGGTTAATGGAAAGTGAAAATGAAAATTCATCTATAGAATATGGGCTTTGAAATTTGGTCCTCAATTTAAGATGCCTATAAAATTCCTGATACTCCCAAAAACAATTGGAAAGACCTAACTAAGTCTACATGTAAAACAACATATGAAATTTTAGATACCATGTCTGTTTCACATGAGGGAACTAAAAATGTCAAGGAAATGAGACTCAACAATTATACTACCAAGTATGATAATTTTAATATTAATCCTAATAAAAACTATTTTGGATATGTAACTTAGTTTCAATGAGATTGTGAACACAATGATCGCTTTGGGAAAAAATATTACTGTAAAAGAGAAAATTATGAAAATTATTAGATGTCTACTTAATAGATGGAGAGGAACCTCTCTCTCTATTCGAGAATCATGTGATATCAATAACCTACTAGTGAATGAGCTAATTGAAAAACTCATGATGTATGAGGAGGAGTTCAAATTAAACAAGGAGAATGATTATGAATCTAAGAGAAAGTTAGTGGAATTCAAGACCAATGACTTTAAACACAAAGAGAATGAAAAATTACTAGTTCAATCTGAAAGTTTTGATGATGAATAGTCTTCAAATGATAGTGATGAAGAGATGGATCAGATAACCAGAATCCTCAAAAAGTTTTATAGGAAGAATAATTTTTTTATAAATTCATACTTAAAAGGTAAGTATGACAAACGTGGAAAATAGAAAAAGAACTTCAGAAGAGATGATCAGTTAAATGAGATAGTTTGCTATGAATGTAAGAGAAAAGTAAACATCAAGTATAAATATCCCAAGATGAAATAGAAAAAGAAATATGAGGATAAGGAAAAAAGGTATAAGAAAGCTATGAAAGATTCCTAGAGTGCTTCTGAAGATAGCTCCAGTGATGTTGAATCCCCACCTGATGAAAAGGCTGACAGATCCAACATGTGTTTCATGACAAACACATCTGAGGTAACACTAGAATCTCCTACATTTAATTCCTATTATTATAGAGATGATTCTGACAAAGAAAATATGTCTGAAAAAAACATGTTTGATTACTACACTATGCTTGAAGAAACAAGTAATGGATTAATTGAAAAATATAAAATCCTGAAGAAATAGCATGCTCTTACCTCTATTATTAAATCTGAACTTACTATAGAAAAAGAAAAGAATATTCAACTGCTCAAAGAAAACAATGCACTCAAACTTTCAAATGAGAAATTGAGAAAAGACTTAGAAAAATTTATAAATTGTAAAGATAATCTAACACAAATTATTGGAAAACAAGTTGCTCCAATATATACCCTTGGTATTGAGTATCAACCTAGAAAGGGAAACATTGTTACAAATAATTTTGTACCAAAATCTAGAAAAATGAATTTCATATCCAGTTCTGAAAAATTGGCTGCCAGTTCCTACAGTGAAATATCCAACACTGTTTCTGATTTTTCTAGACCAAATAAACTCAATTTTTCAAGTACCTTATATAATGATTATAAGAAACCCATAAAGAAAATGATGGATCCCAAATCTTTAATTATTAATATCATAAGACCCGAGAAAATCAATGTAATAAAATCTATTCTTATTTGATTTTTTTTAGAAAACTGTTCGACAAGTTCATATAAAAGTATATGGTACTTAGAGAATTGATGTTCAAGATGCTTGATGGGGATTATTCATGCCTCAAAAAGTTGATAAATATTGATATTGACCATGTCACCTTTGATGATAATTCTAAATGAAAAGTAATTAACTTCATCCAAATTGGTAACTCTAATTCAGTTTTTGACTTCTAAATTACTTTTTTCTAGATTAAAATATAACCTGTTTAGTATATCATAGTTACGTGATGATGGTTTCATTGTAAAATTTGATAATGATGCATGTAATGTTTCTAGTTACAAAAATGATTTAGTATTTTCTTCTCTTAGGAATGAAAATATTTATGTTGGTTACAAATATTCTTTAGTGTATCAAAATGTTTCCTATTTAAATATTTTTCACAATGAATCCTGGCTTTGGCCAAGAAGATTAAGACATTGTAGCACCCAATCCCATAGAAATCTTACTTAGAGAGGAATAGTAAAGTATCTACCCAAGCTTGAGTTTCCAAATGACAATGTTTGTAATCATTGTCAAAAAGTAAAACAGCACAAAATTTCTTTCAAACCAAAGAAATAAATGAAAACTTCTCAACCTCTCGAGTTGGTTCACATAAACATATGTAGAACATAAATAGTATATATTCTAAATGGGAAGAACTAGGATTATGTTCTTGTAGATGACTTTTCTAGATATACGTGGCCCTACTTCTTGGCACAAAAAAAAGTGAGGCATGAAATTAATTTACCAAGTATGCCAAATCTATATAAAATCTAATTTGTTTGAAAATAAAATCTTCAAAAAGTGACCATGGACATGAGTTTGAAAATAAATATTTTGAATCCTTTTTCTCAAAAAATGGTTATAGTCATAATTTTGTTGTCCCTAGGACACTCCCTAAGAATGATGTTGTAGAAAGAAGGAATATAACCTTGAAAGAGATATTTAGAACTATGTTCAATAAGTATGACCTTCCTATTTAATTTTGGGTTGAATCTATTAATATGGCTTGTTATACTATTAATAGATTCTTAATTAGACATATCCTTAAAAAAATTCCCTATGAATTGTAGAACAATAGAAAACCTAAAGTTAGTTACTTCAAATTCATTGGTTGTAAAGTTTAAATTTTTAACACTAAGGACAATGTAGATAAATTTTAATCTAAGAGTGATGAAGGGATCTTTCAAGGATACTCAGTTTCTAGAAAATTCTATACAGTCTTTAACAAAAGAACCAAATGTGTAGAAGAATCTATACACATAAAATTTTATGAAACAGATCCACATGAACCCAAGTCCTATTTAAAAAATCTTGAGGGTGATCTGTCAAATTTAGATACCAATACTAAATATATTGATCATATTGTTAAGCAATCGGTAAAATCTTCCAGTTCTAGAAATTCTCTAGATTCTGAATATAGAGAACCCAAACTTGTAGAAGAATATAAAATTTCTAGCCCCTTATTTTCTAGACAAACTAGAACCATCAAGAACCATCCTTTAGATGTTGAAGTTGGAGATTTACATAAAGGGACAAAAACTAGAGCTTTTCGTAGAAATCAGGTTGAACATCAAGGATTCTTTATATAGATTAAACCTAAAAATATCATTGATCCAATCAGTGATGAATTTTGGGTGATGGATATGAAAGAAGATCTAAATGAATTTGAGAGAAATAAAGTCTGTAAGCTTGTGGATAGACCCAAAGACACTTTGACCATAGTCTCAAAATATGTTTTTATAAATAATATAGATTAGGCTGGAAATATTGTTATAAATAAGGCAATATTGAATGCAAAAGATTATAGTCAAGAATAAGGCATTGAATATGAAGAAACTTTTTCACCAGTTTCTAGACATAAATCCATTAGAATTATACTTACATATATATCACATATAGATATTAAGATATATCATTTGGATGTCAAGAGTGACTTCTTAAATGGTTATATAGTTGAGGATTTTTTCATTTAAAAACCACCTAGTTTTACAAATCCCCACTTTCCAAATCATGTTTTTAAATTTTCAAAAGCATTATATGGTTTAAAGCAAGCTCCAAGAGCTTGGTATGATAGGATCATCTATTTTATTATTTCTGATGGTTTTTTAAAAGGTGTTTCTCATTCTATCATTTGCATAAAACGAATTTCCTAATATTTTTTAGTAGTAAAAATCTATATAGATGATATTATTTTGGAACCTTTAATGAATTCTTTGTGTGTTGATTTTTCAAAAATGATGTAATGTGAATTTGAAATGAGTTTAATGGGGGAACTCAAATTCTTTCTTGGATATAAAATCATTCAAAATATAGAAGGTATTATTTTGAATCAAAATAAGTATATTAATGATTCTTTAAAAATATTTTGATTTGATATCACTAATAGTAGTAAAATTAAAATGAGTACCACTTGTAAGCTAGATCTTGATGAAGATGGTAAATTTATTGATCAAACCACTTATAGAGGAATGATTGGAAGTTTTCTCTACTTAACTACTACTAGGCCAGGTATTATGTTTAGTGTGTGCATGGGTGCATGTTTTCAAGAAAACCCAAAATAATATCACATAAATTATATAAAAAGGATTTTGAAATACCTCAAGTATACAACCAATCAAGGATTACACTATCCTATATGATAACATTTTGATTTAGTGAGTTATTCAAATACTGAATTCAGTGGGTATAAGTTAGATAGAAATATCACCTTTGGAACATGTCACTTTTTTGGAATGTCTCTAGTTTCATGGTGTAGTAAAAAGAAAAATTTTGTTGCATTATCTACATCCGAAGATGAATACATAGTTGTTGGCCATTATTGTGCTCATATTTTGTGGATGAAAAGCACATTACTAGAGTATGGATATCCATTCAAGAATGTACCTATAAATTGGGATAACAAAAGTTCTATTAAAATTATCAAGAATCATATTTCACATTCTAGGACAAAGAAAATTGATGTAAGACATCACTTTTTGAGAGATCATTTTCAGAGGGTGATAT
The DNA here is from genome assembly GCA_963277665.1 of Viscum album. NCBI lineage: Eukaryota > Viridiplantae > Streptophyta > Magnoliopsida > Santalales > Viscaceae > Viscum > Viscum album. The sequence continues at coordinate 1,559,314,870 of OY728123.1, read as the reverse complement.
AAATTTAGAGTTCATTGGCACTAAACATCATCATGATGACATTTTCACTAATTATTTGAACACTAAAATAATAATATACATCAGACCTGAATTAGGAATGATAAATCTTTAGGATTCTGTGTTGATATTCCTTATAATTTATGAATAAATTTGTCATACTAACACTGACTATATGAAACTAACAATGTCATGCCAACACTGACACTTTGTCATACCGATACAATTTTCAGGCCAACACCAACGCCTTGTCATGTCGACACCATTAGTATGATACATAATATGTCATGGCGACACCTATGAATCATTATTTTATCTATTTTATGTTTTTATCTAATTGATTTTGTATTGTTAAATGTATTGAATCTGGTTCACGATTTTGTAATCTCTTTTGTTTTGTGAATCCCTAAATGATATAACTTAGAGTTAATCCACCATACTATCTTACCCTTGAACTTCCAACATTTTCTATTCCCTTACCTTAAATATTTCAACTCCTAACCTTCAACTGAACAATAAAAATGGTGCAGGTGAAGCATGTTTATGAAGGAGATTCAGGCGACGAATCTTGAATTTCTAAGAGACGGAAGGGGGAGTCTTGTAAATCTTCAGAACTGTTAAACCCTTCTCTTTCTAACTGAGTAGTTACTTCATATAAATAAGTACTATAGGAATGGATCTTAGACATAAATTCAATGTTGTTAAAGGTACTGTAAGATCAAGAATGGTGTGATTGAATTGAAAAAAATGACATAGACTTCTAACCAAAGATAGTACATGAATTTTATTTAATTATTGAATTTATTTTGGATGGAAGTGAAGTTTCATAAATTAAATCTTTAGTAAATGGAAATAAAATTTTTTTTTCATCTAAATAATTGATTCAATGCCTCAATGTGCCTCACGAAGGAATATTATATGATTATCAAGACACCACTCCGCTCAAAAGTGAATTCTTTTATTATGAGACAACTCTGAAGGAGATAACTAGAAATGAGGAACATAAGATACCCATTTCATCATAATTAGATGGTGGGTGAAAAATTTTATTTAATTATATTCAGCACCAGATTTGTCCTGGGAAATAGGACTTTCCTTCTCTTAGGTATTAGAATGTATAATTGGTGTATTTTATACAAAAATAATTTAAGTGTAATCTGTGAAGATATATAATGGTGCATAGAAATGAGATGATAAAACCTGATTTCAAGTCAAATTATCTATTCTACTGTAGAATTATTTCAGAAATACTAAAGGAGAAAGCTTGTGTAAGTGAAGTTGATGATGTAGTATTTACTGAATGTGGTGGAATTTTCTTAAGTACTGATATCTTTATGAGAATGAAAATTAACTGGAACCCATGGAGGAAGGAGTGGGTTGATGATGAAGATAGAATGAATAAAAATTTAAATCTTGTGGGTCATCCAACTAGACCAAATAATCTAGTGGATCCTGGCCTCAGTCCAGATGATCAAGTAATCTATTCTTCAGATGATAATGAGGATGAGGAGCCTACTACTCCTGTTAGAGATGATGGATCACCAATTGATGATATAAGTGACCCAGAAACACTGGACCAATAAAAAGAGTTTCTATTAGACCTCCAAGTCCACCTTTGGACTTACCTTCTCATGAACGTATTCTTCAATCTACTATAAGTGAAGAGATATATGTCGAAGGAAGTGAAGAATATGTTAGTGAATTTGATAAAGAATAGGATAAAGGAGAGGAAGCTGGTGGTGGTTAAAGTGGTTCTGAATCAAGTAGAGAAGAAGAAGATAATGTAAATGATGATGAAAATGGAAATGAAACAAATGAATAATGGGATATTGAATAAAGCAGTAAAAGTGGAAGTGATAGTGAATCTGATCATCCTGATGGGGATTCAGATGTTGTTAGTATAGAGGATGTTGAAGCTAATGTTGGTGAGAATGTTGAGCCTATTAAGGGTGTTCAAGAATCTACTGAATTTGTTATGTCTGGTTAAGTTATTTTTCCTAGTGAGGCTAGTATATCTGGTAATACTATTGTTCTTAGTGATGTTGTTATACCTGTTAATCATGATGAAGATGGTGTATCTATTGAGGGTGTTGTCCAAGATGAAAATGTTTCTCTGGAGAAGCCAGTTGATCAAGATGTATATACTAAAAAAAGACCTCTAAGTAAGGAGAATCAACCTAGAAAGGAAGTATTAAGTGAGGGGGATCTTCGAGCTAAAAGGGTCAGAATAAATACAATTCCTCATGTGTATTCATATATTGAATCTAAATTAGAAAGGAATCTAGTGTATGATTTTCTTAGATTAAATTATGATTTTGATGATATTAGTGATGTTGATCCAAGGAGACCTATGGTAGTTTAGGGGTGTTTGAATTCAAATATTTCTCAATCAATACCATCTACTTCTATCCCTATGCCTCTTACAATTTCAGTTCCTAGTGATTATATCACTAAGGTTGACTTTGAAAAATTCAAAGTAGATATTTTCTTAGTTGTGAGGAGCTCACTCCAAACTCAAATGAATTCTAAGATTCAATAATCTAGGCATAAAAATTATCAATTAAATGGTGATTTTAGATCTCTAATATCTATTGTGAATGAGATGAAAAAATATGTATCTTCTGCTTCAGTCCTCACTTTAGTCGGTATCAGTGAGAATGATGCAGCAGCTATTTCACAAAGAGTAGTGAGTGATATTCAGCCACTTCTAATTTCTACTGAGGAAAGGATTACAGAACATAATTTTAGGCTAAGAAATTAAATGAAGTAGCTTGATTCATCTATCAATACATTATCCTCAGAATATATGGTCTGTCTAGAAGGTGTCAGTCACGTTATTAAGGAACATTCCTCTATTCTTGCTTCAACCTCTTCTCTGCCTGTTCACCCTTCACCATTTGTGGATCTTGCTGCTGTCAGATCAGTTTTCAAAGAATAATTTCAATCCTTAGTTTCTAGTGCTTCCATGTTTGAGGAAAATACAAATAAGGTGCATGAACATGTAAAGTATTATACACGGAGTGCTTTACAGACTCAGGAAGAGCAGACCAAAATAATTAATGATTTTTTCTCTAAACACATTACAACGAATCAAATTAATATTTTAGTCAAGTATTTTTATACCAATATTACCATTCCACTAGTGAAAAATGTTTTTAAGGATAATATTCATATGTTTAGAGAGTTCACTCCCTTGTAGGACAAGTTCATAGAGAACAATGATGATTTTTAAAGGTAATGAAATAAGTGGTGAAATCATTGAAGGGTTCATCAAGATGTTAAATCCGTATCTTCATTTAAAAAGTGAATCCATTGTGGTGCCTTCTGGTTAACCTCTTTTCCCTAATGATTCACTGCCTTCTCATGCTCATGTATCAGGTTTTCAAGCTTTATCTCAGATCATACCCATCATTACAAAGCACATTCCGCCTCGAATTATTTCTCATCAAAGACCTACACTAGCTCCTACATTTCTAAATTGTGTTCATGTACCTCCTCTGAAAATCCATTTCTACCCTCCCGCTTCTTAGCCAAACCCTCCTATTGGACCATCCATTGATCCTTCTGATAAATGAAAATAACCTCTTGATCCAGGGCAGTAGGGTGGAAAAAATTTGATAGGGCTTATCTTGTCTTTATCTTGAATTTATCTAGTTATTTTACTCATTACATTTCATGAATTAATGGAATTCAGTATTTTTTCATTTCATCCCTTTTTTATATCTATTTATTTTTCATTATTTTTTACTACAATTTCTCCACTTAGAATCTTCTTTTGATAACTTTTTCTTCAAGGGGATAATGAGTTATCACTTTTTCACTTTTTGATAATCCCAAAAGGGGGAGAATGATTTGGAATTAATTTATTTTCATTTATTTCTTTTACTTATTAGCTTATTTCTTTTAACTCTTATTATCTTTGATATCATTACAATTCTTTATTCATGATATCATACTTTCAGTTTACTACATTTTTTCTTTGATACTAACTTTTATTATTTGTATTTAATATCTTTGATCCCATTTTGATAATGTAGAGACCCAAAGCTTGACGTACATGGACATTACTTTACTTTTTCGAAATACTTAATACATAATAAAAACCAACACTCAAGGATCTCAATAGTTTAGTGTCTTTAGAAACTCAGAACAAAGTCTTCTAATCGTTGTGAAAGATCTTCAACATCTCCCATAAAGATCTTCCACTTTTGTTTTCTTACCTAAAACCATTCTTGAAATCCTGGGGAAAAGAAATCATATAAAGCATGAGCTCAAATTCTCAGTAAGGGTAATCATGGAGAAAATAAAACAAAACATATACATTTGATCATCAAAACATGAACATAATATTTAAACATCAAAATCTTGAGAAATGACATAAAACATGGTAGTACATAAGGCATAGATCATAATGGAACATCAATCATGATAAAATGGCACGGGAATAGAACATGTAATTGTGGAAACCATTAAGCACATGTTATGATTTCCATATTAGCTAAGGCATTGCTACCAAGACCATCTTAGTGGACAAAATCCCTTTCTGAAACGAGTTCACTCCTCGTTTCAGTCCTGTAACACTGAACCGGTTTAACTTACCATTCCAGCAATGTCTATCTCATAAGATATAAACCTTTACCCAATGAATTAGAGGGAGATATAAGTCCCAGCCATCTCATAATTAAATCATTCTTACTTGTTCCACAAAACTTAAATCATTCATCAAAACCCAAAGAATAAAATGGGATTCATAAATGTCATCTCGTCATAACATAATCCATATAAAAAATGGATATCATTTCACCATAAGAAAATTGGAACCATGTAAATCATAGAGGAATTATAATTGAAACATACACATATGAAATAATGTCATCTTAGATGTAAAATGGTTTTGATAAAACATTTGAAATTAATTCTTGAGGAAAATATCCTTTCTTATTCGAAATCATTTTCTTTTCACAAAATGCCATGAAATATTAAAGGAATAGGATTTTGTTGAAAATAGTCATGAAATCATGTAGATTAATCTTCATGAAAATAAGGTGTTATGAAACCTTAAAAATCCGTTCATGCCATATAAGTTAAAAAAACATTCTCCTCGTACTTTTGTTGGAAAAGTAAAAAAGTAACTCGTATGGTAAACAAAAGAATGATTCCTTCCAAACCTTGTGCTAAAAGTCATAAAAGGGTAAAATGACTTTAAACATAAATGGAATAATACTAAAAATTTTATGAAAACATTTTTAGAAAACATGTACATGGATGATAAACATAACCCCAGTAAATACTTACGAATAAACAATCTCGGATAAAAATGAGATTACAAAATTATCCCTTACCTTATGTCCGATATGCTTCGTACATATCTGAACCTCCTGTATAATGATTTAAATAATGTCATTGACTTATTATATAATCATATTCATTATTATGATATCATATATGGTTCACTTATGACTTTATATTACCCGTTCTATTGTAAATTCCATGTTAATGCAGTGTTTTGGGTAAAATAGTTTTATTTATCGTACTTGTTTGGACTTATTGTTCTTGATATTATTATTACTTATATCATGATTTAAATACTTATATAATTTATATCATGATTTATATATCATATATATTCAGTATATATATATATATAATAGATAGATAAATGAAATGAAATACACCGTTCATGGAGACGGTAGGTCGTACGTACGCATGAACGTTGTTTTCCTTTCCTTATTGAGTTGAATGGAATTAATTAAATAACATATAAATAAAACCAGTAGAATTATTATGTTATATATACCATTATTATTCATTATATATACTTTATAATCATTATTTAATGGTTAACATGAAGATTGAATCTCATCGCGTCGTGGAGACGGTAATCTGTACGTACGCATGAGCGATGATATCATTCCCATAATTTTTTAATGGAATTGGAGTGGATGATATAATATCTCATAATCATTATGATGTTATAGTATCCATATATAGTTATTCTTTACACCGTTATACCCATCCAAGTAAGGTGGTGGTGGAAAAACAGATTACACCACGGCGTGGAGACGGTATTTTGTACGTACACACGCGTGGTGATTTCATTTTCCATAGGATGGATAGAAGGTGAAATGGGGTTGTTTTATATTTATAATAACATATCAGTATATATCTAATAATGATGTTATTACTTTATAATGAAAAAACTAAAGAAGAATAAGTTTAAGAAGAATGAAATTGGAAAGGATCGGTAATGGATATTACCTCTTCTTTGACGTGCCTCTTCTTAACCTCCTCATAGGGCACTAGGGTTGGTCATTGAAGTAGACCAGTATCTATAGGATGCTTCTAGGGAAGTGGAGAAGAAAAATTGGCAGGTTTTGGCTGAGCTTGATGGCTCAAACTGGTGTGAGGAAGAGGGGGAGGAGGTGCCCTTTTATAAGGGAGGAGAGGGCCACCTTTGGAAAAACTCAAAATATTATTTTATTATAAAGTCTTATTCGGTCTTTAATAGCTCCAAATTGATATATTTAGAAGCTAAGGTTGGTATGGGTCGAAATACTCTCATAAAATAGAATTTGGACAAGTTTAGGTTACTATTTTAACCTTATCATTTTGATTTAACTCTATGTTAAATAATTTAACTTTTATCGTGTCTTTTTGTTTCCTTACACTATATGGTTAATAAACATACTATAACAATCCAAAATAACCCCAAGTGGTTCATTATTAATATATATATCCTCATCTAAGTCATATTTCCGAACCTTATATTTTTAGGAATAAAATAACAATTAATAATATAATATTTGTTTTTAAAAACTATTTTATGTCAATTTTGACACTATTTGGTAATTGATTTTTGTGAAAATCATAACAACCTGATTAGTTCTAAAAAAAAGTTCATTAAATCAATAATAACATATCATATTAACCTATAAAATTATTTTAATTCATAAAAAGTATAAAATTACATTTATTTGGGTATTTATAACATCAATTATGTCAATATTTCATTAATAAGATAATTACTGCATCATCATTGTGTCATAAATAAATTAAATTCTTTAATGTCAAAAAATTATAAATAAAATACCAATATATAGGAAATATTTTGATCTTTCTAGTTAATATTTTTAGTCTAATTTATCTTATGTATAACCCTATATTAAAATTGTTTTAGTTATTAAACAATGATTTTAACAATTTTAACTCTTTTTTAAATAAAATAATAATAAGTGTCCTAATCTTATCCAAGTGGAACTAAATGGTCATATTTTATTCCTAAGGTTTTTTTTGGTCTAATTAAACTTATACAATAGAATTAGTGCATGTGTTAGGGTAATAGTAAAATCATTTTTACCCTTAATTACCCTATTTATTTTTAACCGTGGTAAATAAAAGTAAAAAATTACTATTCACCAAAAATTATTTTTATCTCATTGAACCACATTTCACTTACTAACATCAACCATTTTTCTTGGAATCTTGAAATTCCATACACAAAAGTGGTAAAATTATGTCTTGTGTAAAATTTTAAATTCTCCTAGGAGGTGGGTAAAAGACGGTGAAAAGTTCAATAAAATTTTTATATATCTAAAATTATTATAAAATGACTCTAATGAATTAAATTTAACATATATTGGTATTATGTATCAATTTTTACCTAAAATAAATTTAAATAAAATAAATAATTATTTAAATAAAAAGTCTGTTTTTAAATAGTAACCCAGTGTTTTCACTATTCATCAAAAATTGAAAGTTTTCAGAAAAATACCAAAATTTCACCCTAAGCTAATTTCGATATTCCGAATCCAAAAATGAAGTCCATTTTGAAAGATAAATTTTCAAAAAGTGGGTATTATTATTCATAACAGCTACTTTATAATAATATTATAATAATATCTCGTCTAGTCAAACTGGGTATTGTGTACTACACACGCTATCGAAGAAGGTCTTGATTGCGTGTAATGCAAGCCAAGTTAGGGCTGCGTGTAGTGAAATCTCCATTTGGTGTTGCATATAACATAATCAAAACATATTTCATTTATACATTAAACAAAATCTATACTTAATGTTGCGTAGAATAATTTCCACAAAACGAACTTGAAATTGTGTGTCACACTAGCCAAGAATAGTGCTGCGTATAGTACAAGCTAATATTGGTGTAGCGTACAACACAAGACATCAATGTAATTAAAAATAATATTTCACATAAAATCTTAGGCTGTTACAGATAACATCATGAGGGACAACAAGTTAATGATTATATTTGACATAAAATGATTGTACTATGTAATTCCATGATATGTGATCACCAAAATGGGGAGATTGTCAGCCCATAGGTTGTTTGGCCACCCTCTCTCATTTTAATAATCAAAAATCATGAAAATCTTTTCAAATAATAAAAATCTTATCTCTCTCATTTTAATAATCACAAATCAAATAAATATATTATTAATAATCTTATTATTCATGAAATATATTATTAGTCATATTCAATATGTGTAAATTAAAGTTATCCATAATCATGCATAGGCTAAATGCATTCTAATAGTATCTGTGTTGAAAACCCATTCAAACAAGTATATGTTCTAAGTTTGTGAAGATGACATCGATAACACAACCAAGTCACTAATGCTAATAGACTGATGCTAACAGACTAAGGACTCACTAACACTAATAGTTCAAATGTCTCACTGGCAGTTCATCCTAATACACTGATAGATAGTCTGACTAACCAATGGACAAAGGACTCATTGATGCTGATAATTCAAATGTGTGACTGATGCCTAATGATACCAATGCAACAACTCACCAATAGTTCAAAGGAGTCACTGATGCATGAGTCACTTATGAATGAGTCACCAACACATGTGCTACCGTCACAAGGAATCAAGGACACACGAGTCACTGATATATCAACTGTCTCACCAATAGAAGGAAGGACTCACCGTTGAAATGAGTCACTGATTCACCACCTACCGATAGAATCTTTAAAATTATTTAAATCAAACTATTTTCTATGGTTCATATTTGTGTTATTTCATGACTCTGACATAATTAATGTTTACTTGTAGACCTGACAACAGATAGTATGAGGTACGAAGTAACCCCACATGTAAATTTTCGGGCTAGAAAGTTTTAAAGGAAAAATAATGTGAGATGGATTATGATAAGAATAGTATAAAAGAGATGATAGAACACATACACATATACACCTAATAAGAAGATAAGGACACTTGAGGAACTCTTATTATTGTTTGTTGTTGTGAACCAAAAAGTTGTGGTGCAACAAAGTTCCATCATCTCTATATTATTCAACTAAACTGAAGGAGAGTAACATGTCATCCACCTAGAAGGAAGAACCCATTGCATCACGACACTCTATTTTGGTGTCTGTTTCAAGAGGAGGATTCCAACATCTATTAAAACACATTAAAGAGTCCATAGAATAAATTCATAACACTCAGAGCATCCTAAACCCTTTTGAATCATTATTGCTCTGTTGTGTATCATTTTACTACATTTTGAGAAGTGTGTGTTTCTGTTTATAAAATGCACATTGTATCCTACACCTAACTCGAAGATACTTGATATCCTAACTTATAACTCTTTCTATATCTTATTTTCCGATTTATAATAATGTAATAAGTCTTTTGAACTAATTTTTTTTACTTCCCACATTGAACTGTGGTATAGGCCCTATGACCTTGATAGTTTAGAAAACTATTACAAACCCCAATCTAGGGTGTGGATAAAAATATAATCTATATATACATCTTGGTGTCAAGTTCTCACCAAGTGGAGAGGCCTATGTCTCATCTTTAGACAAAACCTCTTGTATTTATTCATTGTGATTTTCAAATTCAGTTTTCTATGTTTCTACTTATATTTTAGAAAACTAAATTTTACATTCATAGTTAGTCTTATCTGGTGTTTATAACAAATTTTACTTATTACATTGACATTAAAAGTTTCATCAATATCAGATATTGTTTGAAATAATAAGTAATCAATCATTCTATAATTTAATTGAACGTTAAAAAATTTATAATTTCACTACCGACTAATGGGCCTGTTTTAGTTTTTAAATTGTGGGATTTTAAAATATTCCTTTTAACAGAAATTTTTTAATAGGAACTCAATTCAACCCCCCTCTTGAGTGTCCACGATGACAAATATTTGGTATCAAATTTTTGTTAAAGTTTTCTATTTTCAAATATTTTCAACTATGATTTTATTCATGTTTTAAAGATCTCAAAATTTTTATTAATTTTAAATATTTAGTTCTAAGAAAATATATATCTCTTATTTATTCATTATTATGGACAATATATTCTAAGTCAATGCTACCAATAAACCTCCATTCTTCCATGTAAATAATTATGGTCAAAGTAAAATTAAAATAAAAATTCATCTAGAGTCTGGGATTTGAAATTTTGGGCTTAATTGAAGATGCCTATAAAATTCATGATACTGCCAGAAACACATAGGATAACCCAACTAAGTCTTCCTATCACAATAACTAAAAATCAATGAATGATTTATATCATGCCATAAGAGATGATGAATTTAATCGTATTTATTCATGTAAAACAACATAATAAATTTTGGATACCCTATCTATTTCACATGAGGGAACTAAAAAATTCAAATAAATGTGACTCCATATTTATATTATCAAGTATGATAATTTTAAGATGAAGTATGACGAGCCAATTTCTGATATTTATCCTAGGTTAAATGATATTTTGAACACAATGATCTCTTTTGGAAAATATGTTACAACAAAAGAGAAAATTATGAGAATTTTTAAATGTCTACCCCATAGATGGAGAGGCACCTCTGTGTCTGTTCTAGAATCATGTGGTATCAATAACAAACCATTGAAGGAGCTGATTGAAAAATTAACGATTTATGAGGAGGAGTTAAAAGAAAAAATTATAAATATGATGAACCTAAGCGAATTTTAATGCCTTTCAATACCACTGCCTCGAAACACAAATAGAAGGGAAAAAATACTACTTCAATCTAAAAGTTTAGTTGATAAACAATATTCAACCAATAGTGATGAAGTGTTTCTTTAGATACCCATAAGATACAAAATGTTTTATTGGAAGAAGAATTTATTCATAAATTAAAAATTAAAAAATAAGAATCAAAATGGTGGAAATTGGGAATAGAAATATAGAGGAGATGATTAGTAAACTGAGATAGTTTTCTAGGAATATAAGAGAAAAGGACAAGTCAAGGCTGACTGTCCCAATATAAAATACAAAAATAAATATGAGGATAAGGAAAAAAGTTATAAGAAATCTATGAAAGCTGCATATAGTGCTTCTGACGATAGCTCTAGTGAATATGAATCCTCACCAGATAAAAACGCTGATAGAGCCAACAAGTGGTTCATGAAAAACACATCTAAGGTAACACTAAAATATCCGGTATTTAATTCCAATTATTCTGGAGATGATTCTGACTCAAAAAAATATGTCTAAAGAAGAAATATTTGAATATTTAAGTATTATTGAAGAAAACATTAATTAATTGAAGGGAAAATATAAAATCTTGAAGAAGCATCATATTTTTACCTCTACTCTTAAATCTGAACTTACGGTAGAAAAAGAAAATAATATTCAACTGCTAATAGAAAAAAATACACTCAAACTATCAAATGAAAAATTGAAGAAAGACTTAGAAAATTTTACAAATGGTAATGATACTCTAACACAAATTCATGGAAAACAAGTTTCTCTAAGATATACCAGTAATATTGGGCATCAACCAAGAAAGAGAAACTTTTTTAAAAATAATTTTGTATCAAAATCTAGAAAAATGATATTCATGTCGGGTTCTAGAAAATTAGTTTCATGTTCCTGAAGTAAAATATCCTACACCGTTTCTGATTTTTCTAGACCAAATAAAGTCTATTTTTCAACTACCTTACATATTGCTTATAGGAAACCCATCTAAAAAATGTGGGTTCCCAAAGCTCTAATTACTAATGTTACAGAACCCGAGAGAATCTGGGTACCAAAATCTATTCTTGTTTGATGTGTTTTGTTGAAAACTTATTTGAAGAGTTCCTGTAGAATTCTATGGTACTTGGAAAGTGGATGTTCAAAACACATGATAGGGTAGTCTTCATTATTCAATAATTTGATAAATATTGATGGTGTTTATGTCACCTTTAGTGACAATTTAAAAGGAAAAATAATTAGACTTGACCAAATTGATAACTCTAATTATGTTTTGATTTCAAAAGAAATTTTTTATGGATAAAAATATATCCTACTTAGTATCTCTTAGTTATGTGACAATTTTTTCAATGTTAAATTTTATAATGATTCATGTAATGTTTTGAATTCCAAAAATGAGTTAGTATTTACTACTCTTAGGAATGAAAATGATTATACTATTAACCTAGATTTATTATTGTCTCAAAATGTTTTTTGTTTAAATTACTATGAAAGGACTAGTTAAGGATCTACCCAAGATTGAGGTTCCAAATGACAAAGTTTGTAATCCTTGTCAAAAATAAAAATAGCACAAAATCTCTTTCAAACCAAAGAAAGAAGTGATAACTTCTCAACCTCTCATTTTGGTTCACATGGAATTATTTGTACTCTCAATAGTATCTAGTCTAAATGGAAAGCACTATGATTTTGTTCTTGTATATGAATTTTCTAGAAATATATGAACCTAATTCTTGGCATACAAAAGTGAATCATGAAATTACATTACCACGTATGCTAGATCTACAGAAAATCTATGTGGTCTGAAAATAAAATCTTTAAAAAGTAACAATGGTTGTGAGTTTGAAAATCAGGGTTTTAGATCTTTTTACTTACAGAATGGATATAGTCATAATTTCTCTTCCCCTAAGACATCCCAGAATAGTGTGCTAGAAAGAAGGAACAAAACCTTGTAAGAGATCATTTGAACTATGCTTAATGATTATAACCTTCCAATTTACTGTTGGGCTGAATCTATTAATACAGCTTGTTAGAATCATGATCTGGTTGTCTTACACTCTCAAAAACCCCACACTTCATGTTTCTATTTGTGTTAGCCTCAACTAGTTGTTTTAATTTGTTTTGATATTGATGGTTGTGTCTTGCAATTTTGAATACATCATTTTTATGGTTTGGCATTTCATTTTCCATTTTCCACGATATTGGGAGCTCATTCTGTGGATTAACATCAGTGCTCAGCCTTTTTGTAATGTTTGACTCTCCATGCCAAATCCAACACAAATATTGAGCAGGGAATTGTTTCAATATCAAGTGTTCATAAACATCATCTCTCTTCAACCATCTTCTAAATTTACATTTAGTACTTGGACATCCTATTCTCTGATCAACAGATCAATTTCAAATTGAAAAATCTAAAAACTCCTCCAAACCCTTATCATACTGAGGTTTATTCCTCAGTAATGTGATTCTGCATTTATCCATATATATCACAATGTCTCATGTTATTAAAAAATTTAAAATGCATACCTATTAGTAAATATGAAAATATATTCATATATACTAGTTGAAAAAAAATATTAATATATTAAATAAGGTTTTCCTATATAAATACATATGTTAAATAATGTAGCATTTTAAAAATGATGATTAGAATCGATAAAGTCTAGTTGTGAGGAAAATTATGTGTAAAAGAGTTACATTTTTCATTTACAAACTATTAAGAAACCCAAGATGAAAAATACATGTTGAAATCCATTTTTAATAAGAAAATATTATTTTAATAAATACATCAAAAAAGTATAACAATCAAATTTTAATAATTTATTTGAAGACCATAATGATTAAAACATTGAAAATTGTGTTGAGAATGATCCTGACTTCATGGGACATGCTAATGAGGCATTCAGCTGAGAAATAATTGCTCTAAATATAATAACATTAGTTTATGAAATCAATGTAATTATAATAATCTAGTAACTATAATGAGGTACTGGGTACCACCGACATAATTTTCCTTAGACAAAGTGAAATAATTTTTTTTGACTACATCCATTGTTCACTCGCTACTTAAGGAAAATGAAACTATTTCACAAAAATATTATCAACCAATACAAAACTAAACTAGCATAATTGAGGAGGATCAATGTTGAATTAATAATTAGATATACTCTTATTGATTATAATTTTTTGGTAAAACAAATTTATCTCCTCCAATATACATTTAAATATACAAAACCACATACCCATAATAGTTGAGATTACTCATCCAACCAACTATTCTTCTTAACTAATGATTTATGGAAACTGAAGAATGTAAGAATAATAATAATATTTATTAAAAAAATAATATAATTTATTATTAAACTAAAAAAATTCATCAAAATCATCCAAACCTGCTTTTATATGTGCTCAGAATCGATATAGTGTACTTTTCTACCATGATGGACCTTTCCATCAAGGATTTATGTCAAAACCCAACCTCTATAGAAATAGGTGTACATATATATATATATATACATATCAATATCTGTGTTTTGTTATTGTTTCTATAATCATCCTAGCTAAGTGATTGCATCTTACCATGTGATGGAATTTTTTCAATTGCATTTTTATGTAATTGGAATCATCTTCTTGTCGGAAGGAACTAAATGTTTATCATCCTTACTTATGAGGCCTCATTATCTCATATGAGAGAAAATATTTATGTATAAAAAATATATATCAATATTATTATGCATATATGTAATCCTTCCACTATAGAAGGTTATTTATTTCAATAGGGAGGAACCTGATATACATATATATATATGCCTCTATGTGTATCTAGTAGACAAGTTTCAATATGAAACCTATAAGATAATTCCCAAATGTATCATATGATATTCATAACAAAATCAAGGTTATACATGTAAAATTTAAAATAAGGAAACCTAAGGTAATCATAATGAAATCAATTAATGATAAGGAGACACAAAATTTTCCATATTTACACACTAAACATTCTCTACCTCATAACCATAGACATGGCTCATATCAAAACAATAAACATTCCCTGTATTAAATGATTTGACATGTTTAATAATAAAATAATATATTATTATCATTTTTTCATATAAAAATAATAAACATGCTTGAGAGGAAGACATAATACACCTTCTCACACTACATTGTCGTAATACTACAATAGCATGATAAAAATTGATATTTTGTAGAATCATTTAAATTACATTCATATTTTCATAAATAAAATATTGTAAGGCGGTAGCCAAGCATACAAAATTAATTCCTAATAATATAGAGGTCATGGAACACTCAATGCTTAAGATAAATCCAAAAGATTCCAGATAGGGAAATAGTCTAGGTATCGGCAGTGAGGGGCGAGGGTAGGGATCAATGGCAAGGGGCAGCGAGGCTTGGTACCGGCAACGAGGCGCAGCGAAGCATCGTGAGGATCAAGACTAGTGGTGAAGGTTGAAGAGGCTATGGCTTCGAGGGGTTCAGGGGTCATAGGGGTCTGGGGAGTGGGGGTTGGGGGAGGAGTGTCCGGTTTGTGGAAAAAATAAAAAAATTAGTGGTGGTTTTTAATAAACCACCACTAAATTATTTAAAAAAAATAGCGGTGGTTTAATAAACTTCCGCTAACACTGATTTTTGTGTAGTGAGCTACTATAACAAGTAGAATTCTGATACATATACGCATGGAAATTAGTGAAAATGATTCATCATAGACAACTATTTGATTCTATTTAAATACTTTTTTAATTATCCTTTCTTTATAAGAATTTACAATGCCTTCCATGTCCAGTTTCCTCTTGAATATCCATTTAAATCTAATCGGCTTTACCTCAATAGGTATATTGACCAAAACCCTAACTTGATTATGATATATGGAATTCATTTCATAATTCATGGATTATTACCATCTTGTAGCTTATGATATCTCTACTACCTCTTTCTAGGAGAGAGTTTCATCATTGTCAACCAATAATGAGTCACCATCTTCAGTGACTAGAAAACCATATCTCTCTGGTTATCTTACCTCACTTGTTCTCCTATGATGTAATTTTTTTAGGAAATGCTTCTTCCATGGGGACCATGGAACCTCTTTTTGTACCAACTCTTTTTTATCTTGATCGTCAACTTCATATAAGCCAATATTTAACCCACTATCCTTTTTCAGTATGTTCTCCCTCTTAATAAGGGCAGCCTGTTTGGTGATAGTCCCTTTCTTATCTAATGGGTTGTATATTTAATATCCTTGTGTTTCCTCGGGAGACCCTATAATGATACACATTGTTTACCAGTGTTCTAGTTTGTTTCCTAGTAATTTCTTAAAAATTCCTTTTAGCCCCATAAACATGTATGTGACAAGACTTTTTTCTTTCCACTTCATAACTAAAAGGGAATTCCATTTTTTGTTTTATTTGGTACTTGATTTAATGTGTATATCTCATTTTGTAATGTATATCCCAAATAGGATAATGAAATATATACATGAATCATTATTTACCTTACCATGTCTAATAAGGTATAGTTCCTCATTTCACTAATATAATTACACTGTGGTGTATAAGGTGGAGTAAGTTGAGATAGAATCCCAAACTCCCATAAAAATTTAATAAACCCTTGGTTAAGATATTCACCACCTCGATCTAATAAAATATTCTTTATTTTCTTACCAAGTCGATTCTCTAATCTGTTTTTGAATTCCTTTAATTTCTAAAAGGACACAGACTTATACCTCTTTATGTATACATATACATATATAATCAAGTCATCAGTAAATGTTATAAAGTGATAACATCCACCTCTAGCTTCTACTAGAAATGGTCCACACATATCAATATTTATCAATCCCGGAAGCTTTTTGTCCCTCTCACCCTATCCACAAAATGGTGGTTTCGTCATTTTTCCTTCTAAAAAAGCATGCCATATTTCAAGTGGTTTCAACTCATAAGAGTCTAAATAACCATCTTGATAGATCTTTGTCAAATTCTCCTCATTTACATGACCAAGACGGTGATGTCGGAGTAGGGTGTTATATAATTCCTACAAACATGATTCATTATCAATTTCCAATACTTGTTTTTTGTAATTTAATACATAAATACAATTATTTAAATGTGCCATTCCATAACATATGTTTTCTTTATAAAAGAAATAATTTTAATTTCCAAACATGAAAATAAACCCATCTATATATAGGCACAATAAAAAAAATATAATTTTGTAACCGTAGGTACATAATAATAATCCTTCAAAACCAAAATCATTCTCCTTGTAAATGAAAGGTTGTATTCACTAATAGCTAGAGTATCCAAACTTGAACCATTAGAAGCTCTCAGATCCACCTCTCCTCTAGAAATATTTTGGAATCTACTTGGTTCCTACATTTGAATATAGATGTGAGCACCACATGCTGCATATAATACCCAATATGTTGATATTGAAAGATTACACTCGATAATGAACACACCTTTAGCATCCACATGCTTCTTAGGGTTTTTTCTCTTCCGATGTCCTGGCTTTCCAGATGAAAAACATATTATCTCCATTTCCTTTCCTGTCTTATGATATTTATTTTCTTGGAAGGATGGTTCTCTAGAGATTTAGACTTTTATGAGTCATAGGACCCTTTTCCTTGTTCTTCCTTTTCTTATTCATCACAAGGACTTAGGATTTTTCATGACCCATTTCCTTATCCAATTGAAAAATTAAAGTAAGATGTTCTGAAAAACTCTTCTCATTATTTATTATATTGTAATTAATAATAAAATAGGAGAAGTTCTTGGGCATTGATAAAAGTACAAGATATATATGTAAATCATCTCAGAATTTAATCCCTAAGATGTCTATAAATTCAATATATCCAATACAATTGACTACATGAGGCTCAACTGGAAGAGACTCTCTAATCTTAGTTATAAACAAAGCATCAAAGATCTCATACCTCTCTTGTACCATCTTCTCTTGATAGATATCCTGAAGGTGTGACATCATGTTATACGCATCAATGTCCTTGTATTTCTTCGAAAGTTCATTGAACATGGATGACAGCATAAAAAATTTAACATTTATGGAATAGTCTAAATATATATCATATATTTTTAAATCTTCATCACTAGACTCGTTTCTAGGTGCATTAGGAAAATTTTATTCCATAACATATAATTTCGTTTCCTGGAAAAGGATGACAAGTATTCACCTTTTCCATTCTTAGAGATTTGTGTCAGTGAGATGGTTGACCTTATCAAGTATGGATCACAATGATATGTTTGATGTAATTTTATTGATGTTTGTAAAAATAAGATGATAATGTGTTTTAGTACCTTATCTAATAAAGTTTTGACAAATAAATAAATATTATATTTATTAATATCCCTATATTTTATCAAAACCCAGTATTCATCACTGTTGGCTTCAGAATATCCTATTTCTTGAACATTAAAGTGGAAAGGATCCATATTACCCTTCTCATTACCCCAAAATTGTTTACTGAAGTAGCACGAATGGTTGTAGGTAGGTATTCCAAATGGAAACCACATTAAATCATAGTTCCTTGTTCTATTGAGTGGAATCCTAAATCTAGAAATAATTAAATTAGATTTCATTAATCTTAGCCTCTCTGTAACACCAAGTCCTACTTTGGCAGTCAACCCTTGATGTGAACTAAGTTATGTCAACCCAAAATATCAAGTTATAATTTACCGATAATTGAAATAACCCCAGCTTTGGATGGTCAAGAACTTTGAAATATGGTTTGATTTTAACTGAGGTAGTGGAAGGTTATAACAACTTAATAATTATATTTGGTAGATTTTATCCTTTTATGAATAAATTTCCGATTGTTATCTATATTGAACACTTGTTAATATTAAGTGTATTTACATAAGTGATTAAACATATCATCGATAATAATTAAGCATAAGCTAATTTATTTTTGTTTTATCTTTCATGGTCATTAATTTATTAAATCATATGATCACAAGAAAAAATCAATAATGAAATAACCATGAAACTTTATAGAAATAAAATAATAAAGTGGTATGAAGATGAGATTTTATTAATGGTTATTTTATCAAGCGGTTAATAAACTATCCAATAACCTAGGTAAAAACACCTTCAATGAAATTTGATAAATAATGGAAAAAATAAACATTTATAAATTTTGATTTTGCCACTCTAATTCCACTTTAAGATTCTAAGCACAATATAATCATTGGTCGGGGCCATTCGCAATGATGTTTTTCCATATCTAAGAAATAAACATCTTAAACACGATGAAGACTCTTCATACCTAATAGATTTACCTAAATAAACATTACAGAAATACAAGAACAAATAGAGATTTTAGTTTCTTGTTACATTTTAAGTTTATTTGTTACAAGGAAAATAACATCAGACTTTAAGTCTTTCTTCAGAGAAGATATTGATATTAAGAACCCATAATTGGTCTTAAATATCATCACATGATGAGGACTCAATATAAATTACTTCTAACTATGATCTATACATTCTCCTTGATCTAAGAATTTCACTTTTGGGTCTTCAGATGATATAAAGGAGATGATAATCATCTTGTGTAATTATTTATCAATTTAAATGATAATCCCTTCAGTATTGAATGATTATCTCATGGTATCTCCAACTATAAAGAAAGGAGGATGTATTTAATTCTTATCATACTTGAGAAAACCTAGAAATGTTCTTAGTGGAGAATAAAACAATTGATATTAGAGTAGATGTTTTCAATGAATGCCTTGCATAGAATATCATATGGAATGTCACTAATGTGTCTCACAAATTTCTATCCTTTCCAAATAACATAAAATTACATATATAAGAACATAAATATGGTTTAATATTAGTTAATAACACAAATCACATTACAAATATATTAATCCCATAATATATCCCATTCTATTATTATTATTATTATTATTATTATTATTATTATTATTATTATTATTATTATTTATCATGACATTCACTAACTCATGCATTGGTAAATGTGATTTATTCATGGTCTTGAAAATAAAAATTTATCACTAGACCAGTATCTCAATCCATCCATACTCATTGATATTTTTTGATCCATGAATAAATATTTTAATTAATATTAGTCACTTAATAAATAAATAAATCTTAGTATGGTATATAAATATTTATTTAATATTCAACTCATATATCTAAATACTTACTAAATATTTGTGATAAAAAATCCTAAATATATAATATTCCCTAGACTTGAGAATATTCATTTATTCCACTATTAATTTCAAATAGAAATTTATTAAGATCAGGCATACACTTTGTGTGACACCCTCTTGGCCTCTTTCTCAGTGGAATTAACTGAGCTTTCCTAAATTCAAAGATTATTATCTTGCAATGGGTCAAGGAACCGAATGAAAAATATGATATCTCACAACAAAATCAACCACATATGAATTCTCATCATGTAATTTAATTCCCTTATATCAATATATTCAATTAGGAATGTTTCATAAATTTTTTCTTTAACATATGTTATTCATTACTGTTTCTCTAACTACCTAAAATGAACTCATCAAACACATGGCCATGAAATTTATAAAAAAGTTACATTTAAATAAAAGGGCATGAGATATGAACTTCCATTAATGAATATATGGAAGAATTAATTTCTCAACTTTTTCATTAATACACATCACTCTTGACACTCCATGTTTATCCTACTTTACAAGAACATAGGGAGTCATTTTTTTAGTCAATACATCAAAAAACGTAACTCGTAACTTGTATTAATAATAATATTAAAGTCTAAGGATCATTAAACACATTCACATACATGATTTATAATTACATGAAAACAAGTGAAATTCTTAAAGGTGGGTTTATCATCATAATCTTCTATCTTCAAGATTACTAAATGTTAACTACATGATAAGTAGCCTCATATTCTTATGATTTCTTTCACCAAATAGTAAAATTATTGTGTTCCCTATAAGAGAATATTATCCTCACTAAAAGACAATAATTTAGTAAATATCATTATAGCACATCAAGGTTCTCATCATAGTGGGAAACTAGTCTTTCCTTTTCAATGTGACAAATAACCAAAGAAATTATTAGATTAGTGTAACATAGAAGAATTAATCATTATATGATAAAGATATTTTTAATAATCACCTCATGAATATATATATATATAGGTAATCTAAAGTAAAATAAATTCTGTTACAACATAAATGTCTTTAATGTTTAAAATTAGATGATTTGATGGAAATAAATTAACTCAAATATTCATGATGTAACATTAAATGATTAGCTATACATGATTTTATCATACATAATAATTGGTAAAATGGTTCTATCAATAGATTTTATTCAATCAATTTAATTTTATGGTTATCAAGATCAACACCCTTTAATATGAATAAGGATTTATTGTTTGTTTATGAAATAAAGGTTATATTAATGGTATATATACATATGAATTATTGAAGATAAGTTGTCATAAGGGAATTTGTGGATTTATCCTTGTATATGGATATTATTTTCACAACACCTTTGACAGATAGAAATTCAAAAAAATAATACATTACTTATTAATGCATAATATTACTTATAAAAATTGTTTAATGAGGGGGAATATTAAAAAAGGAATTTTAAAAAATAAATCTTAAAATGGTATTTAAATAAATGAAAAATAATTGTGATAGTGATTTGAAGGTTTATATAAAATATGAAAACAAAATCTTGTTTAATAAATCATGAAATAATCTCAAACATGGATTATATCATATTCAATAAATGAAAAAAATAAGGTAATTTTCAAAAGAAAATAAATTTTCAAAAATAAAGATTAACTAAAATGTAAAATACAAAAAATATCTTAGAAATGGAATCCTAATAATCTAGAGTGTATATTTATAATAAAATTTAGAACAAATATATTAATCATTTTATATATATATATAATATATTTTAAATAAAAATAAAGGGATATAATTATCAGTAAAAAGGAAATATGTTGAAAGTATATAAAATTACAGAAAATTGATCTAATAAAATATATATGTAGTTGGGTTTTGGCTTAGTGGTAAGCACCCCATAATCCTACATGAAAAATGGGGGTTCAAAACCCATTGGGTGCAGGTTACTGTAGCAGTACTGAAGCGGTACTGTATCAGCTGCAGTACTGTAGATCGGCGGGTACTATAGCGGTGGCAGGGCACTGTGGCAGTGGTCGTACTATGCGGGTATTGTTGCAGTCGGGCTACTATTCACAGAAATGCAATTGGGCTAAAAAAATGGGCCTACGGGCTATGTAATGGGCTACAAGCCCACTGGGCCTTCGGGCTATGTAATGGGTCTCCCTCTACCCAGTTAAAAGAGGTCTTTGATTTGCTTTAATAATAAAATGAGCCTTCGGCCCCAACCATTAAAAAAAATCTAATAAAATATATATAAATAGAATAGAAAGAACATTAATATGGTAAATGATTATAATTTCAAGAGAGATATCAAGAAAATTTTCCATTCCAAATCTCACATTTTGTGAAATATTAACAAATCCTGGGGTAGTAGTAAAAATTCATTTTAATTATAGAAAAAAACCAAAGTAATGAAATATCGATATAAAAATAGAATCTTAGTAAGTATTCTTGAATATATTATTAGACATAAAAAATATTAACAAATAGTATGGATCATGATAGAGACCTTAAGAGCATCATAGTTTAGGAGGGATTAATGAAAAATTAAAAAGATAAAAAGAGAGCTAAAGGTTAATAATAAAAAAATATCCTGAATTAGAATAATTTAATAACATAGGGTTGAAAATCGAATATAAAAATAATGTGAAAAAGGAATGTATTTGAACCCTTATAAAAACAAAACTAGTATAGAAATCCCTATAAAACATCATAATATATGATATATGAAATGATTAGAGAAAAATTACATTTAAATTCACAAAATTTATTAATAAAAAGAATGGGGTATTTGGATGAGTATTTTATAAAAACCCTTTAATAGAATGTTAAACATATAAGTCTATAAAAAATAATATGAATTCAATGTGAACAATAATTAATAAGTGGGAGTGTGATAGAGAGACTTGATTTTAACATCGTAGTAAAATAAAATGTTACTATAATAGAGGAGTAAATAGGAAAATATAACTATATTTGATAGAATGTATGTTACATAAAATATAAATTATATGGAATCTAAATACAAAGGGAAGATTATGAGAATGATAACCTTGTACCCTAACATCATACTTCCTCTAATTTTATCTTACTCCCTACAGCACAAATATTTTAAATAAATCTATTATAGAAACATATTACTATTTATTACCTTTTTTATTAATCAATTATATTCATTAATTTCATATATATGAGTTTTTTTTAATTTATATTTATCATTAGTTATTAAATGTTTCAACAGTTCCATGCTCATTTATATGCAACGGTCTTGGTTATGATTTCTTGGTATTTGGTCCAGCGACTCTTGAACAGTCAAGTAACTATAGTCAAAAAAAATAAATGATTTATATTGTCACTTTTTCATTCATTAGATATTTTGGTTATGGTTCATGTTTATGAAATTAAGAACATGCTTGTTTCAAGAATTTTATCAGGCATATGGTGTCATGATATTAATCAATTCAAATGATATATAATAATTATAGAATCATAAAAAACATTATTTCATTTCTAATTTGAAATAATACTAATATTTATGTTTACATAATCATTTATGATTCATATTTCACATCATATTCAAAGTAACTTATTAAAAAGGCCTAAACACAAACAATCCGCCTAAAGTTTTTGAATATGAATATTGAGAAATTTTAAAATATTATCATCGCAATAAAATAGTGATTTTATTTATATGATATAAAATTGATAAATAAATTAAAGAAAAATGGTGATGTGAAGATAAATGTTAATGAAAAAAATGTGGTGTCACTTAAAAATAAGTACATTGAGTTTTCATTGGGAAATATTCCATATAATGAGTACTTTGGGTTTTCTCTAGAATCACTTTTCTTAAAAATATGGGAGAAATTTGTAATAGTATTGATACAAAATTGAATCTTAAATAAATCTTTAAATTGATACAGGAAAGACCATTTTATTAAGGAGAATGGGTAATGTTCTTTTCAATACAGTTTCTTTATTGTATATGTGACGTAATAGTTTAATGAATGTGAGTCAAAAAAAAAAGAAAAATAAAGATGATAATTTATTTATTAACTCACTAACATGTTTATTTGATATGGGAAAAATATTTTTTCCATATAATTAATTATTTTCATCATTTAATAAATTTTATCCATTACCATTGTAACTATGTTTTGAACACCATAAATTTTTTTTCAAAATATTATATTTATCTTATTGTGTAATTTTATTTTCTCATTTGAAATGTTAAATCTATTTTATGAAAATAATACACTAAATTAAATGCATAGTGTATGAGAAATATTTTTTTCCAAAATATTTGTTAAAATATTAAATTATTTCATTCATTATTTCTTAGTAATGAATAAAATGATTTTAAAATGTGAG
This sequence comes from Viscum album, assembly GCA_963277665.1. Taxonomy (NCBI): domain Eukaryota; kingdom Viridiplantae; phylum Streptophyta; class Magnoliopsida; order Santalales; family Viscaceae; genus Viscum; species Viscum album. Next base: position 1,559,290,335 of record OY728123.1, on the reverse strand, counting down.
AATTAATTTCCTAAAATAATAATTCATAATATATATAACAATACACCGTTTTTAAAATACAAAAAAATATCAATGAAGTATATTATATTAAATTTATTTTATAATTAATTATTATTTGTAAATATTATATCAAATTCATTATTTTTAATGAATTAGTGGATTCTATTTATAAATTATATGAAAATTATTTTAATTTTCAGTTATATGTATACCCAATGATAATAAATATACCCAAAAATAATATAACAATATAATTATGGTATTAAATTTCTATTTATAACTTATATAATTATTTAATAAAAATTTACCCAATTTAAGTATTTATTTCAAATGATGTGTATCATAATTATAATGGTTTTCATTAAGACTATAGTTATAATGTAACACCCATACCTAAACCGCTGGATCTAAACTGGAGTGCCACTTGACCAAATGTGTGAATCCATGTATGCAAGAAGCTATCAACTAGTAGTGAAGTTTTAAGTCCATTCATGGGGAGACTATAACCTCAGTATCATGTCATTGGATAAATAATAATATAACATGATATAAATAAAAACTAAATAGAGTAAAAATGTGGAAAATATATAACTATAATATTAGATGGAATATATGTAATATAATAATAAATAAATAGTCTCCCAATGTGGAAAGACAAACAAAAGTATATCAAGTGTAGAAAAGAAAATAAAAAAGCAATGGTAAGAGTAAGTCTTTACATTGACTCTATATCCAAGACTTTGTCTCCCCAACTCCCTATCATAGGGACCTTCCCCTTCCCTAGATCCATGGTCATGAAGTTTGCATGCACATTGATATTATTCTATAGGGTGTGAGTAATAAAAAATGTAGGACACCATAAATGCATCCTTAACATATGTGTAAAAAATATATATATAATTGTAAGACATGAAATAATTAAATGATCAAAAAATTAAAGTTACACATTTTTCAAGTCATTTTTCACTAGCCAAGCCTCCAGGTACCTCATCCCCATCTTCTTTGACTCATTATTGGTAAGGATGTCAGTGTAAGAGAAACCAATTACTTCCATTAAGGAAACACTAGAGGCTCTACCCTGATGGTGGTCATTATCAGAAACACTATACACCCCACCCTAATTATGTTCATTATTAGTAAAACTACATGCCCCACCCTAATGGTGGTAGTTATCTAGGACTCTGAATGCCCCAACCTTTTCAGTAGTCATTATCCTAGAATGATGGTAACCCCTACCCTGAATGATTGACATAATTAGATAACTCAGAAACCCCCTACATCACAATCATCCACTTTTCCACATACTTATGGATTATTTTCTTGTTCACGGTCTACTAACACATAAATAAGTATGTCTATTATCTAGACCATACCACAAAATGATCCATATTTTTTCCCCATCATGTCATCATGCTTCCCCCATAAGGGGTCTTCTAACCAATACTGAACAACCTAATCATCCCAATTCCTTACGAATGGTTACGTGGTCTATGAAAAAAAAATGTCATATAAAGGAATAAAAATGAATAAAAATAGTAAATTTCAATAGGCTACCCATAATCATATTTTCATAATCAACATTGCCTCATGGCTACTCACACACCCACATGCAAACACATAGCAAGCACTAGTTATCAAATATAAATGAGTAGGTCATAGGAATACCATCTATAAGGATTAAAATGGTAGGGAACTTATTTTATATGGGTTTTCTATGACAATGTAAATTTTTTTTAATAAATCATCACTCAAAACAGGTCCACGTCTTCATTTTCTCAAACTTCTCACCAAGAATTGTTAGAATCCATTTTATTATTTTATTTCAAAAATAAATATATCACCATAAGTAATAATATATTATCTATAATGGATAATTTAAAAATTACCAATTTAATCCAAAGTAGGTATTGATCATTTATTCCTTATAGAAAATCAACAATTACATGCGATAATACTTTTTTCTCTATAAAATAATCCATGATAAACATAATACAATAATTATTAATCAAACATTGATAAATCTGTATTATTATCATTTGAGAATAATTTACACAGATTTTCCAAAATTAATAGGAAGACCTATATTTATATTCACTCATGATAAGAATGAAAAATTAATATAAACTATTACATGGAATAATTATTTTAAATTACTACACCCAAAAAGGGGAAGAGGGTGAGGGTTCTATCACACATGGAAATCGGATGAAGAAATCAGTTTCATCAAATAAGAATTCATAGATCTCATGTAAGGTAATTTATATCCTACTTAGACTCCAAATAAACACAAAAAATGATGGCAGTAAATGATCATCTATTTTATAAGAATTCCACATGCATACTGGTCTACAATATTAAAATATTAAATTTATTCCATCATTTAATTTTTCCTTTAATAGTTTCTTAATTGTGGACTCTTTAACTTCATCAATTATAGGATTCATGATATTTAAATGAGTTAATAAAAATAAATCTCATGATTTAGGGTTTTTAAGACACATTGAATGCATTACAGGCTCGAGCTGGGATGAAGAAATTTTTTTTTGGTTTTTTATTATTTTTCTCCCAAAAAAGGGAACCGCATAAGTGTAACATGGTTTTTACTTAACATAGATCTTAAGTGTAAAATAGGGTTAATGGGGTACCCTTAAATAAACCTTATAAATAATGATTTACCCTTACCCAGCTCAACTCTGCCCTTACACACCATTCAGAAACTAGGAATTACCCTTACATAGCCTTTATAAAATCAGGATTTCCCTTACACAAAGCATATGATACCTTTATACGGTATATTGAAATCCCAAAATACCCATATAAAATTTATTGGTCACACATATGTATCATCGATAAACTTATTTATACCCTCAGGTAACCCATAAAAAACCAAACTTACCCTTATACAACGTCTGAGGTACCCTTATCAAACCTCTAGAAAAATAGAGTTACCCTTATTCATCCAATATATATTCCATTTATCCTTATATATATAAACTCATGTAACCTTATTAAAATCATATTAATGAGGATTTTCCCATACAATACTCCCCAAAAATATCTTTACATAAGGGTAGAGTTCATTTACCATTATGTAGGCCCTATTCTATATGTAAGTGTAAAAATAACATTTAAAATTATTAAATTTACTCAAAAATAGATTATAAAACCTAAAATAGAGGGTTTTGAGAAAATATAAAGATTGGTACTATTAAAATTATCCTCCTATAATGAATTCACATCCTCAAGAAGTGTATATAGTAGTCTTTCTCATATAACTCTATCCACTAATCACGAGCAATACTCTTACTCCAACATCTCCTCCTGGATTTGTCCATTATACCATAGGATCCTGACATGTGGTATGGTTTCCACCCATAAAATCTTATCACACCAATATATAATCCAAACTATATGATCATTATAGGATGCATTTCTCCCCAACCAAATATCTACATAGTTTATAACTTGCACATGATCGGGTGTGTACATTTGAAGCTAAGAAATGTGTAACACAATATTCATTCCTAAATAATTTATAGGAAGTTCTACAAGGTACCCCACTATCCAAACCATTTAATTAATCTTGGAGGGTCCAAAAAACTAATGTTTCAGTTCCCCTTGCATTTGTAAATGATAATGCTCCAACCGATGTGACACTCTTAAGAAATCCTGGTTTCCAACAAGAAACACCAATAGTCATCTCTTCCAATATTCATATTATCACTACTAGATCTAAGAAATTACCAACCAATTCTTTATATGTTAAACCCTCTATGATGTTTTCTTCTCCATAATAGGTCCAAAAACTACTACCATACTAACCTCCTGCAAACACAGTGGTGGTTGGAACAACTATCTATAGAAAGACTCAAATGGTTCCATCTGTATAGAATCTTGGAAACTATTATTGTAATAAAACTCCACCAAGGATTGGTTCTCATCCAAATATCATCCAATTTATAATACACAGACTTGAATAATTATCCTCTATTATGTGAATCATTCACTCCAACTATACTTTTGTATAAGGATGAAAGATTTTTCCCGGTCTTAGTTAAGTCCCTAGGGCTTTCTGTATTCCCTTCCAAAAGTGTGATGTGAAATTTGAATACATATCAGAAAAAATACTCAAGGGAACTTCATGAAAGTGTACGACCTCATAGACATATAGTTTTTCTATGTCATCTACTGAGCGAGTCTCTCAAATGTGTAGGAAATGAGTAACCTTAGTCAGTTAATCAAAAATCACCCTAAAAGCGTAACGACTCCTCAGGGTCCTGGGTAACCCCATAGAAAATTCCATAATGACATCCTACCACTTCAACATGGGCACTTTAATTGGATGGATCAAACCTCTAGGACACTGATTCATAGTATTTACCCTCTAGTATGTAAGTCATCGAGACACAAAACCAATAATCTCCCTATTCATCCATATCCACTAGAACTATCATCCTAAGTCTTGGTACATCTTATTCACACCGAGATATTCCACCTATATTTTTACTATGAACTGATATTGAGGGAACAGTGTCCCCACTAATGGATATATACCTTCACTATTAGCTGACATCCACATTTGTATGGGGATGTGTCTATGAGGACAGTGGTACTCAGTTTTAGACTTAGTGGCTATATTCAAGGTGTTATACAATTGTATTAGAGGTTGTTTTCTATCTTGGTTTATACTGGTTATAGTTGAGGTGAAATAAAAATCTCAAAAGGTAAGGTTACAACCTCTACCATGTGTAAATCATTATGAGAGGTCAGGAAATGAGGGATTATTAGTGCCAGGATCCTTGGGAGGTTCTGATCTTGTGAACATAAGATTTTTCTAGTCGGGGGGGGGGGCATTATAAAAATTCTTTGAAAGTTACATTTTAATAATATCAAAGGAGTATATGTTTTTTAAGGGGACAATTGTTTATTGATGTAAAAGATAAAAATAAGGATGGTTTCAAAAGATTTCTTTCCAAGGGAATACTTTGTTTTAAAATTATCACAAAGGGGGCGATGTAGTTTCACTAAAAAATGGTAACTTCTTCCTTTATATATTTTCCCACTTCCTTTTCATAATTTTAATATAAATTTTTTGTGATCATCAAATAGGGATATATTTATATACCCCAAATATTAATTTTTTAAATGATCGCAAACACACTAATTTTTTTCTAACTTGTTTTAAGTTTTCTCTTGTGTTTTTTTAGAATTCATATTAATAATAATGGTAGGAGGGGATCTAGAATAAACACATAATGAAAATGTGTTCAAAGGGTATGTCCCAAAGTCTTTACATTCATGGATAACTAGTTGAACATTAGAATTTGGAAGAACAGTCATTTCACCTGAAGCCCCACTAGCCAACCAGTGGGAGAAAGAAGAATGAATTTAAATCAAGTAGCACCACAAACTTTCCAGTGGAGGATTTCAGGTATCCTTTAGAATTTGTACTTCTAGTCAATAGATTCATTAATGATGGTCATAATGCATCTAGTTCAAGTTTATAATGTCATGGAATGACCCCTTGGACCCTAACACACAAAGGGGGCTTTAAAAGTATATCATGGAAACCTAAATTCTAATTCTACTTCCACCTAATCCCATTGTTAATTCTAGAAATCTCGTAAATCTCAATGTTGATCCAATTATCTAAAAATTATCGAGGAGATTAAATTTCTCAACATTCACCTTTCAAGGAGTGATCATGCATTAATCATCTAATGAGATAAAGTCACTAAGTCAACAAGGGTATGTTTTTAAATGGATACATCTAAAGATCCAACAGAATTATTGTTCTATCTTTTTATGCCACTTTATCCCTCTTCATATTGATCCTTTTTTATAAAACTCTAGGTCTCACTTATTACAATTATCTCTCTCTATTTATATCTTGATATAATTCTTTAAAGCGAGTGTAAATTATATTAATTATAAATGTCTTTTAATGAATAAATTTTACATTTCTCTAATTTTGTAAATATTTCATATAATTACAGAGTTTTAATTTCTGGTATTCTATACTTTTTTTAAATTTATTTTTTAATACATTATTTTTTCTTTTATAGAATATATTAATTTGTTCTCTTTAATTTATAAAATAAAAATTCACCCCTCCTCTTTCTATTTCATTGACACAACATGAAACATGTAAAACTTCTAGGGTTTTATATTTTACTACTTCAATATTTGTTAAGTTTGATATGTGTGTTCTAAATACTCATAGATAAATACCATTGGAAGGGGAATATTTTTATTGAAAGACCCTGATTCACACACCTTTAATGATATCATTCCATCATGGGGTCCAAAAAAGTTTAGTATTGAAGGTTTTAGTTTATCTATGATTTCAAATCATATATTATATCCTCATGGGATTCTTCACTACATAGGGTTCATGGAAATTGTTTTGATTCACAATGGGATTTAGATATTCAATGGGAATAATTTATAACTATGGAAGAAAAATATTAATCTCACAACCTGTGTTTTCATAGTAATTGTTTCTCTAAAATATATGACAAAAATAATTAAGTATGTTTTCCTTTCTATATAGAATTCAAATTATTTATTTAAGAAATTATATATAATAAAATATATCATGAATAATGTATCATTTCCTTAATGTGTAATATTTTAAAATTAAATGAAATAAAACTTAATGAACTATAAGAAATATATAGAGAATATAATTTTAAAAACTATTGGAGGAATTAACCACAAGTAAGTAAAAAAGGAAGCATGTATTAAATATTAATCCTCCTAAACTATTATTAATTTCATACAACCATATATATTTAACAAATAGACCCCACAGAAACCCTAGTATCCTCATAGACACGTGTTCTCCACTTTCGGGAGCCTACCCACATGCCCGAATTGGTCATCAATCAAATGATTATCCCCACATTCCAAACATATTATTTTAGTTATATTTTTCCTCACTCACACACACCCTAGAAAACTTCATAGGTTTTCACCCATCTTGATCACTATTTTAGTCTAAACCTATTTAATTTTGGATTTGTAGTTTGGTAGCCTCCCAAAATGAAAGGTTCATCTTGTTGACATGGGTAGAAATATTTATCATTTTAACCCTTTATATGTATGGGGTGCTACATTCACCACCTTTTAGATCACCACATTATCGTTTTGAACTCTACATCACAACCCATATAGTGCCACCACACTTTTTCTAGGATCCTCCACTTATACCAATGTAACAATTGGGCCCCACAGGAACCCTAGTTTCCCTACAAACACATGTTATTACCTACCTAATTGCAACCCACAAGCCCAAACGGGTCATAAAACTAATGAATATCTCCATGATCCAACACATTATCTTTTTACTCACTCACATACACCAAGTAAAACTTCTTAGAAGGTCACCCATCCTAATCATTATTTTTTTCCATACTTCTTCAACTTTGATGTTCTAATTAGGTAGTCTCTTGAAAATAAAGATGATCCTTATTGAAATTTATAGTAACATTTGGTCTTTTTGACCCATTATCATTAGAGTTGTTGCAAATAATTTTTGAGGGATATGATAAGATAATATAAAATAATTTCAAAACAACCATTACCTATGACTTAAATCTTCTTTATGAAAAGAAGACATATTAAACCACGGGGATATAAAAACATTCCTCATAATATAAAGATATAAAATGATTAATCTTAAGAATAAATATGATAAAGATAGGTAATCTCATTATATACACAAGACAAGAACAATATAGGAACAAAAAATCCTTTTAAAAAAATATTGAAAACAATGATTCTTGGAACTTGTATAATTATATTCAAAAAAATTAAGAATATTTGAAAATAATTCAAAATATAGTTACATGATATTGAACATTTAAAACATTATTCTAAGAATAAATATTCAAGATAGAACAAGATTGTGAATAAGATATAACTTGAGAACATTCTTGTACGATCTAGGGAAAGTGAAAATTTTATTAAAAAATCTCTCCCTCGATTAAATAATTAAAGAATATATTTTAAATTCATATAAGATTTTATTTTAGATCTCAACTCCCTGGATTTCTATTTTGACAACATATTTATTTTAATTGGACAATAATTTTATCATATATACACCATATGATAGATAAATTTAGGTATATGATGAATCCACTTGAGGTTTTAACAATATTGGGCCAAGTTGATTTGGGAATGGAAATAAATTTAGGTTCATAGTAATAGAAAATTAATGACCTAGAAACCCAAAAATTCTTAGATTTTAGAGAAATATTATGAGAAGGATGGATATACTTAGGCCTTCCATATATATAATTTTTTAATGAAATTCATATATATGATTCTTGTATTTATAATAGTATTTTTTAAAATTATTTTTAAAAACACCTTCTACAAAAGGAGTTGTTATTGAATAAGTTTCATTATATTTTGAAAAACCAAAATAATGATTATTCCTTCATGAAAACTGAGAACCAAGGATCATGTTAATACGTTTTTAACCATGGGTAAATTCTAAGAAAGATATTTTAAGCTCATTGATATCATTTTTTAAAACATCAATGTTAGTTTAATTTTTTATTTAAAAACCAAATCATCATTTTATTTTAGATGAAGATCTGTTTCCTTTAAAACTTTTTTATGTTTCACATTAATCTTTTTGAAATAAAAATGATGTCTTAATAAAACTTTTCCATATTCATCCTATGAATTTTCAAGATCTTAATAGTTTATAGAAATTAAATAAAAAGATGTGAAATATGAAGAATGATAAGAAGTTGGAGAGTCATACATTGGATTACTAACATTGTTACCATCCTAGTGATATTCAATAAGGAAGTTTATCCTTGAGTCTATTGAGGATAAAGAGTCTATGGATTCATCACTAGAACTACAAGTAGTGACTTTAAGATCTTTCTTACCTTTTCTTTTTTTCAACTTATTTTTGTAAATCGGAAATTTCAGTCTTATATGAACCTTTTTGTTACATTCATAAAATGTCATAATGGGAGACTCAATAAGGTCTTTATTTTTGGAAAACTAAGATGATTTCTTATTATTCATATGTTTTTTCACTATTATTAATAGTTTTTCAATCTCACTTTCATCAACAGTGTCACTATAGGAAGAATCATCATCTTTGATTATTTCATAAGTTATACACATCTTTGTTTCCTTTACCTCTATGTATTCTTTGATCGGTTGGTGTTTCATCAATATCTCATATTTCATAAGGGAGCCACTGAGTTCCTCAACCAACATATTATTCATAGCTTTAGCCTATTATATGGGCATGAATTTGGTATCCCCCAAACATGGTAAAACTTATACAATTTTATTCAGGATATAATCAATGGAAAAAACATCATTGAGATATTTTCTTTTAGTAAAATGAGTAGACATGATTGTAATAGACTCATTTTCACGCATAGAGAAACTTTTTAAATCTTGACTATACTTATCCAATCTAGTGTTCTTCGCTTTATTTATTTCTTCATGTGTGACTTATAATAACTTCCATATTTCATTGTAATTCTTGTAAGTATATATTATATTAAACAAATTTTTATATAAAACAAAATGTAAGGAATTCATAGCTTTATTATTCAATTTAAAATTATTAATAACTTCTGAAGTATACTTTTCTTCATGTTTTTTGGTTGGAATATACTCATTCATTACCATTTTCCAAATGGGAAAGCAAATAATACTGGGATAAGTAGAAAATATATTTTTTTAATAACAGTAATTTGAACCATCAATGAAAGGATCATGAAAATAAAGAGAAAATTCCATAATAAAATTTAACTTTTAAAATCAATTATTATTTGAAAATAAAAAACAATTTTTTGAAAATTAAGAATTTAAAAAAAAATTATTTTCAAATAGAATCAAATTCACCCTTTGATACCAATTGATGGTTCATAAAAATGGAGATAAGGTGGGTTAATTTTCATTTTTAAAAATTAAAGAGAATAAATAAATCAATTATATAAAATAAACAGTAATTTAATATAAGAAATTGAAATAAAATATGTATATAATAGATGAAACTAAAACATGGAAATTATATGGAAGCATTGTTGAATGTAAATTCTAGAAATTAAATAGATATTAGATATTTTGTAATGAAGTTTGAAAATAGTATCGAAGGTACCCACCCCTAAAGCTCATCCCCACAAAAAGGTTTAGGAGGTTCAATTTTATTAACCCATAGGATTGAACATAAACCAAGAAAATAAAAACCCTTGATTTTAATGGAAACAAAGAACATCATAAATCTAATCTTTTAATTGAATAACAATAACCTAAATCCCTTAGTTTGAATGGATAATCATAAACCAATGAAATGTAGAAAGAAGATAAATAGATGACTTTCTTAATTATATTCCATTTAAAATTCATAGATTTCACTCTCACTTTAAAGTAATAAGTCAAGATAGAAATGGAGAGAGAGAAGTATAATAAGTTTGATCCAAGGGGTTTTACAAAAAATTTCAATTCGAGTAGATTAAAAGTGTCATAAGATGACCAAAAAAATCACTAGTAGTTTTGATGAAGTTATTGAAGAACATGCCCTTTTTGATTTAGTTCCACGATCTCCTTGGATGAAGAATTATTAATCTTCACATGAAAGGTAAAAAATTAGAACATTAATCTCCTTGGTGATTTTTAGATGATTGGGTCAACTTTGATCTTTGGGATAATTATATTGTTCTTAATTGGATTCAGTGGAAGTAGAATATGAATTGAGGCTATATTGGTCTCCTTTTATTGCCTCTATAGGGTGTTGAGTTCCAAGGGGTTGAACCATATCATTGAACTCCCAAACTTAACACTTTATTACCATCATTAACACCAGCATATACTACACCACTGGATTCCTAGTAGCCTGCACTAGGTAGCTAGTGGTGCTACTAAAATTAACAGCACATAGCCTTCCCCCATGGGCTAGCTAGTGGGAATACACCATCTATCTCATGGTCCTTCTAAGGAATTGGTAGTTCTTATATATGATACAAGATAGATGTTTTCACTTAATCGAATAGCCAATGCTTCACCACTGCACAAGCTTTGAAACACGGACTTTGTACCGATTTTCAGGTCATCTTTTGGACAGATTCCATCATTTCATTATAAATAAAAAAGAAACACTAGAAAAACAATACACACAACTTCAAACAAGTTAGAAAATAATTAGAGTGTTTTTTATCATTAAATAAATTAAAGTTTAGGTAAAATAGTTCAGCCACACTAGGATATCTACAAGAATCGTACAAATAATGATTTACTTGTGTAGAATAATTCACTAATGATTACGTCTATTATAATTTTTAGAGACTAATTAACACCCCTATTCATTCACAACTACTCAAACATTAGAACACATAACTCTCATAATAATTAAATTATAAATAACCCCTTAGAGTATAATTTTTCACACATAAATCCAAAACAAAATAATTAAAACTTTATTGATGTATAAATATATTCTATGTTCATGATGATTAATTATTTAATATTCCTATTATTAAAATATAGATCCATGTTTTTATGGTAGTGATACACCATATTGTTTTTCTAGAAATATCCCTATTTAAACTTCTCTCTATTTTTACTTTTCAATGTTTAATAATCTTCTGTGTACTAAAGAGAATCTCTAAATATTTCACATCTTTCAGACATTACTTTATTCATTAATAATTAATAAAATATTCTATTATCACCTTAATAATATATTTTATATCTACCCAAATATTCCTACAACATTAATCTACAAAATATATAATTAAATCTATGAAATTAAATTAAACTCACAAAACTATGATGTGTCTATTATCAACCTAGATTGTTTAATTGTCCATAATTTAAATCTAGATAGCATAGTGGGAAAATTTAATATAATTAAGAAATAAAGTTGTTTAAATATTATTATAATCTATATATTCAATTCAATATGGAATATATTCTAGTAAACCAAGAAATTTTTCATTATTTTCACTTCCATAGATAAAAACCCATCAGAATTATAGTATCAAAAATCCTATCATTATTTTTTTCATGAACCATTTTTAAAATAAAAAATATTTTTTCTTCCACATGAAATAAAGGGAATTTGAATATTCTCTACCAAAACCATTATCTTTTAAATTCCTTATAACAGTATTACCTTATAAAGTTTTCTCAACACTCCTTTCTACCATACATGTTTTTATTTATTTCACTATTTTAACCATATTTTCAAGAAATAAAATATTCAACCATTTCTTGATTGTGTCCTAACTTTCACCATTTCTCAAACCTTACATGAGAACCATGGGATAAAATACCTTGTGGACTCATTTCATGGTAGATAAAACATATGTTAAACACTACTTTAGAAACCATAACTTACATTATAATTATTTTTTAAAAACATTGTTAAAACCATGATATAATTGAAATCACTATTGTGTGGTTTTAAACAATCAATGAAGTGATATTAACAAATTTAAAAAATTATATAGCATCACATGATGAATTTTTTTAATAACCTGGATCTCATAGAGGCTATCCAAATATCTTTATAAATAAACACAACTCAAAAATACATTCATAAATTTATGTATAAAATACAAATGATATTTTTATACTCAAACTTCTTTAATTCACTAAATATTCCTCAAATATTATTTTATATAACATTTTATAATATCGATATTTTTAAAAGGTTTGGATTTAACCACAAGGTGGCACATGATGCTACAACAAATAATGCAAAGAAAATGTTGGCTCGAGGACTCAACCCCACGACCGCACCCCAAACACCATCTTAACCTCACCACCCTATACGAACGGGAAAGTGGAGAATATCTATATTTGTATATATATAAACATATATTAGGAAAATAATAAGAGATAACTATAAATTTATACATTAAATTTTATGGATGTTAACAGAATATCATGTATTGAACTGTTATATAGTAAAAAGAAGTGAAAGGAGAATAATGGAGGATTAGTAACAGGTTGTCACTCCATAGTGAGAAAAATGATTGGTTTCCTATTTTCTATTAACAAATATTCACATAAAAGTATAAATCCACCTTAAGGATATTTTTTTTAAAAAAATCCATAGGGTTATATTATTTTATATTATATCAACCCAAAAACTATTTAGATGTTTACACCCCTATGGGACCTACACCTTAGGAAATTGATAATCTTAAGTCACACCTAATGCTTATGTATATTCCTATCTAATTATTTTAATTTATAATTTTTACTTTATAAATTATTTAAATGGTTCATTCCATTAATTATTAATAATAGAAATTGAATTCATAAATATATATTAAATTTATTTTTATAAAAAATTGTCTGTTTCATAAGTATTATATCATTCATCCTGAAATTTAAGAATTAAAACAAATTTATGTAATATTAAATGTATGGAATTTTTTTCCATGAACAAATTTTGGATTGATTTTTTTAACGACCTAAACATTCATCGACATATTATCAAATCTCTTAGAAATTATTTAACTAAATATTTGATTTAAAGATTATACCATGTCATTCAAGTGTATTTTTCCACTTTATATATACTTATATCACATGATAAATCCTTTTCAACAATATATAGGTGATTCATCCCATTATATCATAATATTTAGAACCATAATATAACTTTTTTATATATTCCAAATGGAATTTCTAGGTATTATACTACCATACATTTCAAATCTACTATATATTAGGAGTGTTTTTTTATGAAACCCATTTTATGTATTAATAGCACTAATACTGATATCATCATATAAATATTTCCAAGATTTCTATACCTTGACTATATTTACCCTTTTAAGTTAAAATGGGTGGTGGATTAAGATATATGTGAAATAATCATGAGTAATAGAGGTTTTATACTCTCATTAAGAGCATGTTTCATAGTTTTTTATAGAATTATTGATTTATTACATTATAGTAAGATACTTCATAATAATTATACTCATTAATTTTATAAATTTTTTCATAAGAGGGTGAAGATCTATGATGAAATGGATTTACTGATTAGTTTAAATTAAAAGTTAATATATAATAAATTAAATTGTCACCAATATAGGGAATGAGTTTCGTGTTCATGATATGAGATGGGGTACTGATGTAGTTCAAATTTCAATATGAAGTCCCACTATAATTTTTCTCCATACAGGAAGGTGGAATATCACATCATAGTTTATTTCTATTTATAAAGGTATAAAGGTTATACTATATCTTATATATTAAATAAATTTTCCAGCTGGTTACACCCTAGTTTAAAGAAATAAGAAATGTTATAAATTTTTATTTCAATGATGATATACTAGAGGGATGTGATATATCAAATATTTTCAATTAATTTATATTGAATATAATTTTTTTTAAACCCAAAAAAGTGTTCCTATAAAATGAATTGTTTCATTTTTATGATATTGGTGTTATTTTGAGCTAAATAGTAAAAATGGGCCATTTTGGATTTTTAACAGTTTTAAATTATTTCTGTAGTTTGGCCAAAACATTATATAAACTAATCCAAATTTCAAAATTATTTATTTTATAAATTATAAACATCTAGGTATTCATTTACTATTTTTGGACCAATAGCAGAATCGACCATATGGAAGCTCCAAAGAAGCTCACAACTTGGATCAAAAAAATTGTTTGAAGTTCTGCCTAGGTTTGGTGTGGGCTCTATAACTCATTAATGGTGGGACCAATTGTTGTGAATTTAAGTGTGGGGACGTGAAAGGAGTTTTGGAGAATCTTTAATTAATGAAAGTACATGTGAATTGGCCGTTTAAGGGGTCATTAAAGCACCTTAATTTGGAGGTTTGTGATTTGGAGAGTCTGACTGGACAGAATAAATGCTCAGAGTAAAACGACCATAACTCTCAGAATACATGTCCAAATACACTGATATTTTGAGGGGAAACGACCAAGAGAATTATGAACAACATTAAATAAGGTCTCAATGCTTGAAGATGTCATTTAATTGGGATAAAACGCCTCAGCATTCGGGGGACAAATTCTGGCTATAAAAGGAGGAGAGCTCCACCCTCTCAAATCATCTCTCATTCCATCCCATTCTTTCTGGGACACCAAGGAGGAAAACTTTTTGGCTTTCTCTTTTATTTATATTATTTTTCATAGTTTTTTAATGCCTTATTCTTCCCCATTCATCTCAATTACCCTTACCATGGTGGGGAAAACATTTTGAGTGATTGGGGAAGGGTTGATTTTCTACATTGTAATGCTTGAGTTATTAGACGTAATTGAATAAATTTATTTCTTCTTTAAAGTTGTTTCCAATTTATTATAGCATATTTTATTATAAAGTGTTATCATTCACGAATATTAATTACTTTATTGATTTTTTCCTTGGTAAAATAATCATAATCTCCTTCCACTAATTTCTGCTTTATATACGATGGAATAGACCAGGGATTAGTGGTGAAGTACTTAACGATCGTCAGTACGTGTAAAAGGTGTAGTGACTATTCTTGATTGTACGGGATAAACAAAACCCGACTGGGTATTTCCCATTTAAATTAAGGATATTCAATAAAACTATTTTACACATGGAAGGAGATTTGACCAAACTGAGATCTTGTTAAGGTTTTCTCTGACCATTATAATTTCACCAAGGAAGTGAGAGGAAACGATTGTGGAAACTCACTTTAATAAACAAAGAAGAAGAGGTTTGAATTAAATTGAACAAGGATATCATTATAATTAAGAAACTGAGCCCAACCTAATCACATTTTTAATATCATAGTTTTTCAATCCTTTGAATTTCAAATTTCCTTTCAAAACACAACATTTTTTACACTCATTTTAAAGTGACAAATCATTTTGTGTGCACTCCTATTTGGGAGACATCCTAGGTCAAACACATTACTACATTTTTAACTTATGAGATAATTGTTTTTCCACTCCATACAGCAGGCATGCATCAAACTTGGCATCGTTGCCAGGGAGGCAGTACCACAAACTAAATATAAATATTTGACTCTTTTAAAATTAAAAAAAACAAAAAAAAATATATTTTTCCATGTTGTTTTCAAATGATTATTTATTTAATTCATGGAACAATTACCCACCGATAAGTAAACCAATTATTGACTCAACATTTTTGAAGGAGGATGGTGTTTTTTTTATTGTTAGACAGGTGAGGTTATTTTGGAAGAAAAATAATGATGAGAAAACATTCAAAGAATTCATAGACGGACTAAGGGAGGACATGAATGAAGAAGTTTCTGAAGCAATGGATCGAAAGATAAATGAGTTCTCTCATTAATTTCTAGAATTTTATGAAGCTTCCAAGGTACAATAAGACCCCCTAGTCATCCCTAATTTTTCTATGGTGATCCAATAAATGGTGGAGACTGAATCCCTACCTCTATCTTCTACCAATCAACTCCAAGAGGTTATTTCCAATGAATAGATTGAAGATGAACAAACCCAGGGAGATAATTTTTTAATGAAAACATTATATATTTATTTTTTTGAAAATGAATTAAGTATTACCTCCCCTTTTTTCTGTTTTCATATTTAGATAACTTATGTTTTTCCCTGGAGGATGATTATAAAAAATAAGATGAACCAAAAGAGGAACAACTGGAGCTCCCCAAACATGTTGATCATTTATTAGAGGGATCTCAAGAGTACATCGGGGTTGATTTTCATGAAGAGAACAATTACCAAGATGAATTAATTGAAAGGGAAGATTTCTCTATTAATTCTTCATGTTTTAATCTTATTCATGTTGAACTGTTTTCTAATTTCTCTTTCTTGGAAATTTATGATACAACACAATTGGAAGAGACCATGGATATTGAAGAAGAGACTACCCATGTGGTGGTGATTAAAGAAGTAGAGTTGGAAAAGCATCTGGTGGTGCGACTACCTCCTCAACAACAATTTACATACCATATATAAGAGGAGATTATGAATGTCAATAGGGATAACCCCTTTATTCTATTCCCTCTAACTATTGAACTCAAATTTTATTTTTTTTTCTTTCTTGGGGGCTGAGAAATTTCATATATAATTGGGGGTTCTCTACATTAAATTCTTACATATGGAAATTGGGAAAATTCACATGTGGTTGTTCATCTCAAATAAACCACACCCACCATCAGATTGTAGATAATTGATTAGAACTACCCATTTGGAGGTAGTCAAAACCCAAGGCCCACTTGGGGGATTAAACCAAGATTTATCCTTCTTTTCTTAATCAAATTCAATTTTCATTTTATTTAATAAATTTCTTATGTTGCCTTTTTGCCTTTTTTAGGTTTTCAAAGAGCAGCACTTACGAGCCTAACTCAATGTTTCATTTCAAATAAGTCAGGTCATACCTCTCCTTTATACTTACTTTTTTGTTGTGAATCAATCAAAAATCTAATTACATGTTAAATCCATTTGAATTCACTGAATACAATGCATCAATTAAGAGTGGGTGATGGAAGATTTTTAGTTTAGGAATTTCATTTGATGTTAGTTTTACCGTTTTCATAAAACAAATTAGATATTTGTGTGTTTATTTTTAAAATTTGGTATGTTTTTGAAACTTTTGAGCTGAAATGATTATCATTACCATTTTTGAAACCAATTTCATTGAGTAAACCAATCTATTCCTTGAAACTAAGCATAAATGAATACTAAAATGACTTTGTGTCGAGTTCAAATCTTTTGGAATTTCATGAAAAGTACACTAATTTTTGAAACCCATGCCATATTTCACTGTCTATATCTTTAAAATCACTTTCATGTGAGGCTTCTGAACCATTTTTTCATATTCTTTTAATTCACCAATTTCTTCATATAACCATACCATGATTGCTTTAACCAGAATTTGATTTATTCCTTTAAAAACATAAGGGTTCAGGGTACGTGTTTTTTAAATGATTAAGGCATTTATTTGGTTTGAATCCCCCTTTTCAAAATAATTCCTTTCATTATGGACTACATTATACATTAATCATTTTGTCGCCTAGTAGCCATGAATAGCCTGTTAGGTTAGCCACATTACAAGCCAATTTTTCCTATCCTACCTGCTCTTGAGGTGAAATTGCATGATCTAGTTGAACTTAAGTGTTTGGGGAAGATAACTTGTGATGTACTACCTCATTTGGTGATACTTTTGGTGGAATATAAAATGTTGAATAGATGATTAATATTTCATTTTTCTGAAAGCTATGCCTTTTTTGGAGATTTCATGATAATAAAAGTTGATCCTTTCTGGAGCTTCTGATGTAAAAAGAATGTTGTGACTATCAAGAGATTTCAAGAAAAATCAAGTTTGAAAAGATTGAATTTTTTGCTACTGAGCTGATTGAATTATGATGGAGCCTATTTTCTACAAAGGTGAAGAGAGGGAGACCATATTTGAGTGAAAATTAGAATCTTGCATTTTTTCTTCAAAAAGAGCCAAGCCCTCCTTTTTTCGGACTCAGAATTTTTAACATCTAAATCCTACCAACCGAAAGACACAGAACAACTCTGAAAAGTACTCATGAGAAATGCATGTCCTTAACTCACATCAGGAGGAGAAGTAGGAATTTATCAAGCCTATGGTGACTCTTGTGTGATTTTGGATGAGAAAATCCGTATTGAGCATTTACATTTGTGAGATGAGAGAAAATTAATTCGAGGTAGGTGTTTTCTGTGCATGAGATAAGAAATGAAGTGGAAATATATTAAAATATAAAATATACAACTTGAAATAATTTTTTTATGAGGCATGATATCTTTTTTTTCTTATTATTGATTGGATAGATCTCATTGGTATGTGTTTTGGATTTGATTTGATTTGATTTTGATGTTTACTTATCCAGGGGTCCAAGTGGTAAGTGTGGGGGAATTGATAGAGAAAATATTTTCAATTAATTTATATTGAATATCATTGTTTTAAACCCACAAAAGTGTTCCTCTAAGATGAATTGTTTCATTTTTATGATATTGGTGTTATTTTGAGATGAATAATAAAAATGGGAAATTTCAGATTTTTAACAGTTTTAAATTATTTCTACAGTTTTCCCATAACATTATCTACACTAATCAAAATTAAAAAATTATTTCTTTTCCAGATTCTAAACATACATAGCTTTATTTACTATTTTTTACCAATAGCTGATTCGACCATATGGAAGCTCCAAAGAAGCTCATAAGTTGGATCAAGAAAATGGTTTGCAGTAATGCCTAGTTTTTGTGTGGGCTCAATAACTCATTCATGGTGGGCCCAATTGTTATGACATTTGGTGGGGGGATGCGAAAGGTGTTTTGGATAATGTTTAATGATGGAAAGGACATATTAATTGGCCATTTAAGGGGTGATTAAATCACTTTAATCCAAAGGTTTTCGATTTAGAGAGTCTGACTAGACAGACTAAATTATCAGAGTAAAACGGCCATAACACTCTGAATACATATCCAAATATGCTGAGATTTTTAGGGGAAATGCCCACGAGAATTATAAACAACATTTAAGAAGGTATCAACACATGAAGATGTCATTTAATGGGGATACAACGTGTCAACATTCGGGGGATAAATTCTGGCTATAAAAGGAGGAGAGCTCCACCCTCTCAAATCATCTCTCATTCCATCTCATTCCTTCTGGGACACCAAGGAGGAGAACATTTTAGCTTTCTCTTTCATTTCTTTTCTTTTTCATAGTTATGTAATGCCTTATTCTTCCCCATTCATCTCAATTACCCTTACCGTGGTGGGGTAAACATTTTGAGTGATTGGGGAAGGGTTGGTTTTCTATATTGTAATGCCTGAGTTCTTGGACGTAATTGAATAAATTTAATTCTTCTTCAAAGTTGTTTTCAATTTCTTATAGCGGATTTTATTATCAAGTGCAATCATTCTTGAATATTAATTCCGTTATTGATTTTTTCCTCGGTAAAATAATCATAATCTCCCTCCACTAATTTTTGGTTTATATACGATTGAATAGACCAGGGATTAGTGGTGAAGTACTTGATGATTGTCAGTATGTGTAAAAGGTGTAGTGAATGTTCTTGATTATTTAGGATAAACAAAACCTGATCAGGTATTGCCCATTTAAATTAAGGATATTCAATGCAACTATTTTACACATGGAAGGAGAGTTGACCAAACTGAAATCTTGGTAAGTTTTTCTCTCACTATCATTATTTCACCAAGTAAGTGAGTGGAAACGATTTTGGAAACTCACTTTAATAAAAAAAGAAGAAGTGGTTTGAATTAAATTCAACAAGGATAGCATTAAAATTAGGAAACTGACCCCAACCTAATAACATTTTTAATATTATAGTTTTTCAATCATTTGAATTTCAAATTTCCTTTCAAAAGCACATCATTTTTTACACTAGTTTTAAAGTGACAAACTATTTTGTGTGCACTCCTCTTCGAGAGACATCCTAGGTCAACCACATTAATACATTCTTAACTTAGGAAATAATTGGTTTTCCACGTTCTACGATAGACATGCATTAGGATGTTATGACGAGTTTTACTATAGTGTAATTTCATGTATAACAGGTTGAGTTTGCATTATATTTTTTATTCCATATAAGAAAACATAAGGGTTATGATGGATTATGTTTTCATGCATAAAGAACAATTGTTATTCTAGAGTTTAGTATGATCCAGTATTTCTTAAGGGGTTTCTTGGTGTTTAATATCAACAAGAAATATGAATGTTTATTCCAGTGTTTATTTGATCATGTAGATGACAATTTATTCCAGAGATTCATTCCATATATGAACACTTAATTATTATATTAGAGATTATTATCATACATGGGGATGAATGGTTATTATTTTTTATAAAATATTGAGGGTCAAGCCCTTTTTATTAAATAAAGAATCTCTTTTACAACTAGGTAAGAGGGAACCTATTACCGAGAATGGAAAATGGAAAGGAAAAAAAGAATACATAAGGTTAAAATGTGGAAATAATTTCAAAATTAGCAAACATCCAATCAAGAATAAGTGAAAGCCTCGTTACCCCCCTTACAAGACAGTGCAAAAGTGAGATCAGTCTAAATGTTGCATCACCCCCTCTGTCAAGAAGTTGCCCCATGAGGGCAGTAAAATGTGACAGCACACCTCTCCGACCAACACATGAGTGTGGAGAAGAGCCAGATTAAAGGATCCAGCAAACCTTTCTCTCAAAAGAGACGGAAACCCAGAAAAATCATGAAATCAAGCAATGTCACCTGATGTGATGCGAGACCAGACAAGAAAACACTGAGCAAAAGTCAATGGAAATGCATCCATTAGTCCATCAAGATAATGACCAATGGTTGGATGATGGATGTCAACACACCCATCCCTAATTAGAGTCTTCCAACCCAGTGACACATGAAAAGTTGTGCCACACCAAATGCAACAATGCAAGTAAGGGCTCACAAAGAAATCATCCGCTCAAGAGCAAATAAAGACATTAAGTCCAGATGCAAAACATGATAAAATTAGAATGAATCACTTCTGAAAACCAAACTAACAACACCACATAATATAAAACAAATAAAACCAATAACTAAAACTCAATCCAAAGATACTGCATCCATCACCAAATAAAAACCATCAAAGGCAGAAAAGTCACCAATCAAGCAGAAACAACATCACATCATGAGTAGGTAGAAACCAAAGAATCACTGCAAGCATGAAGAAACTGACCCCCAAAATAGAATCTTTATACCTCCACTGATGCATCAGAGACCACATCTTAAAGGATATCGAGCCACTCTGAGTCCTTCACCTTCGTGCAGAGAAGCGTTGAAGATTCTTCTCGATGAAACTCTACCACAGGGAGCATGGAATGTCGATGCAAAACGCAAGAAGATTTGGCTTGGTGTTAAATAGATATGAAAACAGATGTGATGGTAAGGATGAACTGCGTCCGCTGCAAGAATGATGAAAACGCCACCTCCAAGTCCTCAGAAAGGGAAAAGAGTGCTTCGAACCTCACCGGACCTTGAGTCGGCCAGATCAAGGAGATAGTGGGGAGAAAAAACACTCATCAAAAGAAGGAAGAATGGATGAGCACAGCAGTGTTGGAATCAATCAGGAGGACAGGCACAAAATAATAATGAAGTGTAATGGAGGAAAATCTGATGAAGACCATCGGAGAAAAGAAGACGAGGAAGGATCAAAGGCACCAATGCTCGGTTGGGGGGACTGCGGAGTGAAGAACCCTACGGGTACTGCTCTCTTGTGGAGTTTTGAGCCATTTTTTTCAGCCATAAATGGTTATTATTAATTTTGGTATAATCATATAAGATAAGAGAGTATTTATTTGTTTCATGATGCTTAAGATGGATAAAGGGATATTTTTTTAAATTTTTTCCTTAAAATGGTATATTCACTCTACAGTTTTATATAACCCATAATGTATTAATGGTGTTAGATTTTAATGACATCCTTAAAGGTAAAATATTATGTTGTTGTTTAATTCAAGACAGGAATATATATTTCTACACAAGTGATTAATATTATCCTGGATAATGAGTGAGATTTTAGTAGGTTGTTTTTATCATGAAATTAATTGGGTAACATGTTATTTTAAAATAATATTTAAATATAAAAGATCATTATAGTGTTTAATGTCATTTCAAGTTATGGAATATTATACAAGAGTTTAATTTCCATCATAAATATGAAAGTATGGTTGATTATTCTATTGTTTAAGAAGTTAAAAGAGTTACACAAGAATTTTACATTATTCAAATGAAAGGTTACATTGGAATTTTTCTATTATCTTGGAAGAATTAAGGGTTTTGACCTAGGATAAATTGATCTAGAAAAATGGAATGGTTATGGGAAGAGGGAGGAGTCATCATAGTGTTTGATTGTATCTATATATAGCCTCGTATATATCCTGATTAGCTAAATAAAAAACCATGTAGTTCATGGTCATATTATAACACCTTATGAAAATGTAGTGACACACATCATAGATAAATTAGATGTACAATTTTATGTTGAGATAGAAAGTATAATATATAGTTTAATGCCATAGAAGTGGTGAATGTCATGAATTGAGAAGGAAACCAATAATTTTTTTCAATATTATTTAAACAAGTTTTTTATTATGGTGAAAGGACATGGGTGTATTTAATATGATTTGTTTTGATACCAAATTAGCCCAATGTTTGTTTGAGCACAAGTGGCAAGATGTGATTGAGTACCATCTGTTTGAGGATTTCCAATAATATCACTAGGATTTACTCACATTCTTCTTGGATTTTATGGAAATTGAATGAATATATCAAGGTTAAGGGACTCTTAAAAAGGTAGTCATTATCATTGTACCACTTAGGGGAGATTGAAATATTGAGGTTAGGTAGTCTTGTCTAAGTTTGAAGTTGTAATTTCTTAAGTTAAATAGGGGTGAAATAGTTAATTACATGTATATGAAACCTTTATATGTTAAAACGATTCATGAAATTTGATAAGTATCGTCAAGTGAGTGACTAAGGTGAATAAAACTTTTTTCATAAAATTAGGAGATCTTATAAAATATTATAGGACTTAGAAATACATGAATTATTCGTAAAGATCACAATAACCATATAAAGTTTGTTATAGGTTGAATGGGGAATGGAATGAATCCCCATCACCAAATAAATATTTATATTTTCCTAAAATGGGAATCCTACACTATGTTTTAAAATTCATAACTTTAGGTAATTTTATAGTCCTAAAGGTATTTTGGAAAAAAACATTAATATAACTTTTCTTCACCCATTTCCTCTATCTAATTTTTTTCATTCCTAAATCACCTGTTAAGGTACTTATTCCTGGTTGATGCATAGAAATGTGATAATTCACTAATCCAAAGATAATTGTATTCTTTGTACATGACTCTTTAGTATCCCCACTCTAATTGTACCATTTAAATTATATTTTTATCAATTTATTTATTAGAAATGGATTTTTTACACCCATCCTCAACCTTATCAAAATATTATCCCTTATTTAAGTTAGTACTAAGAATTTATATTCAATAAACTAATCCTAAATATTGGTAAACCATACTCAATATGGATAAAATTATTTTGATGTGATGTTACACACTAAATATGAATATGAATTTTCATTCACTTATCAAGAAACTAATATATATTTGAACTCATTTATTAAATAAATCATATATAACACAAAAGTAAATAGCCATTGTTTTATTTCATTAAAATATAACATTATAAATGGATGATGAATACATCCAAAATGATTAATATAATCATAATGGGACATTAAATATAAGTAAATAAAGAAGGTTGCATGCTAAAAATACCCTTCCTCATAGTATCCCATATGAATCATGTTATAATTATGGAAACAACTCAAAAAATTACAAATATTGAATTTATTTTTTGGAAGAATTGAAGGAATAACATAAATGAATATTATATAAGTATATAAGGTAAATTATTTGAATGGAAAATGAGAATCTTAACATCAAACTTACATGGAATAAAAATTAGTATAAATAAAATAATATTTCATTTTTATAAGAATCTTGAATTTAGGTTTAAAATGAAGAGAATATAATAGTTCATGATTTATGAGAAGATTACATTATTATTGGGTGTATACAGATATCCTTCATGAAAGTTTTTCAATATGATTAGTTGTGGGATTCCTAAATGATGTGTTCATTTAAGGTGACTTTATAGTATTTTCATTATAATATTTTTTTACATTACATAAATATTTAGAAGTAATACACATATATAAAAAAAGTTATATTATATAGTAGTGACCATATTTTTGACATCTATAAACAATTATTTATCATTCATAGAATAATTAAGGAATGATAGAAATTAAAATATAATCAAATATATAAATGAATATTTGTTACTCTAAATATTTTGTTTTTCTATATATTATTTATTATTATTTAAATGTTTTATTTCTTATGTATCAAATTTTATTTTAATAAAATATATATATAATTGATTTTTTTCATGAGAATGTTTTTTAAAAAGGTATATATCATATTCTCAAAATAAATAAAGTAATTTTTTTAATAGGTTTAGGGTCAAGCCCCCTTTATTGAACATAAAATAAAACACCTTTTTTGATAAGTGGGTAGAGAGGGAACTCGTACAAGACCCATATACAAAAAATCCTTAAAGAAACATGACCCAAAGGTCATAACATGGTCCTGAATGATCAAAGAGAAAAAAACATCAAGACAAGCATCAGAAAAATCCTCATCCCCACCCCCTCACCAAATATTGAAATAGAGTAATTAGTTAATGATGACTCATTACCCCTTCCAATAAGTTGTGTCATGATGGATAATAAAACTTGGAAGAGAATGCCTATAACACACTTTGATATGTGGGGGAGGACCAAATTATAGATGTCAATATACCTATGTCTCTTTCAAGTCTCCCACCCAACAAAGAAGTAAGCAACTCATCATACTGTCAACCTGATGCAAAACAAAAACTAGACTAAAACCCCTGTGAAAAAATTAAATGGAAGGGTACCCTTTTATCTATCAAGAAGATGATAGATAAATGATGTTGGGTGTTACCAAACCCAACCCTCTTCCAAGGTCTTCCACCCAGCATGAAAAATGAAATACCGCCAACCAAATACAACAAGACAAGAACCAATGATTGCAACAACAACCCAACAGACAAGAAGTGACAATAATTATTTCATAGTCCAACTAAACTATTATACTGAAACCATTAATCGACCAAATGACTAGGGAATGATCATCAGAAGATGAGTAAGACACCAAAAACCCCCTTCACTTAATCTTTCGTTATCATTACCGGCACCTGGAAACTGAGTCGAAAAAATTCAAAACCAAAACACCACCCCCCCCCCCCCCCCCCCCCGCAAAAAATTTCCTCCAAGATCACAATATAATGCCAAAATTGGGCTAAAAACACAACCTGGAACCTATACGTTACCATTCTGGTGATTGTTCCCTGATATCTTCCACCCTGAAGCACACACTGATAGCAGGAGTGATGAAATCATATAAATCTGGGGTATATTTGGAGACCACCCACACTGACCATCAGAAAATGACATGATTTTATAGCAACCACCATCACCATAAACTCTGAGATAAAGTTGGTATGGTATCCACAAAAAAGTATGAAAAATAAAACCCAAAAATTATGATAAATTACTCCATACAAATATGGGAATGGGAGAACACTTAAATGAAAAATCATGTTCGTAAAAACCTCCAGATCTATTAGTGGAGAACTAAAAAATAAAGAAACCACCAACCCCCATCCGACCAAGCCAAACCAGAATGGCTGAAATGAAAAATGGAAAAATATGAAAAACTCACCATGTAGAAACTAAGAAAACACTATAAGAGGGATTTATTTCACCTAGAGTGTGCGGTTCCATACAATATTCATAAATAAATTAATTATAACTATAAATAATTAAATAATGTAAAATTAGATAAAAAGAATAAAATATAGAATGTCATCAATTTTAAATATATAAAATTGATATTTTCATATTCTTGAAGGTGTGTCTAACTTTTATACCATTTAAAACAACATTTACTCACCTAAATAACATAATTTATCTAATACAACATACTCAAATGTAAATTATATATTTCCCCCCATCTAAATCAGTTTTCTAGTGAGATATCCCTCAATTTCACTTATAAAATGCTACCCACCAACCCAATATTTAAAAAAATCAATAATTATCATGGATACATAAATCAGAGTATATATCCTATTTCTCCCACTCCATGTTATATTTTTTCGTGTGGTAATAACAGTTGGTATTAGTGTTAAGAAGAAAAAAAGGGTTCCAAACTCTCTATTTGAATTTTTTATTTAAGTTTCATTGAATAAAATTTAATATAAACTTAGTTTATATATAATTTAATACATTTATATACATTAAATTATGATCCTTTTAATATATTAAATATGCTATATTTCTCTATCTTTCCCACAATACCATTTTCATAAGGTGTTTTTATTCTAAAGTTAGTTCTCTAAAACCTATCTCTTTATGTTTAATTGTAATTTCATTCTTTATATTCCCATTAAATCATATTTTTCATTCATCTAAATATTTATATATAAATTTAATAATTATCCCATTAAAGATTATTTGATTTTAGACTACCCACTTCATCTCATCATCCAATTTTCATAATTTATTATGTTTTCGAAGTTAGGGTATTATATTCCTTCCTATTTATTTAATTTTCTTGATTTTTTATTATAAAACATATTTTACAATCCATGTAATTTGATCCCAAAATTATATTTCAGATTTTATATAATCCTAGTATATATTATAGAGTGATAAGTACATATTTTAATATTTTGAACATTCTCTTTATGTAATTCTTTTAAGTTGGGGAATTTGGCCAAATTATTATTACCATAATATTAAGAGAGAAAATTATGGTTATATGGAAATAGAATTGGTGACATTTTCAAGATGAAACCATGTTTTTGTAGTGGTATTGAAAGGGAGGTGAGAGGTCCCATTTATATGTGTTGAGAAAGGAACTTGTGTCATTATACTAACATAATATAAATAAAGCACGTTTAAAAGCATTAAAGTATCTATAAAATTTAAAATAATGGATTTTAGAATGGGATAATGTTGACAATATCTCATCCACTCAATTAGAAACTTGTTTTTAACATTTTTCAAGCTCTTTTCTCCATAATTTATTATTTATATTTTTTTTGTTTTTACCGTGATAACTACATTTTACCTAAGTAAATTATTTTTTACGCCCAAAATAGAATGGCCCTTATAAAATAATATTTATTAAATAATTTCAAATATGAAATCAGTTTTATCATAAAAATTTCTATGTGTGATAAAAATAAATTTTAACATTAGCGCATGTAATGCCTAAAACCCATTTTAAGAAAAATTGAATTTATAATATTAATAATTATGTATAGGGTACAATTGTAAATGTATTTTATTTTCATGATATAAATTATTTTTTTTAAAAGTAAATTTTATGTGGATTTTAAATAAATAAAAAACCAAATTATACAAAAAATAATCAATAATTAAAAGAAAAACCAAATACATTTTTTTGTTGGAAAATAATATTTAAGTATTTAAAATATTAATAATAGGATTTCTATATTTAAAATAGTATATTTATGATTTATTTTAATATTAATATTCTTTTATAGAAAAATGTCTCAAATAATTTTAATTTATTTTTGTATTTTGATATTGTAATAAAAGTGATGGTATTAGAAAAACCACTATTTTTTCACTATTCTTATAACAGTAAATTATTTTAGGAAATCTCATAAATTCATCCTAATATAATATCTTTATTATGAATCCAAAAAATTAAGATCATTTTTTTCAAATTCAAATCCTAAAATTTATAAATTTTTCTATTAAATGTAAATACAAAGTATAATGAAAGACTACTTCTATTGAAAAAATAACTATTCAAACTATATATGTTCTTAATATTTTTTCAGATTTGTTGATAAATAAATAATTATTATTTATCTCAAAATCATTTAAATTTTTTAATATATTGAATTTATAATATTTATTTAATTTTTATCACATCATTCTTTAATAACAAAATTTAGCGTATAAAAATATTTTTATAATAAAATAATTTAATTAAATATTACATTTTGGTTTTGTTGTTTATTATTTTTAAAATCTATTATTTAAAGTTTTTATTATCAACACATAACTTCATTATACCTATTAGATACATTTGTATCCAACAAACATATTTTCAATGACCATAAATCTGATTACTATATTTATAACGTTCATGTTGAGTTCTTATATATAGCCTTGCTAAGTTAGTTAATTCTATTATCACTTCATAAGGAATAGTTCATATTTAATATTATATATTTATCATAATTATTTATCCTATCATGTTTCCATTCCTCATTATATGTTTTTTTAATTGGTGGTTCTTAACGTTGAAGGCAATCCTAAGGATTTCCTAGTCATGAAGATTTTATTCTTTTCTATTTATTATCACCTATTAATTTTTGAAATTTTAATGGATGTCATCATATTGGGTGAGTAATAATCCATAATTTTTTATAATTTGTTTTATGAGATTTTTTTGTAATGTTTCATTGAAATAAAATATATCACATTTTCTTATAGTTTGATGTTGCATGTAAGATAGGCTACCATGACATTAAAGTATTATGACTTATGGGGTGTAACATTCTCCAACCTTAAATAATTTTCATCCTCAAAATTTTATTCATTACATACAAATGGAAATATCCTAGGTTATATAAAAGATATAAATGGATTTTTATTTTGATTTTGATTTTATTTCTAGAGAGATATACACCTTACAAACATTGAAATATATCTTTTCTTTAGTGTTTATTCCACCCTATGGAGGTTGTATTTGTTGTCAAAGTGACATAAATATGTTGAATTCAATATGTTAAAGAATATTTTTGAAGTATAATATATTTCAATATTTCATTAAATTCCTATCAAATATTCATGGAATATTTCACAAGATTCATTGTTTATGTGTAAGGGTATTTAGGTAGCATTACATTAAGGTAAAATGGGAATTACCATACATACATAATGGTAAAAAGAGAATTAACTTACATATATAAAGGTAAAAATAGAATTATTAATTCTAAATAATAGTAAATTGAAAAACTATTCACCATTATAAAGTTATCTCCTACCTACGTAAGAGTAAATTGAGTTTATAGGGCATTTTGTAAAGGTCATGTTAAAGTTAAGAAGGCTATGTATTACTATTACATTTACCTACGTAAGGGAATTGAGTGGTCTCTAAATATTATGTAAGAGTATCCAAAGCCTGTGTAAGGGTACATAGAGGCTCACATGAGGGTACAATAATTTTTTCATAAGTTTAACCAAACCTGTGTAAGTGTACCAGTGAGTTTTGTAAGAGTATTCATGGGATTTCTATACCCATGTAAGGGTAACCCCCTGGGGCTACGTATGGGTGCTAGTGAGTGGTAGAGTTTTATAACGGTATCCCGACCTATTTAAGGGTACTAGTGAGTTTTATAATGATAATTATAATTATTATATACCCATGTAAGGGTAACCAACTAGAGTTGTGGAAGGGTACCAGTGACTGTTGGAGTTGTGTAAGTATTAAAGGACTTTCATAAGTATAAGCTTGAATTTATTACACTGACATAATGTAAACCCATTAGAGTTTTATAAGTGTTCTAAAAGTTTAATGGCTGGTGTATATATAAAAATAACAATGGATATGTCTCAAAGGAAGACATCATAATGTAGTGAATAAGGCATACTACTGTTTGACAATGAAGAAGAAGATGATATAGATTGATTGTGAAGAATGAGATGATTTCATTAGAAGGTGAAGAAGAAATTAAATTTTTAGAAGGTTAAAAAAATATTATTGGGTGCTACCAAAAGTTTTGAAGTGATACATTTGGTATTAAATATGGTACTATCAACCTCAACAGTAATAGGAGCTACCGCTCAATGGTGGGAGGAGCTACCACTCGGTGGTAGAAGGTGATACTATGAGATACTAAGGTGGGAGGAACTACCATGACCTTTTCATGGTATAATAATTTTTTAACATGTCTATAGTAGATTACATTCATATAAGACAAACATAGGGTGTGGTTTCATCCACCATTTACAAGCTTGTCATCCCCTAGAGTTTTTACGAGTTAAAATCTTGTCATGTGGGTTTACAGGACCTCATGCTAATATGTACACCCATTTTGAAGTAGAAAATATAGATGGTAATTGATTTTTTTATATGAAATAGTTGTGATTGAAATAATAATTAATGTAGTGTTACTTTCATTCATTATAGATGAATGATATAAAAGTGGAAGAGGCATCTAGTTTCTTTTCATCAATGGAATAGTACAGTGCATGTAGTGTATGGGATACTTATACATACATTCCTAAAAAATAATAAGGATATTCTATGAACAATGTTATGAGAAAGATTTAATGATTAAGAGATATATGAATAATAAGTGTGAGATAATGTTTTCATTATTACAAACCTTGAGAAAATAGGAAGAAGAATACCCAAGGCAATAGGATGTTTAAATGAGGAGTTATTGAAGAAATAATCATAAAGATGCAATTAATTCATGACTTCATGGAAGATAATCATGATATATAGATCATGGTTCATACCATGTTAATGAAGAATAATTATAGGATATTATATTCCTAATAATATACTAAATTCATGAATAGTTAATTCAAGTTTTTATTATGACTAAATTTAAAGATAGAATAGTTTCATTGTAGTTACATGTAGTTATGAAGAAGAAATTATAGATTAAGATGAAAATGAAAATATTTAAATGATGTTATAGTTATTATTTTTATAATCATATATGTATATATTGTAGGTTATTTAATAGTAAGTGTGGTTTTTATAAAAATGTATAATTTGATATATAATCTAAGTGAAATATTTTCTGTTATAAAAGAGAATTGAGAGACTATGAATCCATTATCAATGTGAATTATTGAGAGGGTTGAGGAATATTTGTATTAAATAAATAATATGATAAATAATTAATTTAATAATATTATAAAATATAGGTGATTTTAGAATTGAAGACCGAAAAGGACAACATATAACTGCGTTAGAAGAAAGTGTAAGACAAAGAACTAGTCACACAAGGTTTGGAATACCTCTAAAGAACAAGTGGTTATAGTATAAAACATTTCATTGAGGAACTGGTGGTTTACCATTATAAACAAGATTATTTTTTAGAGATATCTCAATTTAAAGGAAGTAGTATAATTAATAATGGGGGGTTCCAATTTAAAGATCCTATCAAGAGAGGGTCCACTGTAAACATTAGTGGTGAAAAATTAGAAGAGTTTTTTTATCATGAATTTTGTTAGATTTTCTACATTTTTAATCACTTCTATTTACTAATATATAAAATGTGTCTCAGATAATCCTGAACACATCAACTACATAGTCTCCCACATTGGGGGTGAACCTTGTAAAAATTCTCATCTTCTTTTCATTGATTTCATTTTTTCATATGCTAGATGTGGGACATTAAATAAAGGGGGTTTGAGGGTTTAACCATCCATGGTGTTTGATTTGAAAAGAGAATTAATCAAAAGAAACCAATTCTTCACCCCCCCCCCGCCTCATGGCTCATCCGGCCTGGGGATTTAAAATTAGTATCAAAGAATGTTCACCTATATTGGGATTCACAATCTGAAGTTGTTCTCTTTGAATATTTTAGTGTCTTTACTAAAAATTTTATGAAGATTAGTTTTGGATAAGTTATTTCTATTTCAAATAAAAACTAATTTTATTCCAAGATAATGATGAACAATAAAAATAAATAGAAACATAATATTAAGAAGATGTTCCTTTTCTCAATAGAGGAAGAATATATTTCAGTACCAGCATGAAATAGTGAAGTCAAATATGAAATCGTTTGTGATGAACAAATTTTTGTTTCATAAACTTTGGATATGGAAAACAATATTTCTTCATTTGGGTTAATGTATTTAAGTTATTATAATGTATGTATTAATTTCTATTTAAACTATCCTCAATATTAGACAATTATTAGTGGAAGTGATAACATGTCATTTAATTTTCTACTGATGCATTAGGGGATATGATGAATTTTTTTCCCAAATATCTTATTTTTTACCTATGAGATTTTTAAAATCATGAAAAATGAAATAACTATTCTTTAGGTTTCGATGAAGAAATAGAGAAGACTGTGAAGGTAATATTCAAAACATATGATAATATATCCACAAAAGATAAATTCAAAAAATTTTAGTATGACAAGATTAAAGAAAGATACTCTAAACATGAAGAAGTGTAGATCTACAAAATATTAAATAATAATGATTCCACAAAATGATTTTGAGAATATGATCCATCAATTATAATTAAATATGAAAAATTACATTAATGTTATGAATTATCAATTAGATATGAAATAAAAAAGGATAAAAGATGTGGATTCATTATTACAAGAAAATGTTACATTTCATGAAGTGGATGTTGAGAATATGGGTAAGGATCATTAAGACAAAATGGAATTCACTAAAGATCAAAATAATTCCCTCAATATGATATTTATTTAATTTAAAATCAAATTGGGCAATCTGAAGAATAATCATGTTGAGACTTCACAATCAAATAAGTATAAAGCTACTTCCATATATTTTTCTCTATACAGTAATTGTGGCAAGATATCTCCATCATATAGAAGTAAGATCATTACATCACCTGATGATCTGTCACAAGCAGCTATGAAGAAAAGGGTACTATCTATATCTCAATGTAATAATTTTACTAAATATGTTTCTATAAAAGGTAAATGATTAAATCAAAATTATACACAAATATGTATGATTAGAAATGAAAAAGAGCATACCACCATGTCCATGGTGTTAAGAAGAAGTGTGTAAATTGGTTCCCCATGAAGATCCCAACAGGTGATGAAGAAGACTAAAAAATAATATGTTGATTATGGTAGAAATTATAGACAACATGAAGAAGTTAAAATATCATCATGTTTTTTGGGTATTTTTTGTTTTTGTAAAAAAAAATAATTTTGAACTATATTTTTGGTACAATTCCTTAAATTATAAATCAAAAAATAAGCATGTTCTAATGGGGATTAATCTGATAAATATAAAACCTTAATAGAACAACAAGAATCTATCTAAATCAAATGGTTTTGATGCACTCAAATATTCCTATGATGTTGGTAGAGGTGGTGGTCAAAAAAGTGATGCATAAACATCTCAACAAGTATCAAATAATAATTATAAGAGAATACCATAGAATATTTAAGAAGAAAAATTAGGTATAAATCTGAAGAAATATTCAATACAGATTACACCTATGATGTTTCAAAATAATTCACCCTTAGACAAAAATTTCAATGAAAGTTATATTTAAGACAAGTCCAAGAATATTTGGAATAATGTATTTTCTTAAATTTTTTATGAGAATATCACTTATAAATGACATGTAGAAACATCAATAAGGATTCTAATAACCAAAAGATATATTGGTTGTTTTTTAAAACAATTTTGGGAGGGTAATAAAGCTATAATAAGTGAAATGCCTGGAACGGTTGTGATCACTGAGAGGGGGGGTGAATCAGTGATAACTTTTTCTTTTTATGAATTGTTCCCTTTGGATTATCAATTCAACCTCTGCAGCTGGTTAAAGCCAAGATCTACTCTTTTAGTGGTGCAGTAATAATGAGAGCACAGAACACAGAGATTTACAAGGTTTGGTACAAAGGCCTACTCCTTTCCGTGTTGGTTACACCCCCCAACACGGATTCTTCACTATGCCAAAAGATGATTACACAGTAATTGGTTATACCCCCCAATTACAAGTTGGTTAAACCCCCCAACTCCACAGCATCATCTTCATCATGGCTCCACTTCACTTCTTTAAAGGTGTTGTTCAAAACATCAAGTAGCTTCAACAGTCTTCAAAAGATCTCGTTGGTCTTTCTCACCAAAAAACCAATCACTTAGAATGATCAGTTCTTTTGCATTCACACACTTAAGTGTGTACTCCTCTTCTTCTCAAAGTTGGTCTTCATCACTTGTGCACACATACACAACTCATTTTGAAAGTACTCAAATGGGTACAAGCTGAACCTTGGCCTCTTCCTTTCTTTGCACAGTCACAAGCCTCGGGCTCTTCGCTTCACACACACTCAAGGTGTGTTCTTCACTTTGCACACAAGGTGCAAGCCTCCTCACTTGCTAAGCACACTCATGAAAGCCTACGGCCTTCTTCCTTCATTGCACACACAAAGGCTACGACCTTGGGTTCTCCTGAATGCAAATAACTCGTAGGGTCCTCTTACTCCATTTGCACACACACACTCAAAGTGTGAACTCCACAGTTCTTCAAGAGCCGCGCAAGCACAATGGGTGCAAGGGCCGTGCAAGGGTGCGGCCAACCTCTTCCTTCACAACTGCCGCGCAAGTGCTTACCGCGCAGGGGGCCGCGGTGCACCGAGGGGGCGCGCAAGTTCGCGCTGCTCACCCTCCTTCCTGTCGCGCATAGGATAGCGCGCAGGGGGTCACTTTCGGGCCTCGGGTGGCACCGAGAACAACAACCTCGCAAGGTAGTTGCGCGGTGGCTCTTTCTTCACGAGGAAGAAGGCTCTCGCAGATCACAAATTTTTCAGCAACACTCCTCGAGGGCTCGGCCTCATTTTTATAGGCAGAGGAGAGCAAATGGATTCCGCGGAATTCAACATATGAATGCCCGATAAAAGCGGCGTTTTGAAAACTTCAAACGCGGGCCGAGAATCTCATTCTTTCTCTCTGCACAATGCGGACTTCCTCTCCTTCTCCTTTATCCACGTGCATGCATTCTCGAACGAATTCATCGCCTCTTTAATACTTGTCTATGCATACCACGAACACCATGGCCTCGGCACATTGTTTGAAATTCTTTCTCGATGCATGCATGCAACATTTTAATGCATGCATGTGATCATTATGTCGAGACGATCACAAAGGTGGCTACAACATGATCATTGGTGGCCGGAAGCTTCATCTCCGTCGTGCGGGAGGTCACTGGTTCGACGGAGGCACGCGGGGCGGCTTGGCTCGTCGCGAGTTTGAAGACGATGCCCGCAGCCGTTGGATCGGCGAATAAATGATCGCGGACGGCCACGATTAAAACATCACGCCGCGGATGGATCGTGCGGCGCAGATCAAGCGCGAGATCGCTCGGACGGCCAGGATTAGATCCCGGTCGAATTTTTACATCCCACATCGAAGCGGCGGCCATTTTTCACGCGGTTTATCACCCCAGCGCTCCCATCAACACAGCAATTGAATCTTCTCCCTCCACGGTGCCGCCCCGCACCGTGTTCTCTCTGCGGGCGCGCTCTTGCGCACACTCCTACCACTCGGGCGCGCCACTGGCGCCCTCTATGCTTCCTCGGGCGCGCTCCTCGCGCTCATGCTGCGCAGGGCTTGACACTCCTCTGCGTGGCCCGGGGCTTATACACGGCCCCGGCCTGCTCCTCTTGGGCTGGCCCCATGGGATCCCCCTTGGGCGTGGCGACCTTGAGTCCCACATGTGCCTTGGGGTTGAACCCTTAAGGCTAGCCCTTGGTGGATTATATTTTTGCTAGAGTAGAGACTTAGGGACTTTGTATAAAAACAAAGTAACTAGGTTTCCAATGCCAAATTCCACTTCTTCCAAGCCATTCTTCCTCTTCTTCATTTCTTCTTCTTCATTAGAATTCCTCCAATTCTATTCATCATGTATTCAATATTTAAGAATGGAATTCCCTAAGGTTCTTCATCAACTGAGCTCCTGAATCACATAAAATCTCCAATTCGCTTTGTTGATCTAATCAGAGATCAAATTGGAACTTCTTCTAATTCACATGCACTAAGTGATAGTGCATGGACTTGTTCAACTCACTTCATCCACTTAGAAGTAGTGGATGGTTCATTTCATCTCCTCGTGCATTGTGAAGACAATTCATGGTCTTCTAACATTGTTGTGACATTGTATCTAGTTGATACAAGTTCTTGGAACTTAAAGAGCAGCTCAACAATCGTCTGATTTAATGATGATGCTCCATCATCATCAATTCTTCAAGTGGTGTAACTTAGTATCATCTTGATACAAGTATTGAAACATTAAGATCAGTTCTTCAATCGTCTGATTTTGATGCATCCTCAATCATCAATCTTCAAGATGTACTTCATCAGTTTGCACACGAAGACAAGTTATTGACAACAAATGCAATCACTTCACTTGGGCACAACAATCTCCCCCTTTGTATTTGGTTGTCAATAATCCTAAGAACACTTAGATAATGTCGTGAGCCTGATGATTTCTCCCCCTTATTGGCCAACAAATGCAAAGGGATGAATGGAAACCATACACAGAATATAGAGCTTCTGGAACCTGCACATCTTTAACTACCAATGCTCCCCCTCAGGGGATGCACTCATCTCCTTCAATTCCCTGCATGTCAGTACAAGAATACAAAAATTTAGGGAATAAGGAGGGACCTTCTTCTTCCTCAAGTTAGAGGAGAAGGCTGAACATGATGATTCAGCCTTAGCTCAACAAATTTTTCTATAGGCATTGCTTGTATCCATTGTTCAACTGCTTCAGCCACTGTGTGAGGTTCAACTTGAGAAACCAGTGCAGTCTGATCTTCCAATCTCAACATTCTTCTAGTTCTTACTGAGGAGTGTGGGTCACCCAGGACATTTTCTGTGTCAGTATGTTTCTTCAATTGGTTGTATGTCCTTCCACTTTTATTACCTTCCTCTTCATCACCGGTGTATTCAGATTTGATCTCAATTTGAAATAGGTTTCCAGTGGTTTTTCTTCCTTGAGTGGTGATCTGTCCATCCTTCGAGCTCTTGATGATGCATGAATCTTTCTTGAACAGTACTTCATGACCATCATCACATAACTGACTTACACTTAGTAGGTTGTGTTTCAATCCTTCGACAAATAGCAGATCATTGGATTTTAGATTTGTTGTTTCAACCAGTGCCTTTCCAACTCCCTTGATTTTTAGAGAACAATTATTTCCAACCACCACAGTTCCTCCTTCAATACTTTCTATGTTGTTTAGAATTTTTATATCACCAGTCATGTGTGATGAGCATCCACTATCAAGAATCCATGACTTGGTTCTGCTGCTGGCTTTTGGAGCAACTTCAGCAAAGCATGTGATTTCTTTATTGGTTTCCTGAATTCCTTTCCCTTTCATGTCTTTGACTTTTTGTTCGGGAAGAGTAGTCATACATTTATCAGCTCTATGACCTTGTTGGTCACATTTTCCACAAGCTTCACTTAGGCAGTCAAATGTGTTCTGAATTGGAGGTTTTGATACTTTCTGCACAACACTCTGGGTTTCAGGATGTCTCCCCCTTGACTCATGCCTCATTCTTGGAAGAGACATGTTATACCAGCATGCATAGGTCTTATGACCAAACAAACCACAACACCAGAAGTATCCTCTAAACTTTGACCTTTTCCGCTGATAAGAGTCATGTTGTAATTTCATGTCCAAGATCTGAGTAGTCCTTCATGAGGATTCACTTTCTTCCACTAAAGATGATTTTGAACAGGTTTGTTTATGACATGTTTGTCTCAATTTTATCTTTGAACCTGCACAGTTAGAAATAACAGATGTAAATTGAGATTTACTGAGTGGTGAGTCGACCTGCCTCTGAGCACTAGTGTGAGATGATTCTGCCTTGACCTCAACAGCCTTGTTAAAGTCTTCTCTCATCTTTTTCAAGTTATTTTGTGCTTCAACCCACTTGGACTGTGTTACTGATTGTTCTTCTTCTTTGAGGTGAAGTTTCTCCTCAAGATCTTTTGCTATCTTATCCAGCTCAGCTATCTTCAGTTTGTGTCTCTTGATTTCGTCAATGTACATTATCTCTTTCTTCATACATTCTTCCAACTCCTCAGTCATCCTTTTGGTTTCCTTTTGTAACAATCTCTTCTCTTTCTTGAGTTTAGTGTTCTGTTCAAGGAAAGCCACTAGTTCATCTTTCAACATGTGTTCGAGCTCTGTTCGTTCATTTTCATCATCTTCACTGTTGCATGTGTCAAACCCTTTTTCCACATGATCCATAAAATTCGTTTCTTCTTCTGATTGACTGGCTGAAGTGAAGTCTGATTCTTCCTCTCTGGTAACATAGCTTCTTCATTCACCTAGAACAAACCTTTTCTTTCTTGCACCAGATCTGTTTCTTTCTCTTGGGTATCTACTCCATTTCTTATTTTGTGACTTATCTTCTTCAACTTCCGGAGCACTAGATCTTTTCTCGGGACAGTTAGCAGCAAAGTGTCCGATGTTATTGCAATTGAAACACCTCGACGGTAATTTCCCTTTTCCCCTGAATTTAGTTTTTCCAAACCATTTAGATAAAAGATAAATTACCTTGTTGAGATCTTCATCCTTTTCTTCATTGTCCGACTCATTTTTTCCTAAGACTTCGTCATCTCTTATCTTGAGTTGTCTCATGGCCTCGAAAGCCATCTCATCCTTGATCTTCTTTTTGAATACTGGAATCTTCCTCATTTCATATGTAATGAGAATGTTGTGAAGTTCATCAAGAGAGAGATCATCTCTTTCTTCTAGTGCAAAGACTTTGGGATCAAACCTGTCAGGAAAGTTTCTCATTAGTTTTTTAACAATAGTTGAGTCCTCCAACTTTTCTCCAAAGCCTCGAATGTTACTGACAAGTTCATTGACTCTTGTAAAATAATCGTCAATACTTTCTTCTTCTCCCATCTTAATATCTTCAAACCGACTTCTCCAAATTTTTAATTTAGCTTCCTTGACTTTCATGTTGCCTTCATAACTACTCTCCAATTTGTCCCAAATTTCTTTGGCATTCTTGAGTCCCATGACTTTTGTGTAAACCTTTTCTGAGAGAGACATAAGAATGGCATTTTGAGCTTTACCATCAACTTCCATATTTCTTTTCTCAGCAGGTGACATAGCAGCTTCATCAGCATGAGGAGGGAATCCAAATAAGGCTGCATTTCTAACTTCAAGGCCGAGAGATAGAAGGTAGGGTAACATCTGATTCTTCCAGCTGTGGTAATTCTTTCCATCGAATGTAGGAACACCCCTACTATTAACAGAATTCAGATTGTCCATCTTCTCAGAAGTAGATCATTAGAGAGGGATCCT
The DNA here is from genome assembly GCA_963277665.1 of Viscum album. NCBI lineage: Eukaryota > Viridiplantae > Streptophyta > Magnoliopsida > Santalales > Viscaceae > Viscum > Viscum album. The sequence goes on along the minus strand of OY728123.1, from coordinate 1,559,250,604 downwards.
CCCTCTGATACCACTTGAAATGCCTGGATCGGTTGTGATCACTGAGAGGGGGGTGAATCAGTGATAACTTTTTCTTTTTATGAATTGTTCCCTTTGGATTATCAATTCAACCTCTGCAGCTGGTTAAAGCCTAGATCTACTCTTTTAGTGGTGCAGTAATAATGAGAGCACAGAACACAGAGATTTACAAGGTTCGGTACAAAGACCTACTCCTTGTCGTGTTGGTTACACCCCCCAACACGGATTCTTCACTATGCCAAAAGATGATTACACAGTAATTGGTTATACCCCCCAATTACAAGTTGGTTAAACCCCCCAACTCCACAGCATCATCTTCATCATGGCTCCACTTCACTTCTTCAAAGGTGTTGTTCAAAACATCAAGTAGCTTCAACAGTCTTCAAAAGATCCCATTGGTCTTGCTCACCAAAAAACCAATCACTTAGAATGATCAGTTCTTTTGCATTCACACACTTAAGTGTGTACTCCTCTTCTTCTCAAAGTTGGTCTTCATCACTTGTGCACACATACACAACTCATTTTGAATGTACTCAAATGGGTACAAGCCGAACCTCGGCCTCTTCCTTTCTTTGCACAGTCACAAGCCTCGGGCTCTTCACTTCACACACACTCAAGGTGTGTTCTTCACTTTGCACACAAGGTGCAAGCCTCCTCACTAGCTAAGCACACTCATGCAAGCCTACGGCCTTCTTCCTTCATTGCACACACAAAGGCTACGGCCTTGGGTTCTCTTGAATGCAAATAACCCGTAGGGTCCTCTTACTCCATTTGCACACACACACTCAAAGTGTGAACTCCACTGTTCTTCAAGAGCCGCGCAAGCACAATGGGTGCAAGGGCCGTGCAAGGGTGCGGCCAACCTCTTCCTTCACAACTGCCGCGCAAGTGCTTACCGCGCAGGGGGTCGCGGTGCACCGAGGGGGCGCGCAAGTTCGCGCTGCTCACCCTCCTTCCTGTCGCGCATAGGATAGCGTGCAGGGGGTCACATTCGGGCCTCGGGTGGCACCGAGAACAACAGCCGCGCAAGGTAGTTGCGCGGTGGCTCTTTCTTCACGAGGCAGAAGGCTCTCGCGGATCACAAATTTTTCAGCAACACTCCTCGAGGGCTCGGACTCATTTTTATAGGCAGAGGAGAGCAAATGGATTCCGCGGAATTCAACATATGAATGCCCAATAAAAGGGGCATTTTGAAAACTTCAAACGCGGGCCGAGAATCTCGTTCTTTCTCTCTACACAACGCGGACTTCCTCTCCCTCTCCTTTATCCACGTGCATGCATTCTCGAACGAATGCATGGCCTCTTTAATACTTGTCTATGCATACCACGAACACCATGGCCTCGGCACTTTGTTTGAAATTCTTTCTCGATGCATGCATGAAACATTTTAATGCATGCATGTGATCATTATGTCGAGACGATCACAAAGGTGGCTACAGCATGATCATTGGTGGCCGGAAGCTTCATCTCCGTCGTGCGGGAGGTCACTGGTTCGACGGAGGCACGCGGGGTGGCTCGGCTCGTCGTGAATTTGAAGACGATGCCCGCAGCCGTTGGATCGGCGAATAAATGATCGCGGACGGCCACGATTAAAACATCACGCCGCGGATGGATCGTGCGGCGCAGATCAAGCGCGAGATCGCTCGGACGGCCAGGATTAGATCCCGGCCGAATTTTTGCATCCCACATTGAAGCGTCGGCCGTTTTTCACACGGTTTATCACCCCAATGCTCCCATCAACACAGCAATTGAATCTTCTCCCTCCACGGTGCCGCCCCGCACCGTGTTCTCTCTGCGGGCGCGCTCTTGCGCCCACTCCTGCCACTCGGGCATGCCACTGGCGCCCTCTATGCTTCCTCGGGCGCGCTCCTCGCGCTCATGCTGCGCAGGGCTTGACACTCCCCTGCGTGGCCCGGGGCTTATACACGGCCCCGGCCTCCTCCTCTTGGGCTGGCCCCACGGGATCCCCCTTGGGCGTGGCGACCTTGAGTCCCACATGTGCCTTGGGGTTGAACCCTTAAGGTTGGCCCTTGGTGGCTTATATTTTTGCTAGAGTAGAGACTTAGGGAATTTGTATAAAAACAAAGTAACTAGGTTTCCAATGCCAAATGCCACTTCTTCCAAGCCATTCTTCCTCTTCTTCATTTCTTCTTCTTCATTAGAATTCCTCCAATTCTATTCATCATGTATTCAATATTTAAGAATGGAATTCCAGAAGGTTCTTCATCAACTGAGCTCCTAAATCACATAAAATCTCCAATTCGCTTTGTTGATCTAATCAGAGATCAAATTGGAACTTCTTCTAATTCACATGCACTAAGTGATAGTGAATGGACTTGTTCAGCTCACTTCATCCACTTATAAGTAGTGGATGGTTCATTTCATCTCCTCATGCATTGTGAAGACAATGCATGGTCTTCTAACATTGTTGTGACATTGTATCTAGTTGATACAAGTTCTTGGAACTTAAAGAGCAGCTCAACAATCATCTGATTTAATGATGATGCTCCATCATCATCAATTCTTCAAGTGGTGTAACTTAGTATCATCTTGATACAAGTATTGAAACATTAAGATCAGTTCTTCAATCGTCTGATTTTGATGCATCCTCAATCATCAATCTTCAACATGTACTTCATCAGATGGCACACGAAGACAAGTTATTGACAACAAATGCAATCACTTCACTTGGGCACAACAATAAGAATAATAAAGGGAATTAACAAAAGGTAAAAAGAATATTACAAATAAAGAAAAACAATCATGAGAGGTTTTCAAAAATTACAGCCCCTGTATTGAAAAAATACTATGTGAGAGGTGTAATAAATATAGACACATTGTAAGAGGATGATATACTACATTACTAGAACAAGAAGAATCCCTAAAGAGAATGAATAATTCATCAAGAGATACATATAATTTGATAGATAAATAGATAACAACTATATCACACATAGAAATTGAAGATGTGATGAGATTCTTATTGCATAAAGATAAATTGTAACTAAAGATAAAATCTGAAATCATAAAGAATAGTGTAAATTGAGAAACTTGATTGAGAAAATATCTACATTCCTATTCAAATTGAGGTACTAGAAGATCCACCTTATTCCCTAAATCTTTTTTTATTGAATTTATAATATAGTTAATTGAATTTGAAGCAAGTTATCAGGGGGAAAACCTAGGAATTAATTATTTTTATGAATTCTTGATAGAAAAGATGAATCATATTCCAACTTATCCTGATCTAATATTTGGAAACTTAAAGAACATGTATTGAAGAAGATCATCCTTTGTGAAGTTATAGAAGTAGGAAAATATATAAAGCCAAAAGTTGAAGATATATTTTGGTTTATTATATTTTCAAAATTATTATTTAATATATTCACCATTATGAAGATATTGAGGAGTGTTTCCCTTGATGAGAGATAGGTGAAGAGGAAGAATTTGTCCAAATTATATGTCTCATATGGATATGGAAATTATAGAAGGTAAATCAATGATAATTTCATTGAATAGGTATGTATTATTAATCTCTCATTGTTTATAAAAAATTAGATCCCAAATCAAAGGGGCATAAAAATATCAATTACATGATAAAAATGAAAGATGAAGAATATACCAAGGTTGATGTCAAATACTTGTATTTTTTCTAGAATGTTTTTAATCTGTTTGTAGAAGTGATTTTAGGAGTTTTTGGTTGATAATTTTTTTCAATTGGTATCTATCATTTTTTTCATCCTGTAATATAGTTGGATTTTCCTTTAAGAATATAGTGAGTTCTTATTTCATTTGGTGCCATTAAATTTGATAAGAGATAGATTTTTTATCTTATGAAAATCTTATTTTTTTTATAGACCAATCATGGTTCAAATATACATAGAGAAGAGTGGTTGATGGTTATTTTTTATATATGAATTGATTCCACTTTTCCCAAGTACATTTTATTTATTATCAATTAGGAGGAGAGAAAAATGAAATAAAATTATGACAAAAAAGGGTTATATTATGAAACATATTGAAATATCATTTCTATATGGATATTGTCTAACAAATAAAAAGGAATGTTTTTTTAGTATACTTCGTGGAAGTTTTATTTGTTTTAAAATTGATGTTAATAAGTTAGTTGATATGTTAAATAATCTTTTTAAAGGCTAAGAATCTTGTTGAAGGATAATATATCCCAAGAATCTATTCCATCCATATCAAATGTTCTTTGAAAATTATATATGAGACACTATTCAAACATCAGGATAGCTATGTTACATTATGTAAAGGTAAAATAGGAATTACATTATATATGTAATGGTAAAAAGAGAATTACCTTACATACATATATGTAACAAGATAATTAGGAATTTTGTGAAAAGGTAAATTTAAAAACTAATTACCTTTATAATGGTAAATCATACCTATATAATGGTAAAATGAATTTATATTATTCTACATAATGTATATCCTAAATTTTATAAAGATATTTCAAGGTAGAAAATTTTCTTATATAAGGGTACCAACTGATTTCTAAATCCTATGTGTGGGTAGAAAACACGTGTGTAAAGTACATCGGGGCTCATTTAAGTGTACAGGAATATTTACGTAAGGGTAACCAGACCTGCATAAGGGTACCAGTGAGTTGAGTTAGGGTAACCTAACCTACATAAGGGTACCAATAAGTTGCGTAAGGGTAAAAAGTATTTTTCTATTCCCATGTAAGGGTAAACCACTAGTGTTGTATAAGGGAACAAGTGAGTGGTGGAGTTTTGTAAGGGTGACCCAACCTATCTGAGGGTACCAGTGAGTTGTATAAGATTAATCATGGTTTTACTATACCCACATATGGGTAACCCTATAGAGCAGTATAAGGGTACCAGTGAGTATTGGAGTTGCGTATGGGTATGATAACATTCATAAAGGTAAGATAACATTTCCAATACCCATGTAAGTGTTACCCAATGGAGTTGTGTAAGAGTAGCAGAGATGATCACAACTTTTATAAGGTTAAGAAGAAAAATAGATATGTTATAGTAGAAAACATCATAATTCAATGAAAATGGAATGATACCATTAGAAAGTGAAGAAGGAGATGCTACTATTAGAAAGTGATGAAGGGGATGCTTCCATTAGAATAAGAAGAACGAATTTTATCAGTAGAAGTTTGTACCACTAGTATTCATGTGTTATCATCAATATAGGTGTTTTAATACTAGTATTGGGGTCCTATCATAAGTTTTTTATATGATTCTATCAACCCTGGTGGAAGGATAATCTACCACTTAATGATAGGAGGAGCTACTCCTCGATGGTAGGAGGTTCTACGATGAGCTCTGACAGTTGGAGGAGCTACTATGATCTTTACATTGTTTAATTTTAATTTTAATTTTTTGAGGATATTCCAAGAATATTAAAAAACAATGTTTTTTTCAACCATAATTTACATTATTATTATCCCATATAGTTATGAAAAGTTTGAATCCTTCCATATATATTTGGAGGAGATCCTACTTCCATGTCCACCTATTCTCAAGTAGAAAAAATAGATGATAAGTGAGCTAATTTTATGAATTATGTGTGATCGAAATAATAATGCATGCAGTTTTACTTGCATGTATGAAAGAGTAATGAGTTAACAGAGGTAATGACATTAAGTTTATTTTTATCGATGGAATAGTATTGTGCATGTTGTACCTGGGATACCCATGCATATAGACTTTCATGAACATGATGAGGGATATTCCACAAACAATGTTATATAAAATAATGAATGAATAAGAGTTAAATGAAGATTATTCATGATTAAATTTTTTGGATATTACAAACTGCATCAAAAAATATGAGGAAGAATACCTGAGTCATTGGGGGTATTTATATGAGGATTTATGGAATAAATAATCATAAAGATGAAATAAATTTGATCCTTTAATAAATGATAATAATGATATCTTGATCATGGTTTATTCAACATTAATGAAGAATAAGTCTAGGATATTATACGCCAAATAATATATAGAACTAATGAGTAGTTATTTAGGGATTTCATCATGACTAGATTAAAATAAATAATAATTTATTAGTGATTACATACAGCTAAGATGATAAAATTGTGGATTATGATGAATGATAAAAGAATAAACCAATGCTTAAATTATTATTATTATCATATAAATATATATTACTGGTTATTAACATGTTAGTGTGGTTTTCGGAAAAATTGTTGATCAGATACAGAATCTAATGAAAACATTTTCTTTTATCAAAGAGAATGAGAGAACATGAATCTACTATGAAATAAAATTATTGATAATCCCAATATATCTTTGTATCTAAGAAATATGCTGAGAAAGGATGATTTTACTGATATTAGAAAATATCATAGATTTCTTACTTGAAGAAGGACAAAGCCAATATATCACTACATTATTGGCAAGTGAAACTTGAAGAATGATTCACAGAAGGTTGGGAAGACCTTTTAAGAACTTGTGGCTATAGTATAAACAACTCCATTAAAGAACTGGTGGGATATAAGTATAAGAAATCAAATCTTTTTGATAGATTGATCAATTGGTGGGATTCAATATAAAAAACGTTGTGGGGATGTTAGTATAAAGATCCCTTTGGGAGATGTCCCACTATAATCAATAGTGATAGAAAATTATGAGAGTTTGTCTTTCAATAATTTCAATAGATTTTATATACTTGTAATCACTTTACTTATCTATTGGATAATTTATGTTTCTGATTATCTAGAACAAATAAAGCACATAGTCACCCACATTGGGGGTGACCCCTATAAAAATACACAGGTACTTTTTAATTATTTAATTTGTTTTCATAAAAGATATATGGGACTTTTTAGGATGAGGGATAATGTTTTTAACCAACAATATAGGTTTAATAAAAAGGATAATTCAAAAAAATAAACATATGATTCATACCCCTCAGTGGTTTATTCGTCCTAGGGATCCTAATGTAGAATAGTCTTAACCATAATGTTGAGATTTTTGCTAACCATTTGATCCTATAGTTTACTATTATTCTGTATCATGGAACATATAATATAATTTCATTATAAAGGGTGTTCACAATCATTCTTTAATTGATATGCTATCATATATTGATATTAAATGTGAAATTATTATTCCAAATAATTCTTCCTCCAAGTAGAGAGAACTAATACATGTCCAAAATCACATTAAATTTACTTAAAGGATTAATAATATGATTTTCACACAGAACATTCATATAAACCTAAACATGGGATATAATAATCATACCACAATAATATTTTATCACTAATTCAATATCTACTCATCAAGGTGATGACTTGATGCACTTAGAAAACATTTTGTGTATAAAGTAGTGGGTTAGAAAAGACACAAATATAATACTCATATTTCTTAATTAGATGATCCATGTTCCTCACTTTATATCATATTTAGAAATCATTTCAATAGTTATATTTTCATAAGAATTCCCTGTATTGGAATATTTTGGTGCATGTTATCTTTTTTATCTCTTGGATTATGTAATTGAATTGCATAGTGCCCAATTTCCTTGTAATTGATGTAATTTATTTTTTTAGATTCTCACTTTTCCTTACACCTCTGATTTTGATGACCATCATCTCTAAACTTATAGAATTTATGTGTCCATTTATGTAATTTTATCCTATGATTATTTCCATATTTTTAACATGTAGGAAATTGAATCTTATTAATTTTATCATCTTCATCCCCGGAACACCCATGAGACCCCATCATTCTCTTCCTTCATGTATTTAGAACATATATTATGTTCATGTTGTTAATTGTATTTCATGATATATGGTTTGGAAGAATAATAATATTTCTCCCTCTCGATATTATTCTCTTAAGTTGATCATTAGAACTATATATGCATTGTCCCTAGAATCCATTGTTAACATGGTTCTTTTAGGCTTTAGCCATTAATAAAAACAAACGGATTTAACATAATTATTGAACAATTAAAACTATAAGAAAATTATTTTAAGATAATTACATGTAAATTTCAACATTAAAATTTCATACTCTTTAAAATTATTAAATTTAATTCAATTTCAATTAAAATCACTCTTTGTTAAGTCTATGTTTCTTTAGTTTTTTATCTCTCATATTCCTTAACTTAATTCTATAACATAAAGGTGTGTAATGAGAATGTGATTAACTAAGGAATATCACTCAAAAGTGTCTATCCAGGTGTGATGTATTAGACCAGCTAATCGTGTACTAGAGTAAATATTTATTCAGTTCTCAACCATAATTTTTCACAATGATTAATCCTAGGTGTAGCAATACTATAGCCACATCCACTTTCAAGTATCCTTACATGGATGGAGTTTATAAGAGAACAACACAATCACTACTTTACTAAAACTTTAGGGATCTATTCAATAAATAGAAATATCCCTTATACTTACTCATAATATTTTCATTAAATATATCTTATCCCAATCCAAAAAGGGATATCTATACCTTTGAAATTATGATAAGCCTTAAATTATTACACCTTGATGAAATTTATATCCTCAACTAATTAAATCCTAATATCTAATGTTATCTAAACCCTTCTCTGATATAAACTATGATAGTATATACATAAATGTCTAGTAATTTCATGAATTATATAAAATAATGTGTTATAATATATTCTCGTGACCTTTTAGGTTTAGATACATTGAGTATTATGAAAAATTATAAACTAATAAATCCCATGTTGTTTGTATCAAATGGACATTATTAACACTATTTTGAAAATTACTTAATCTAGAACATATTTTCCACATCTCCTATAAATTATCCATACAACCAATTCTTCAAGAAATATATTCATATTTCATTTTTTCATAACCTGTGGAAATAAAAACATGGGAAGGGATAACGTCAAATTCCCATTAATGGTAAACATATGTGAAAAAAATAAAATATCATAAGCGATCATAACATAAGCATAAATAATATGGAAATAATAGATAATAAAAATAATTCTATAATTAAATAAATCTGAAAACATTATATATTCATGAATAATAAAGGAAATAAATATATCACATGGATAACAATAAGTGGTTACTTAGTGATGAGATGCACGATGTCAGATTCCTAATTCCATACCCTAATCGAAGAAAAAGGGATCTTAACATCACAGTCTTACAGTTCTCTATCTAGGAAATATTTTAATCTGGGAAAGAAAACACCTAAATAATCACTCTAGTTTTTTCTCATGAGAGGCTATTATAGGCCCCACACATCACTATTTTTGTTTAATGCATTCATCATATTATGTAATGAATAAACTATACAATATATAACCAAAAATGATGATAATTTCACTACTCTTGTCATTAAGAAGGATGATGCTCATGGTATCTCTTTTAAGGAGGAGTTGATTAACTCAGCCTTTATTTCGAGTGAAGATAATATAAATCAGGGTCACAAGCTGATAATTAGATTTTTCAATGAAGCTGGATTTGTGTCTTTGACACCTAGAAGGATCATGAAAAACATCTATTTTTCTCTCATAAAAATGAAACAATCTATTATCTCTCTATGTATAGATTAATGAAAACACTTGATTATCAACTGCCTAGGGGGATAGTAGACTCCATCAAAGCCTATGACTCTGAAAAGTTGCCTCCTCCAATTTTGTGGTTTTGGGGATGGAAGATTACATATATTGGTAAGGGGGTTTTCATATCATTTTTCCTTCATCTGATTTAAATGTGAAAGCTTGGGGTATGGTATTTGTCTCCGTCAAGACTGAATACTTTTAATCTAAGACTAGGACCCTAGGTTCCACCCAAAAAAGATTGGAATTTCGACCACTCAATTTTGGGTTCAATTCATTGGCCTTACATGGTACCTCTTATATACCTAAATGTTTTGGTATGTTGCATCTTACATTTTGTTTCCAATAAAATTTTTCAAGGAAATAGAATGTCAAAGGTATGGGAATTTTTTCCAAATAATTATTGAGATTGACATGATTGTCACTCATACAGATACAGTGGTGTTGGTGGATGGTCAACAAATATATGATATACACATTAAATTTGATAAATTTCCTGATTTCTATTATATATGTAGATATATTGGACATTCCATGGAAAATTTCCATAAAGTATTAAGATGTGGCTACTATAGGAACTTCATCCACGTTCTTGAATAGTGTAAATTCAAAATTGATACTAAAGATATTATAGTTGAGGGGGTCAAAAAAACCTATGGAGGTGGATACCCTAGGAATACTAAAGGAAGTGTCATAGATTGGGATACAGGTGAACATTCTGATGGTCCAAACAAGGATGGGGTTATAGCATAGGTAAAAATGGATAAGGGAGAGTCCTCTCAAAATCAGATAGACAAATCATGGGATGACATTGTGATTGAAGCTGGTAATTTTCACACTAGATTATCTCAAAAGGATATTCCAATGAAGGAAGTTAGGGAGACACCTGAAGATACATATATTAATGTTCAACAGTGTTTTGATATGGTGATAATGAATGATAATAGGCTAGCCATGTATGAAAGGAATGGTCATGATGTTTATCTTATTTGAAACTTTACTTCCATGGGTAATTTTGGATTTTTTCTGTTCATGTTAATACCCAAAATAATAATCTCTCTATTCATTATATGGATAAATACACCCAGGGAGTGGACCCATTAATAAATGATCCCTCTCTATAGGAGAATCACTTGGTGTTGTGTCCACCCAACTGGGTGGTAGTATAAATAAATGTAGAGGAAATTATATTGAGAACACTATAATGATATGTTAGTGTGGTCATCAGGTGATGGAGGTAGGATATGATGAGACATCAATGAATGTCCAATACATTGATGAAGATATTGTTCTAGTCTTTGTGGATCATCATCTAAAGAAATAGAAACTGGTGTTGGAAAAGGCTTGCAAAGTTAATAAAATTTATGTGGGTGTAGAGGTATTTCAATTGGTCATCCCTCATAAATCCAAAGAATAGTATCCTCACTACCAACCTCAGCAGGTTGCAAATGATGATTCTTATGGTAGTGAATTGCAGACTTCTTCCTTGCAAGTTGAACCTTCAAATGATGGTGAGAATGGGGAATAGATCACATCTCAGTCTAATAACCTAATGATAAAGGAACATTTCTCTCTTGGAAAATCCTCATATGAATATTGTGATATTTCTTGAGAAAGAACCTCTATCATTATACCTTCATATGATCAGGAAGGTTATAGTACCATGGAAGGACTTAGTAAAGACTTGAAAAAATGGTATTTCTCATAGCTCGAAGTCTTCTAATCATTGATGGAACAAGATTTCATTATATTTAATTACTATATAACATTTCATAATATGTTATCAATTAAAATTTAATAAGTATATCATTCTAATCCTAATATGGACTTTTGATATTTATCATGGAAATTCAGTATTAGCTTCACTTCGGGGGAATCTAGTGAATTGTAAATGCATATAGAATATAAAACCCTACAGGAGTTCAAGACATGGCGGTTAGGATGACATCCAAAATGAAGAGAAATATTTCCTAGAAACATGGTATCTAGAGGGACTGGTAGGGGAAGGTGATCTATCTTTTTCTTCTTTTTGATGTGGTCACACTATGCCTTGTTTGACATGTCCCTTTCCAAGCATGCTTTCATTTTTAATTAAATTTGGGTTCATGGATTAGGTCTCTAAATCCATGATCGTGTTATTTTTTTAATAAATGAAATATATTTCTGTGTATTAATTCAATAAACTAACACTATATAGAGTAATGGGTATGTGTTTAGTTCATTAATTTCCCCAATCAATTGATGTAAGGAATCTTGGTGAACACCATTCATTCCTATGAATGAAATATACTGTGTTAATAGTGGAAATGGATTGGAATAAAAATTATGTTCATAACCATTAATTGATTAGGAAATACAAATATAGTGATGGACCAATTATCTAATAAAAATAACATTACTTATTCCATTTCAACAAAAAAATTGGGTGGTATAATTTTAGGTGAAGTCTATTTAAAAAAAGGATATGATAATTCTATTCAACCCCCAAGAATTGTGTGAATATGATAAAAGACATTCATTAGCTAGAAATCACACCATATTAAAAAGGTCATGGTTCAAAATAAGAAATATGTCTCAAGAAATTAAATTTGAGACAAAATCCCCCTTAAGACTTCAGTAACACTTGAATTGAAAGGTGAATGAAGAAATTAACATGATTTTTCTTTGATTATACCATGAATTAAATTAACTAATATATTAAAATAAATTCATGGTAATTAAATCAAAATAATTCCATATAAAGGGGAAAATGGTGTACAAAACATAACACGTCACAAAGAATCATGATTGAGACCAAGATACCCTTACCTTAATTTATGACATCCACTAAATATTTTGAATATCCTATATAATAATAAAAACTATATTAATCACAGATTTAAAAAAATTATTTAAAAATATAACATTTTTTAACCTTTATTGATAATTATTCTCTCTATTTATATTATTCTGTTATTATTTATTTTCAATATTGGGTGAGAGTAATCATGATCATTTTAAACTAGTTTCATTATATCTATGTTGTACATCATTATTATCCCAATGTTAACTATTCATATATCAAAAAATGTATATAATTTATTATTAATTATTATTTATAATGTTATAATTTCATTCTATAGGATTTTTGGTTATGATCTTTAAAGATGAATTTGACGGTGAGATTGTTTCATAATTCTTAGTGAACGAAGGGTGTTTTCTTAAATAAAGAGTTAATTTTTTTTATTACTATTATAAAACCAAAAAACTCATTATATACTTATTTAAATCATATATTTACATAATTTACATTATAGTTTCCATCCATGATATAAAATCATAGCATTGTTGAGTAGGTGGAAAAACCAACCCAAACAACAGCATACCTTAATTAATGGATTATTATGAATTTATTTAGTTGTAATATCATTATAGAAAAATAATAATGATAATTTTTTATTATTTATTACTATTATTTATTATAATATTAAAAAATTATATGAATAAGATATCCTATAAAATGGTATTACATAATAGGAAGAAATCATTTTTCCCTGTTAGTATGCACTTTTTGGACACTTGAATAAAAAATGGTTGTTAAATGGCCATATTTTTAACAGGTTTTTCCAATTTTACTTTCAAAAAACTTTATAATTTTATAAAACACATATTTATCCCTTGAACCCAATCTTACAAAAATCCATGAAAGTTGGTAATGAAAGACTAAATTCAACATTCCATGGAGTCGGTAGTATACAAATACGCATAGATAATGATTTTGTTTTCTATACAGTGGGAGGAAGGAGTAATATGGTTTACTATAGATAAAAATAAAACATGTTTTAAATATAATAATAATACATTAAATTCTCCATTATTACCATCCATGAATGTCAGTGAAGGAAAAAAATATGTTGTGATGTGGAGGTGATAGTCTACACATATGCACGATTGATATTTTTATTTTTCTGAAGGGGAAAGGAGAAAGGGTTGATAATTTATATACCATAGATATAAAATATTTAAGTATATAGGAAATAATTATATTATAATTTAATAATGTTTAATATAGTTTTAAAGAAAAAATAGAGAAGGAAAATGATTAGAGAGTCAAAATTACTTTGAGATTTTAAAATTTCTCTTGATATACTTCTTGTAAAGAGAGTACATTGAATAATATCTTTTGAATTGAATCTAAATAGAGTGAAATATGATTATATATTAAGTAAATATGTATTATTTTAAATATAAATAAGAATTTTGAGAGTGTTCATAAAGGGGTGGTGACAACCCCATTTATAAGAGGTGAGAAAGGCATTTATGTAATTATATCAATTTAATGTAAAGGGAGAACATGTTAAACATGTAAAGTTAAAAAAAAGAAAAATAATGAACTGGGGTATCATATAAGGTTTATTATATATCTAACACTCAACTAGAAAAAAATTGACCATTTTTAAGATCTTTACCACTAGATTTATTACTTTTTTCATTTTTGTTTTTACCATGGTAACTAGTTCTTACTTAAGTAAATCATTTTTTATAGCTAAAAATAAAATGAAAATTATTAAATAATTTTAAACTAATTATTAAAAAAATTAAACCCATTTTATCCAACAAAATTTCTATGTTTATGAAAAAAATAATTTTTACAATAGCGCATTTAACACTTAAAACTCCGTTTTTAGAAACAGTGTATTTTTATATTAAAATTAATGTTTAACATAAAATTTTCAATGAATTATATTTTTATTATAAAAATTTGTTTATTATAAGAAAATACATATTTTTTTAAATAAATCCAAATCCAAATTTTATCTAAATAATATTTAATTAAAATAAAATACGAAAAACAGTTTTTATGGGAATATACTACTTATGACCTTAAAATATTAATCATAGATTTTTAAATTTTAACATAGAATTTTTATGAATTTATTTTATTTGTGAATATATATTTTTAAATAAAAATTATTTAAAAAAATTAGTTATTATTGAAGTATGATATTGACATAAAAGTGACAGTATTAGCAAAATCAATATTTTTTTATTATTCACCTAAAATTTAATTATTCTAGAAAAATATAAAAAAGTCATCCTAAGATAATATCATTACTATGAATCAAAAAATGAAGTACATTTTATAAAATTAAAATCAAAAATGTTTTAAATTTTTATTTTAAATGAAAATAAAAAGTATGAAGAAAAACTTATTTTATAGAAAAAAATAAATATTTTAAACTCTATATGCTCTTAATCTTATTTCACATTAATTACAAATTAAATAATTATTTTTTATATCCTAATCATATAAAATTACCAATATATTTATATAAAAATATCTCTTTAATTTTTATCATATCATTCTTTAATAATAACATTTAGCATATAAAGATATTTTATAATAAAATAATTAAATTAAATTTTAAATTTTGTCTTTGTAATTTATTTAATAAAATATATTACTAAATTTTTTATTAGAAATAAAAAAATAGTATACATATTTCACACATTTATATCCAATAACAATATTTCCTTTTACTATATTTCTAGTGAAAATATTTATAACGGTCAGGTTTAGTGCCTTTATGTAGCCTTACTAAATCATTTTTTCATTCCATTGTCACCTCATAAGGAAAAGTTGTTATTTCATATTGTAGATTTAGAATAATTCATTCTTCTTTGATGGTGAACTTCCTCATTATAGGTTTTTTTACTATCGGTGAGCCTTAATGTTAAATAATATATGGGGGATTTTCTATTCACCGATATTTTATTATTTTTTATTTATTATCCCCAGTTAATTTATGTACTTTTAATGGATGTATTCATCTATGGTGAGTAATAATTCGTGATGTCTAATACTTAGCTTCATATCCATTTTTTCATGTTTTCTCATAATAAATTTTATCAATTTTTACTATAGTTTGATGTTTTATGTAAGAAAGTCTACCATAACATTAATGTATTATGACTTATGGGTTGTTACACTCATTTCTTAGTGTAGGATTTGTATTGTAATTCTTATTGTGTTTCATTTATTTATTCAGTGCAATTATTTACTTCTATTATTTTTCAAAATTAGTGAGTTTTTTCTTGTGTAGGTTCATTTAATTTGAGGGCTTACATTACCATATTTGAGCTAAGGTTCACTGATGTCTCATGGAGTGATGAAGTCCCTATGGTCAAATAGCTTCTCTATTCAACATAGATTTATTTTCTTCTTCTTTATTTGTATGCATACTGTTATTTTTTTCATAATAATAAATCATCATGATTTTGGTGTTCTTTCCATTCAAGTAGGACCAATGTGGTATGAATCGTGTAAACATTTTGTGTTCTTTTCTTTTCCACATTATATTTTTTCACTTGATTACATTGATATGTTTTTATTTATTTTTTGCTACTTTATCAAAAATAATATTTGTTTATTAATCCTTCTTTCTGGGTTCTAATTAGTTACAGTCTTTTATGTTTGGCCTAAGCTCCACCACCAAAATTGGTATAAGAGCTTATATTTTTAGTTAATTATGTCTTCAGTTAGATTAGAAGTAAATAAGTTCAATTGTGAAAATGTATTTAATCAATGGAGAGTAAAAAATTGGTGTGTTTTTTTTTCATAGTAGACTTGTAGATGAATGGCATAGTCCTAATAATCATAGACCGGTTGTTTTCATCAAAGTATATTCTTCCACCACCTATGTTAATGTTGACCCTAACATTCTAGAAAAATACTATTTCATACTCCTATTGGCCTTAGGGGATAAGGTTTCATGTTAATTCATTCATTAATCCACTTCTAAGGACTTATTTCTTAAACTCAAACATCATTATATGTATAAAAACTGTCTTAGTAGTATGTTTAACAATATTCATCTTTAGACTTTTAATATGACACATGGTTCTTCTATCTATTCTCTTCTCGGTGGTTTTAATAAATTAATTCTTAAAATATATAATACTGATATAAGTATTAATGATGGAGGTCAAGCTATAAATTTTATGTATTCATTTAATGATTCCTTTAATTGTTTAAAATATTCCATGATGTATTGTAGAGATTCTATAACACTGGAAGAGTTTAAGACATTTTTTATACATTGCGATCTTGAAACACATGGTTTGAAGGAGTATCTAGGTGGGTGAAATATGAACCTAATTTAATGAATGTCAGGGTTCAATTGAAAAATAATAATACATAATATATATATGATAAATGTTTTAATAACATTCAATTTTTTAAGTGTGACAAACCATACATATTAAAATATATTTTACTAACCTAAAATTGATAGAAATTATTTCATAATATAAATTGGTATGCCACTGGTTCACCACTATATATGCTCTCAAATTTCTATTTAGAATACCTTTATTAGAGTTTGGTAAAGACTCTTGGATTTCAATTTTCTGCATTCATATGATTAGAAATGCATGTATTTTTTTGGGTCCTCTAGTGAGAAGATAGAGTATTTTCTAGGTTTTTCTGAGTTGTTTGGGGTTAGGTATAGAGTTATATATTTTCATCATCCTGGTTTGAAATGATTTGTTTTCTTCTACCTTTTGAATTATTTCATTATTTTATAGTTTATAGTTTTTTATACCCACAACATTTGATTCTCCCAAGTAAAGTTCATTCATATTTATAGGTATCCATGAATCCTTGAGATTTATCATTCATTAGATTTAGTGGAAACCTAGGTATTAGTGGTAATCTCTTGTTTTATTTATATATCATAATTTTCTCAACATTTTCTGAGCATGTTTTATTTGTCTTGATAGTATTAGATGGGTTGTATGGGTAGATCATGTGCCACCATGGCACATGCTAACTAGTATTCATGAAAATTGATTTTTTTTTGTAAACATAGGTTTTTTGTTTATATAAATATACCCAAAAAAACTAGTAGACTAGATATTAATTTAAAGAAAATCACCTTTTTTATTTGAAACGTTAGAGGTCTTTTTAAGTAGGTTTTTTTCAAATTAAAATGGTGTTTGTTTTAATTTTATAAAAAAAAAATTTTATTATGGAAAATTTCTTTGTGAATGTTTATCTTTAGTTCTCATTCTGGGATATCATTCCATAGGCCTTCATTTCTAGTTTTAAGACTAGTTTCATAGGCCTTTATTCTATGATTTATGTTGTGTGGCTTGTTTTTTTCACCCGAGATTCTCCTATTATAGCAACCCATACTTTAAATACATAGATATTACATCTTAATATATGAATATTAATTACATAACATCCAGATTCATGGGAAAATCATATAGGTCTAGTAAATTTGGAAATTTGGACACATAAATAATTATTTAATAAGTTAACTACATAATCTCCCACTAATTTATTCATAACTATAACCCATATTAGACGTATCATACCAAATACTTTTCTTCATAAGCAAGGGGGAGGAAAAATAACAAATGGTGAGCTCAGATGCTCAGTAAGGGTAAAATAGAGAGATATATATTTTCACATAATCATAACATGAGCATAAGGGTGTGAGAAAATGATATTAGAATTTGAAAACCATACCCATCACATCATATAATATTATCTTGAGTCGTTGAAAAAATCATGGTAGTTTATAAGACATTAATCATAAAGGAATCAATGAACATGATCTATGAGAGCATAACATTGGCATAAAATAAAGAATTGTGGCATACGCATAAGAATATAAAATTATTTACTTTTTAGTAAAGGATAAATTACAAGACTATCATAGTGGATTGAATTCACTCCTCAACCCATTATAGTAGTAAAGGTTCACTCTCATGAATATTATAGTGGACAGAGTCCCTTACTGATCTAGGTTCACTCCCCATTCTAGTTCTTTTTTTCTCATAAAATATCTATCTTTAACCAATTCATTAGAGGGATATAGAATTTTGAGCCATAAAACTAAATAAATAAAGTGGATGGTATCATTGTGTAACATCCTGTTACTTGTTTTAAGGTACTCCTCAACCCATGTTTTATCGTACTTTGGTTGGGTCTTATAATGGGTTGTTTTTAGTAAAATTTAGAAAATTTTTTGAATGTTTTCTAGGTTTTATATGTTTGGTGCATGTTTTTCCTAAACTTTCGACCCAGTAAAAACAATAAACCCTAGGAAAGAAAGAAAATTCATGGTTGGAGAAAGTTTTCTTAAAATTGTTTCCCACCTAAGGTAAACTATGCACCCCAGATAGTAGGGGTTCACAGATAGTGAATAGTTTCCCCTAAATATGTGCCCTCCTCAAGCTAAAAATATGTGTGGGGTTATATTATTCCAGCAATTTATTTTAAAATCTCAAACCCCCAATTTAAGACAGCTAATCACATCATTCATCCCTAACAAAAATTCCTAAGATTTGAAGACTATCAAGATATAATTTTCACTCCTCTGAAACCTTTTCTTAGAGGATCGAAGTGGTGTTGATCTCATTCTATCTCATCCATGTAAGTGGATCTATCTTCATTAAGTTTTATAATATCACCTCTTCTCTTCTCCTTATGGTTTTTTAGGTCATTACATAATTTATGGATCTAAACTCAATTTAATCAGATCTTGAATCTAGGTTTGATTTCCTTATCTATGATGCCTTCATTCTTCATTGGTTGATCGCATTATGAGTTTTGAATTATTGATTATTCATTAAATGAAGGTGGTTTCATATATATTTTTCATTCAATTGAAACCTATATCACTTTATTTTTTTTAAATGATCTTTTATATAATTTTAGAAATACTAATTAGAACTATTTTACCATGAATTATAAAAGGGCATGGAAAGTTGGGAAAAGCCCCAATTTTAAGGTAATTGAAATTGTTGGGTGGATTTTTTAAAATGATGGCTTTATTTTTATAAATAGTTGTATGAAATGATTTGATTTTTGATCTTGTGAAAAAATATTAAATTTATAGATGATTTGAAATGGAATGAAATAATAAAAACCTGTAATTTTGGTTTTTATATGAAAAAGGCATGTTGAAAAATGAAATTGGGAAATTGTATTTTAAAATGATTTAAAATTATCAATTTCCAATTAGATTGATTTTTTTTTTGATTTTTTTTCTTTTTTTAAAGGTAATGCTTTGGTCAAAGACCAAAGCATAATTTATTGATAGACAGAAAACAAATTACAAAATGCGAAAGGATGGGATTTTTTTACAGTCTCTATCAAAAATATATAAAATGTCAGAAGGGACAACATCCATCCATGTGATGCCTTGATGGACCCCTTTGTTGGCTAGAGCATCAGCAATGGCATTTGCTTTGTGGTAGGCATGAGTAGCTATATAGTCTAACCCATGGAGAAAATTAAGGAAGTTTATCCAACGATCAGTGAGAGACCAGACTAGATTGATTTATTTATCTATTAATTCATGTGTATCCTAGGTAGTTATTAGGCGACTTGGAGAAGCATGCTAAGAACTGGCCCCCTAGAACTAGACGTATAATGAAAACACTAAGTAAACTAAGTTCTTCTTGACTACCTGTATTCTTTCACCAGATGGGGAGTTCATTTATATACATATCTATAGTCATGTTGATGAATAAGAAGTGTAGGGATCCCTTTTACCATAGAAACTAACATACCATGGGGGTGTTCATCATGGTTCTTGATTTACATGATTTTTCATGCATTCCATGGATTGTGAAATGTTTTATTTGTGCCAATTTATTTAAATAAACTATTTTATATAAAAAAAATTAAGCCTATTTGAAATCTATTTTTAGATATCTTCTATAATTTTATAGAAAATATTTTCTTAAAAATATATATAAATACCATAACCTAACTTGTTCTATTTAAATTGATATCATAATTGGTTTATTTTTTTGGTATTGCTTATAAAAAACATAGTGAGGCCCTACAAGACATTATAGATCACACCCTAAATTATCCTTTGGTAGTTTGTATATTATCATTTTCTAGATCTGAGAAAAGGGAAAGAGACGCTTAAATGTGGTGGATGCTATTGATCCTTTGGACCTAGAGTAATGCAGGTAACTTTTTGAGTTTTGTTTCACTAGTTGCATTGGGATTTGAAATTTTATCATGTCTGATACTGATTTAATTGGTGACGTACTAGTTTGGTTTTTTGTACTTGTTTTGATTTTGGTACTTTATCCCTTTGGATGGTTGAGAATACAAAATTTTATACTTTTTCTTCTACAGTTATTTGGAAAATTCATTTCCTCTTTATTATTGTATGATTCCATGTGGTAGTTTCCAACCCATGGGGATCAAGAACACCCATCAGGCTATGTCATTTCCAGATCTAGTATCATTATACTAGGGTATCTGGGATGGTTTGTGAAGAAGTAGTATAAAAGGTGCAGGTTTTTCATATTTCTTTGATGTCAATAGGAATTTGTAGTTTCCCTGGTTGACAAGAGGAAGGATTTTCGGGACATAGGAGGTATTTGTGAGTGAGTGTCTGGATGATTCTCGTCATAATGATCCTTAGTCACCATGGGTTTTGGGGGAAATTTGTCTTGAGGAATAAATTAATCAGATTATAGTACTTTCCCTTATTTTCATTTGGTCTTTCTAAAATCCAAATCTTAATATCTTTTCTGAAAAAAATGATCATTTCTATTTCTGTTGTTTGATTTTTTCATCTGAGAAATTTGTTTATGTTTTTATTGTTGTTTATGGATGTTGTATAGAATCATGCCTTTAAGAAGATGTTTGAATAGACCTTGGGAAGAAGCTCTGGGTGAACCTCAGTGATGAAATCCCCCCATGGATTAGAATCCTGTTGAGATTGTTGTACATGTTTTCCAAGATTCGGGATAGGCACTTACACCCATTCATGTTCAAGATTCAATAGTGGATCCTCAATGTGATGAATCTTATATTTTTTATAAATAGTTTATTCCCTATAATTCACCAGTGTTACAAGGCTCTAATGATCCTCAAGAGTCTAATTATTGGTTGATAAAGATAGATCTTATGTTTGATTTCTTTGAAATTTCTGATTTCATTAAGGTAATGTTTTATACCATTAAGGTAGAAGGTCCAAGAAGGATATGGTAGGATTTTTTTGTAACTATGAAGAATAATTAGTGTTTGGAGTGGAAATATTTTAGATTTATTTTCACCGATTAGTTCTATCCAGAGTATATTGTGCATTTTAAGGCTATGAAGTTTTTCAAACTTGAACAGGCTAATAAGACCATAAAAGAGTATGTGAATTACTTTGTTGATATTGTATAGTTTTCACGAGAGATTTTATCGAATGAGAAGATGAAGACTCGAATATTTGATATTGGTATCTAACCAGATATTAATTCTCAGATCTTCTTATTGAATCTCACTTCATATGCTAACGTGTTGGATAAGGTGTTGATGGTTGATCTTGACATGTCTGGTAAGTCAGGTTTGATACAGATCCTTTCTCTCCAAGTGGATGTTATGTGAGTTACTTCATTGGAAATAGATATCATGATGAGCCACATAGTGTATCTAGGTAGAAGGCATCTTCCATACTTCGTAGAGTTCCTATAAAAGTCTCTCAGACTTTCTTCTAGTGTGGCAAGGTCAGGCATACAAAAAGGTTTTTCACTGAAGAACCCAATATCTATATTTCGTGTGGTCACTCAAGCCACATATATAATTTATACCCTATGTTTTCTATTCCATGTAGTAGCATGGGATCATTATTTCCAAAAAACACTAGTAGAACAATCATATTCTTCGAGATCTAAGGGGTTCCAGCCATGGGAATCAAGAATGATGCTTCTTCACGAAATAGAATGGTCTCTATAGGAAGAGGATATGGATCTTGAAACTATGATAGGTACTATCTCTATAGTTTCATTTTAGTGACTACATTATTTGATATAGGTGTATCTCACTCATTTATACCAACTCATATTTTTAACCTATTAAATCTTCCTAGGGATCTTTTGTCTTATGTGATGGATATTAATATACCCCTCAAAAAAAAGATAAGGGTCTTTTATATCCTATATTTGTTTTCTCCTTGGTGGAGAATGGTCTTACCTATAATTTTCTAGTTCTTGACATGAAACCTATTGAAATCATTCTCTGGATGGATTATCTAATTTTCAAAAAGGTCTAAATAGACTATTATCTTCAACGAGTATCCTTTACTATGCCTGGTGGGGTGTGCTATGATTTTTAGAGAGGATGTGACCTAAGGTAAAGAAGATCTAAACCTGTTTATCTAGAATTTAGAAAGTTAATATTGGTATTCTCTTTTGACTTGGAGTGGGAATCTTTAAGTGATGATATCTCTAAAGTTTTCATTGAGTTTTCTAATGTGTTTCCTTATGATTTCTCTAGTATTACATTGGTAAGAGAGGTTTATTTTTCTATTAATTTAGTACCTTGTACACAACCAATTTATATTCCTTCTTACCGCATGGAACCAACTAAAATAAAAGAGTTAAAGACTTAGTTTGATGATACTTTGAAAAAACGATTTATTCACTCGAGTGTCACCTAGGGTGGTGATTGTTCTCTATGAGAAGAAATCTAACATAATAATTCACCTATGTGTTGTTTACTAAAACCTAAATTGAGTGATTGTAAATAAAAAGTATCCATTTACAAAGATTGAGGATCTTTTTGACCAGTTAAAAGGGGTGAAGTTGTTATTGAAGATGGATATTTGATATGTTTATCACCAGTTGAGAATAAATGAATCTGACATTCATAAGATAGTCTTCCAAAGTAGGTATCCACTATGGGTATCATGTTATTCCATTTGTTCTAACTAATTCACCTAAAGTACTTATGGAATTTATGAAGAGGATATTCTATGAGTATCTTGATGCTCTTGTGGTGGTATTTGTGGATGAAATCCTAGTTTACTCCAAGTTTGAGGAGGATCATGTGCATTATTTGAAATTATTTTTAGAAATTTTAAGAAATTACTAACTCTATGAAAAGATATCAAAATGATATTTATATATTTAGGAAGTGATGTTCTTGGGACATGTGGTCTCAAAAAATGGTATTTCAGTTGATTTAGAGAAGGTGATAGCTATTATAATATGGGATCAACCATGTAATATTTTTGAGATTCATATCATATTGGGTCTAGGTGGATATTATCACTTGTTCATAATTGTTTTCTCAAATTTAGAGTCTCTAATGACGGATCTCACTCAGAAGGGAGTGAAAATAATTTGGGAAGATAAATGTCAGAGTTCTATCTTTGACCTGAAATATCTTTTGACTTCTATAATGGTGTTCACTCTTTCAGAGGCTAATAAAGTCTATTTAGTATTTTTGATGCATCTTGTTCAGGATTAGGTTGTGCTATTATGTTAGGAGATCATGTGGTATCCGGTAGATTTTAAAAACATAGGATACATGAGAAGAATTATCTAAACCATGATCTTGAACTCGTTGTTGTGATGTATGCACTTAAGATTTTGAAAAATTACCTTTTCAAATAAAGTTTTACTATGTTTTCCAACCACAAGAGCCTGATTTATATCTTTTCACAAAAATATTTGAACCTATTATAAAGGTGTTTGGTGGAGTATCTGTAATATTTTTATTTCAACATTACTTATACTCTAGGGAGAGAAGATTTTGTTTCTAATTCATTGAGAATAAAAATTATGACCTAGTCTATGAAATAATCTGTAGAAGAGTTGAATTTGATGGCTCTTTTTCCACAATTTCGTTTAGGAGTATAAAAAT
Source organism: Viscum album (assembly GCA_963277665.1). Lineage (NCBI taxonomy): Eukaryota > Viridiplantae > Streptophyta > Magnoliopsida > Santalales > Viscaceae > Viscum > Viscum album. Next base: position 1,559,226,348 of record OY728123.1, on the reverse strand, counting down.
AAGGGGTCAATATATCCTTGGAAATTTTTCGGTTTACCTCTTCTCTTCTCAAGATGATTCTTTATGAACAGTATCTTAATGATTAATTCCATGACCTTAGTGACTCTATTGATTATGGGGAGGCCATTGGTGATTGGTTTTTCTCTTATGAGCATATGCTATGTTTCTAGAACCCATTTGTTGTAACTTATCTCATGAGAAAAACTATGATGGGGGGTTTCCATAATTTCTAATGGTTTTTGCACCCAGGAACCAAAAAAGATGTTTTATCACATGTTATGAGGATTTTGGGGGCCAAATATGGGATGGGACATTTTTTAATTTTTTTTTCATTGTTATACTTTCCAACAGGTCATGGAGGAGCACCAGAGACCATTGATTTTTCTTCATCTGCTTTCAATGATGACTTGGGAGTGAGATGAGATTATATGGACATTGTTTATGGGTTTTCATGTACCCTTTTAAATAAGAACCCAATATAGGTTTCGATCGATATTATAACCAAATAGAATCATGTTATACCCATTAATGATACAACCAATTTTGCGTACTTGGGAAATATCTATGTGAGATTGATTGTTCATTTTCATGGTGTTCCTTATTCTATTGTCTCTGATAGAGATCATATTTTTACTTATAGATTTTGGAGGAGCATCTAGTAGGCATTAGGATCTATAGTTTATTTGAATATATAATACCATCCATAGATGGATGTCCAAATAGAGAGTGCTATACAAATTATTGAGAATATTCTATGTGCTTGTGTTCTCAACATTAGTGGATCTTGGGATAACCGTTTGTGATTGGTTGAGTTTTCCAACAATAATAGTTATCAGTCTGTAATCTAGATGTGTCCTTTTGAGAACTTGTATAGAATGAAATTAAAATCTCTATTGTGTTGGTCAAATATTGTTGAAAATTCCTTGGTTGGACCGAGTTTGGTACAAGAGATGATGGAAAAGATCTAGTTGATTCCTCAAAGAATGTTGATAGCACAAAGCCTATATAAATCCAATGTTGATCATTATCATAGACTATTGGTGTTTTCTATTTGTGGCTTGGTATTTTTGATATTTTTACCTTGGTTTGTATATCAATGTCTTGGGAGTAAATGGAAGATTAGTCCTCTATTTTTGGGTCCCCTTGAGATTGTCAAATGGGCAGGGAAAGTGGATTACCAATTTTTACTTCCACCATAGTTGAATGTGGTCCAAAATGGGTTTAATGTGTCTCAGATTAAAAAGTATATTTTTGATCCATCTCATATTTTGAGTTGTGTTGATCGTGATGTTGAGCCTACTTTTTCTATTACTGAGTATCTAGCCATGATTTTTTATTTTGAGATAAAGGTACTTTGTGGGAGAAAGATACCTTTAGTCTATGTGATGTGGAAGTATGGTTCTAATTCTCATGAGACTTGGGAGTGTGAGGTATTGATAAGAGAGTAGTGGAATAATCTCTTTGATATGGAAAATTATTTATAGGATTTAAGGGGATAGAAATTATTTATGATTGGGAGCCTTTAACTACTCGTTACATGTTTTTAGGTTCTCCTAGACCCTTGTTTTATCTTACTATAGTTGGGGATTTTCATGGGTCTTTTTGAGTGAAATTTGGAAAACAATTTGAAGGTTTTATAGCCTATGTAGGGTTGGTATATGGTTTTCCCAAACCACCCCCCCCCCCACCCCTAAATAAAAACCATAGAACCCCTGGTAGAGAATAAATTCTTGTCTTGTTCATAGTTTCTTAGACTGTGCACCTACATAGTGGAAACTATGTACCTCAGACAATAGGGGCATAGGGATGGCATACAGTTTTTTCTAATCGTGCAACCCCAGCTAACCATGCATGTGGGATTATATTATTCAGAAAATTTATTTTTAAATCACTAACCCACTGTATAAGACCCCTAATCACTCCATTCATACATAACACAAATTCCTTGGATTTAAAGTCTCTCAAGAAGTGATTTTGACTCCTCCAAACCATTTTCTTGGAATATTGATGTGGCATTGATCTCATTCGATCTCCTTTAGGTAATTGGATCTCTCTTAATCTAGTTTCATTAAATATCATCTTATATCCTCTTTAAGTATTGATAGTTCATCACGTGATTTATGGATATAAAACCATTTAATCAGATATTTATTATGAGTTTGATTTCCTAATATTGGATGCCTTCATTCTTCATGGGTAGATCCTATTATAGGTGATAAATTCTGGATAATTGATTAAAGTTGGGTGTTTTTATAAGTTTTTTCTATTTAATTTAATCATGTATTGCTTTATTGATTCAAAATATATGTTTAAATTATTTTAGAAACATGTTTTTAAATTATTTGATCTTGAATTTTAAAAGGGCATGTAAATTTGAAAAAAATCCATTTCAATAGAATTGAAATTATGGGGTGTATTTGTGAAAAATGATGACTTCATTTTGGAAATATTTTGATGAAACAGTTTGATTTTTGATCGTAATAAAAAGTATTAAATTGAAATATGATTTGATATGGCATGGAATGATAAAAACTTATGATTTAGTTTTGAAATGAAAATGGAATGTTGAAAAATGAAAATTTGAAATTTTATTTTAAAATGATTTGAAATGATATATTTCCAATTTGATTGATAGATAGATTGACTGATTAAATCATATGTAGCTTGGATAGTTATTAGTTATCTTGGAAAATCACACTAGGATCTGATCCCCAAGCATTGGATGTATGATGAAAAAACTAACTAAATAATGTTTGTCTTCACTTCACCTAGTGGCCTTTCCCTGAAGGGTGTGCTCGTGTATACACATATCTATAGTCACGTTGATAGATAAAATGTGTGAGGTTCCCTTTTACAATAGATACTAACATACCATTGGATTATTTATCATGGTTCTTTCTTTCCATTATTTAACATGCATTCCTTGGATTGTGAATTTTTTTTATACTAGATGATTTATATTGACTATTTTATATAAAATGATTATTTAATAATATTTGAAATATGTTTTTAGATAAATTCTATTATTAGATAGAAAGGAATTTTTTTTTGAAAATATGTAAATAAATTTCCATGAATTGATTGATTTAAATTGATATCATAAATGGTTTATTATTTTGGTATTTTTATAGAATTCTTGGGGAGACCCTACTGGGATTTATAGCTCACACTATACCTTTTCCATTGGTCATTTGTAGATTTCATTTTTCCAAATCCAATAAAATTTAAAGAACCACTTATAGGTGGTGGGTGTTCTTGATCCTTTGGACTATGGGTTATGTAGGTGTCCTATGGAGTTGTGTTCCACTGGTTGCATTGGGATTTGAGATTTTATTTTTCCATATACGGAGTAATTTGGGGATGTACTTATTTGGATTTTTTTACATATTTTGATTCTATTAATTTCTTCATTTTTAGTGTTGAGTATACTAATTTTTCTCATTTTTCTTCCACTATTTTGTGGAAAATTTGTTCCCTCTTTATTCTTTAATGATGTTAGGTGCTAGTCACCAAACCAGGGGTATCATGAACTCCCTTTTGGATATGTCAGTGATAGCTTGGGAAATAGTGTACCAGTATATCTCAGCTATTTTTTAACACATTGGATCATATCACCAATAAAGAATAAGTAACATCAAGGATGTTATCATAGAAGAAAAATGACTTCAAAATATATTTGTAACATTTCTTAAGTAGTATAACCTTTCAAAATTGAAATAACTTATTTAAAACATAATAATTTCAAAAATATAAATTCCAAAAATTCATTGAAATGAACCTTGAAAAGAATTAAATTAATATTTAAATCATTGAGTGGTTTTAGCGGTGAGAAATTTCATTCATGTCATATATGTTAAAATAAAACATTCTTTTCATACTTTTGAAAAAATTCAAAAAGTAACTCATTGGGAAAACCAAAATAAGATTCATTTAAATCCATTTCAAAAAAATCAATCATAGGTAAAAATGAATCTAATGATTTATAAGATAATATTAAAAAAATTTGGGAAAACATTTTTATAAAACATGGATATGGTATAAAAAAAATAAACAAATGACAAAAATAAAGTCAATTTTCTATAAAAACATATTTTTGGTCTCTTAATTACTTATGATGAGAAAAATAAAATAAAAACATTTATTTTAAGAAAAATAACTATAGGGGAATAAAAATAATTAGTTTCTTCAGTGGTAGATTATAATATTTCATCATCGAAAACTTAATCATAAATAATCCTAATAAACAATGAAATTGAAACATAAAACCCTCATATCTAGTCTGAATTCCTTCTTACGTGATCTAAAATCCTGTATAATAAATATAAATTTATTATAAATATATTCCAGAACCATAATTGTATATATCATAAAATAAATTATTTACTTATAAGCTGTTATCCCTCATTCATCAATAATTCTTTATTAAAATCATTATTCTGGTGATAACTGCTTCATTTTTCTTGTACATTTTGGTTTGGTATTTTTGGTCCTTTAACTTTGATCATGGTTCCATAAACTTTATAATTTTAATCAAGATATAAATATCATATATATTCGATATATAAATATTTATAGTCATCCATATAAGTTATATATAGAAAAAATAATTGCACCATTCATGGAGACGGTAGGTTGTATATACGCAAGAATATTGTCTTCACTTTTTGACTGGTGGAATGAAAGAAAGGTAAATAATAATTAAACTTCATTGAATCAATATTATATCATATATATCATATATATTCATTAAATCTATCCTTATTACCATCCATGTGAAATAGAAATAAAAATTAATCACATCGTTTTGTGGAGGTGGTAGTCCACACATACGCACGAGGACTTTATCATCTTCCAATGTTTTGGAATTTAAGAAGGTAGATATGATATTATATTTAAAAATGAGTAATTATCTCATAAATAGCATATATAAACATTAAACCCATCATAATAACCATCCATGAAAAATGATGATGGAAAATGAATTGTATCGCTACGTGGATATGGTAAACTGTACATACACACGAGAGATACCTTCACTTCTTATTTGATTGAAAGAGGTTGAATAAAGATTATTTAATAACCATAATAAAATTTAATTATATTTATTATACTTATTTTATTATATTATGAATAATATAATAGATTTATTGGATGTAAATGAATTATTAAAAAGAATGTTATCAATTATGGCGACCACCTCTTCTTGGAACCAACTTATTTAGTTCTTAGTTTAATGTATCTAGGGTTGGTATTTTTTGAATAAACAAATATCTATAATATGGTTATGTGATTTGGGAATATAATTTTTCATGTTTTGGTCAATATAGAAGGAACAATGTGGTCTATAGGAGAGAAAGGAGGGTGTCCTTTTATAATTGATGGGAGGGGAACTCTTGGAATTTCTGAAAATATTACAATATAATAAATTCATTCTCTAGAAAAATTCTTCAGAATGTAAAATTATTTGAATATAATGTATGATGGGGTTTTAAACCTATAATAAAGTAAAATTTGGATAGTTTTAAGTGGTGTTTTAAACTTTATATTTGGGTTTAACCCCTTAGTTCACCAATTTTATCCTTAACCTCGATAATATCTTTTTCACTCTTAAAGGGTTATAATTTTAAATATATGGTCACAATTTCGTCATAAATTTCCAAGTTAAGAAAATTTATACAAAACACTATTCTCTTTTTACTCTTTCAACACTTTTATTATTTTTAAATAATTTAATAAAATATCATTTTGATAAAATATCTTTAATGTCAATTTTGACACTATTTGTTTAATTTTACTTAAAAGTCATATATAAGAAGTTGTAATTTCATTATAATCCTTCAACACAACACTAATATTTCATATTCATCAATTAAATTTGTTTAAATATATATCTTGTTAAAATTATTTTATAGTTAATATTTTTAAAAACACTTATTTTATAATTCTAATAATTGAGGATGTATTATGTTGGTGTTGCATAATAATTTCAAGAAATTATATAAATACTAAAATTTAGAATTAAATTTATATCATTAAAATAATTTCTTTATATTCAAAATAGAAAATTATAATCATTCATAACATTCTTGTTTCCCTATATTAACACATAATTTATATTTAATAGTTAAAGAGTGACATTTTTTTTCTTTAAATATTTATACATAATTTTTGTGGACAAGTTCCCTATAAACAATTAAATTTAGAGCATAAGGGTCTAATTTATGAATTACCTTAATCCAATAATAATCAAAATGAAATATTACAACCTTAACATTTAGTTTTAACTTATTTTAACTAGATTTACCCTTTATTGAGTTGGTAAATTTTATTAAGGTTACTATTCATATTTTCCAAAAATGAAGGGGGAATACTTACCAAATTTAAACATAATTATTCCAAATGTGGAATCCATTTTATAAAATTCAATTTCTATAAATGGCATAAAGTAATTTTAAAAAAAACATGAAAAATGGGGCAAAAATTGCTTTTCAAAAAACTACATTTTTAAGCATAAAAATAAATTTATTATTATCTCATGCATGAAAAAAAATAGATGAATGTTGACAAATTTTTTATAATATATAATATATAAATTTTATTAAAATCATTCACTGATAGTGATTTGTTTAATTTATTAACATAAAAATATGTTGCAGGTGTAAAATTAGTTTTTCAGAAAAACATCACCCTTATTTTCAAATGATTTATATTTTCATTATTAATTAATTGATAACAAATGAATTCAATTTAAACATATATAAAATATAAGATTTTATAAATTTATTTAGTATTATTCATACTTTTCAACCAAACATCTAGGTGATAACTATCACATTAAATAATAATATTTTAATAATATATCGCGGTTTGTTTAAACTCTATGTTGAAGGTAACACAAGCTATTGAAGAAATAAAATTTAGTTTAGTGAACTATTTCCTAAAATATTTGTGTGTTACACATGTTTCTTAATCCCCTTCCTTCTTCAATGTTTGTTTCTTACCAATGATGAAGGCAGATTAGGTGGCTCATCTACATACATGTTGTGCTTCATGGTGTGCTTACTCTCCCTCGGTAATAGAGGTTATTACTGTTATCTACATTGACCCTATACACTAACACAACATGTCTCTATGGTTATTTTTATTATCTTACACTGGTCAAATTCTTGATCATTCTATGTGTGCTCTACAATCCATTAGTCCTCCTATGCTATTATGCCAGAAAAGTTGTCTGCCTCGCTGCCAACTCTGACATTATTACTCTAAACATTCATCTCAATTAACTTACGTACATGCAATCCATCTTTTTATCTTCAAGTGATATAATTATTTTCCATTTCTATACCAGAGAGAATACATCCTGAGAGAGAGAGAGACCCACCAGCACGAAGAATTCTGTGCGTGCCCCTGTTCTGGTGACAGTCTCTTGTAGAGAGGTTAGTTATTATGAGATTTATCTCAACCACAACTCCTTCATGTAAGATTCATCATCTTTAAAAAAAGTATCCCTTTCTATGAGAAAATTCATGGGTTCATGGTGTATACTCAGGACTGTAAACCTAATTGTGTTTCTTTTTTTCTTGTTCAATATTGGGTTATATTTATCTTATTCTTCCTGACTAATGTGGGTTTACATTCATGAATCCATCTAGATTGAGTGAGTATGTTACCATCCTTGAGGTATGGTTTTCTGATAACTCTTATAGTGAAGAGGTCCCTATGGTCAGATAGCTTATATATTCTATGTGAATTTATTTCTGTTGATTCTTCTCTGTTTGAATTCGTATAATTATTTTGATTTGCGTAAAAATAAATCAACATGGCGGTAGTGTTATTATAATGCATTTAGGATGAATAAGGTCTAAATCACGTAAATAATTATTTCTCTTTACATTTATGTATTTTATTGTTGTAGTTTGTGCACTTGTTTCCATCAATTTTCTTTTATTTCTTGTTTTATTCTTTTACGCGAACTGTTTTTGTTTCAAGATCATTCTTTCTATGTTCTTATTGGATTTATTTTATGATATTCAATCCAACCTCCACCCTCAAAAGTACTTTGAATATATAGATATACTTTTATAATGATCAGGTAGATAGTTTCTTTCAATTTATAATAGAATCACCCATCTATAATCTTAATTTCTAAATGCATGCATCCATAAGTAGAAAAAAACTATTGAATCAATTCAAATCTATAATTTCACAATAATTCTAAATATGAAGTGTACTATAACCATATTAAATCCTTTAAACAAGGATCCAAGAACTACTAATCCATAATACCAAGAATTGTTCAGATCAAAATAATACCAAACTAATGATATATATAGTAAATTATGACAATGTTTTGGAAAAACCTATGAAACATAGTAATGTGAAACATAGAGAAGATCTTCCATGATATAGTTGAAAAATTTATCTACTCTGTCCACATTTAATTTTATTGGTACAATTATTGATATTCTATATAATATCAATATAATAAAATTCAATCTATTTATAAAATACTATAAGAATTCAAATATGATACATAGAATATATTTCAATGAATATGGAGAATATTTCAACATATGATGTATTATGAAAATGATGGACAGATAGAATTATATATATATATTTCATATTCAGATTGAATAATACTTAATTTTAATTTATTTCATTCATTGACACTAATGTAAATTGATAATGATGAAACACAAGAATAATGAAATGAATTACTATCCCTACAAATGGAAAAAATTTAAGAACTCAAGGATTATATTACATTTTATTCAATTGAAATCCCCCTCCTTCATAATAATTTAATAATGCAATCAAGGAACTATATTAAATATTAAAGTGGTAGAGATATTCAAATCAAATAGTTGACATATTTCATAAAACTTCTAATATGGTATGGTATTGTTTATTGATCAACCATACAAAACTAAAAACCAATGAGCCAACACAACTATAGAAATGAAAATATTCAGTACTATCCTCCATCAATACTGAAAAAATGTTGATAAAGGGTTTTATAGGATAACTAAAATCACTAATAAATGTTCCCTTTATCAGTTCTAAACAAAGTTCTGATAAAAGTCACACTTTTTCAATTATTTTTTAGCACTCATAAAGTCTATCTTTTTTAGTGTTCTCTAATTGATGATAAATGCATCCCTTTATCAATGATTTTTTTAGCACTAATAAAGTGCAAATTATTTTTTATATATATGTATATAATATTAAATATAATTTATATAAAATAATTGTTTATTTATAGAAATACAACTTATATATGTTTTTAATCATTTATATGTTGTCTATAATATATTTAAGTTCAAATCAAATAATTTTACAATATACATATGTGTGTGTCCATTCATATTTATATGTATATATTTATATTTAAATTATATTTTTTATTATTAATATATATACATTTATATTTATATTTATGTGTTTATATATACATATTGACAAAAAAACACATATATATTTATATACATGTGAAATATTATATTTTTTGTGTGTTTAAATAATGAGGGTATATAAAAATATGTATGTGTGTATGTATGTAGGTATGTATGTATGTATGAGTGTGTGTATTTGTGTGTGTTGTATATGTGTTGTTCATGTGTGTACTTCTCCATATGAGTGTGTGTGTGTGTGTGCATGTGTTTGTAATTGTGTTTGTGTGTGTGTGTGTCTATGTGTATAGTAGATAGACACTGAGGGAGTCGGTTCACTTATATAACATGTATAAAAAATTTATACATTCCTATATATTCATATTTTGAATCGTAATTAAAAAATTTAAGTACACTTAATAATTAATTATATTTTATATATACAACCAATATAATATATTCGTATATATAATTAATTAGTGATAAAAAAATATCTATATATTATAAAATGTAAATATATTTAAATTTAAATATTTGAATTATTTAGTTTTATAGTTATATAATAATATATTTATTATGGAAAACATTTATACATGATATTACTATTTATACACTTATTAATGAAATATTTTCAAAAAAAATTATTAATTTATATTATGAATATTATTTGTAAGGATATATTTATAAAATTAAAGTGTAGTAATATAATTATTTATCTTTATTCGTTTTTAGTATTTATTTCTTCATATTATATGGTGATTTTTTAATTTTTAATTTAATATAATACTTTTATTCTTAGTATTTATTAATATATGAATATCATTTTCTAATAATAAATTTATTATAATATTAATAAATCTATAATAATTTTTTTATAATTCAATGAGGCTTATGTATCATGCATGCTCGGTCCTAAAACATATTAATGAAGAGTAAGGTACGGTAAAAGGGGTTTTAATGCATGAACATGTGGCACACAAGTGCCACCAAACAATTCAACAAGAGTTTCACAAACAATGAGATCACCAACATCCCAAAAATAAAATCATCTTTTTTGTGTCAATTTTCTCTGCCTCGAGAACCACCCTAAGATGATGGATGTCAACCTATCCTTTATTGGGGAGTTTGTTTGTCTACTGTTTCATCAGTATCTAATGTCGCTTATTTCTCACCATGAGATTCTCTAGGTTCTTCTATATATCTTATATATGGATCAAGTGCTTATTCATAGAATTTTTCTTTATCATGTACAAGTGCTTCATGGGTAGAAGTATAAGTTTCTCCTGATTTCCCTAATACTAATCCTGGATGGGGCCTTTGTCCTTTATCAGATTCATTGGCTCCAACCATATCTTTTCTTGGAGTATCATCCCTAGGTGATGTTTTTTGAACCTCTTTGGGTGACTCCCCATTCAACTATATTAGATAAGGACCACCAATAGTGGCCTCTTGAGCTTTATCATACATGGTTTTAACAAGCATAATTTTAGTAGATCCAAACAAGGGGGAAAAGATCTAACCTTGTTTTTGCATCCAATATTCACAAGTATCTTTAGGTTGAGCATATAAAATTTAGTTTAATTGATTGATTTCAGCATATATAAGAAGTTAGGAACATTTTCCCCCCTTTTTCTAACCTCATACGACCTCACACCTATCTTTCCCATGTATTTATCCCCATAAATATAGCTAGTTTGGACATATACTTTTAGATTCCCAAAATGTTCATTGGATATGTCCTGGAAATACTTATCCAATCCATACCTACTTAATATGTAATAGAAGTTTTTTTCAAAGATATCATCCCAGACATTACATTCAACTTGGGAAGTGGTATCCTCTTTAGTTTCATCTTGATATGTTCCTGGGAGATTACCATTTTGATTGGTGGAAAGAGAAGTCTCAGTCAGTGCTAGTAGTCTAGTTTCTTATTTATCTATCCTAGTCACGGCCTCTACCTATAGGAATAAACCTATTAGATAATTCTTTCAAGAAATTCTATCCATGTCCTTCTTTTATATTCTTAACTAAATATTAAATTATCCAACATCAACAAGGTATCTCTATCCCTTTATCTTTCTAATGATCATGTAAATATCATCTAGTAAATTAGCTGAATCATAGAGAAATTCAAAAAACTCATTTTCATATGAGTCTCCATGTCCACTCTTTTACTCATGCATAGTATGAACAAATAGTTTGGCTATGATATTTGTAATTGACTCACTAGATGGATTCATATACTGGTCTTGTGTTTTGAAATTCAACGTATGGGGTTTAGTTGTATTCAATATAGATCCCAGACCTCTAGGACCTGAATCTATTTCTACTGCAATATTTTCAAAAGGCACTTCTTATTTCACAAATGGTGAATCAAGTTTTTTATTCATCTTCATCCCACTTCCAACAGTCCCATTATCTAGGGCATCATCTCGAGGGGTATTTTCCCTATTCCTTATTTTTCCATAATTATAATGTGAACTAATTAGGTTCCATACATGGTCAAGGACTATCTTAAGTACATACACATCAATCATTACACCATAAGGTCCTTCCATGGACTGTTGAGCTTTAATATCTGATTTTTCTATAATATAAGTACCACATACATTTATCTTCATCTTAAACTTACAATTCTCGATCATATGACCGACCATTTTAAATTTAAACAAATCAAGTTTATTTGATATATTTTATCAGTATTCTCAATAAATTTACAATCCACATAAAAATGAGGTGTAATCTCAAACTCAATTGAAAGATTAAGTTTAACTTGAGAAGAAACCAAAAAACTCAATCAAAGTAGTAGAAAGATTCCCTTCCTCCAAAACTCTAGAAAACTGACCGTAGTGTGTATGTTTGATGTCCATATAGAATTTTATGGGATTTACAATTCCAGAGGTGATCTCCCATAAAATATGTGGTTTCTAGAAGAACCACCTAAGGCTATGAATCTTGACGTAGAATTGATTCATTGAGTTGCTGAACAAAATTAGATCCAATAATGAGTCCAGATCATGGATTTTTTAGAACCTTGGCTTAAGAGAGACAACACCAAAACCCAAAGATCATGCCTTAAACTCATTTGAGGTAATGATGATATAAAAATATCCCTTACCGATGTAAGTGCTACATTAGCTTATGAAACCCCAAACATGGTGTAGATGTTTCTACAAGCTTTCAAGATTCTATAGATTCTTCTTCGGAGAGATAATTAGTCACACAAATATTGAAAGCAGTCATTCTTCTAGACAATATTCAAGATCTTTAGTGTTAGCTTTAAAAAATACTAAATCTCTATTACATGTGATCTATTTATTTAGAGACACCACATCAACTCTAGTTTCATAGAAAAAATTTTGATCGCTAGTGTCAAACGTAGAGGATTGAGTCCTCTGATCAACACGGATGATCAGCACAACAAATGATTTTTTTACCGAATCAAGGCATTTGAATCAATCTTCATATCCATTCCCTTTATGGTATCATCCTTCTTCAAAGGACTAATAAAAACCATTTTTGAATCGAAGTTCTAGAACAAATTCAAGATATCCCCTATAAAAAACCCTCGTCATCATAGAGACTTGGAGAGAGAAACTCATGTGACATTGCAACCCTAATCGATTATTTTTTTATAATATTAATAAATTTATCATAATATTATGACATTTATATTAATATAATAATTTTGTCCTAATATTATCATATTTATTAATATATTTAATATAATTAATATTGTTTATTTATTTTTAATTTTTTTGTAAATTATTTTTTTCTTTCTTCTATTTTATTATAAAGTAATTTTTTAATTTTAAATATTTATTTTTATATAATTTTTGATTACTGAAATTTCTAAAATTAATTTTTATAATTTTTATAATTTATCAACACTTGATTACTTAATATTTAGTATATTTTAATTAGTAATTTTTATTAATATTATCAAATATCTTAATATATTATATATTTTTTTTCAATAATTTTGAAATTTTTCTTTTTTACCTTTATTCATTGTAATGTTTATTTTAATTATTTATTTTTACCTTAGTGGCCTTTATCAACACTTTTTTAGCATTGATAATTTATTATTTCTTTTATTATACCGCTGACAAAGGTTCCATTTATCATCACTTTTTAATAATTCTATGAAATCCATTAGTATTTTTTATAAGAACCTTAACATAATTTTGGTCCACCCTCATAATGTTCAAGCTATTGTGGAACCCAAACTCTAATGCCACATCCTTTAGATTTTTTAAATGAATTGTCCCTTAAAACCAATGTATGTTATTTGTGACTCCTTTTAATAAATTTTGCATACTTATTAATGATTTTTGGTCATCTGATGGATGTTTAGCTACTTGTTTTCAGGATTTTTTGAAATCATATAATACCAAATGATTGACCTAAGACTGAATGATTTTTCAAAATGAAACTGAATATTTGGTTGTTCTTCTCATTTTAATTTTTTAAATGAAATGAAACCAAATGATTTTTTCCCCATCTAGTACGCATGATTTTGTGGGGAATTAAATGAAACTGAATAATTTAATGTGATTTCACCTGCTTGGCATCGTTATATTGCTTTTTTTAAAATCATGGGCTTAAAAATGGAGGGAAATTGTTTTCTATCCCCCTAAAGGATTCAAATAACCCCCAAATGAGGGTGATTTAGAAGGAAACCAAGTAAAGCAATGGGCATTTTTTCATTTCCTCTGTTATCCTTAAATTTATTTTATTTCATTGTAATTTTTTGGATTATTATTTATATAAATAATCATATTAGATATTTTTAATAATAATAACATTCAATAATTTTTCTAATTTCAATGTAACTTATAATTAATTTGGATAATTTGTATATAAATAGTTTTCATATAAATAATTCTAATTTTTTTTACAAATATTTTGGATATTTCATTAAACATAATGTTTTGAAAATTAATTTATATTGATGATTATATATAAATGTAAAAAATTTTTTGAACCACTTTAAATTTACACTTCAATGTTTAATCTATAAATTATAATTTTTCAACAATATCTTTATTTATTTCAATAAAAGTTTTCCATGTATCTCTTTAATAAAATCCCCATTTTGAAGTATTTTTTAGTGTCGATTTTGAAAAAAAACTTCTAAATCATTTTTTTTAGTTTTTTTAGTGGCGATTTTTCTATTATTAATAAATAAAGTCAAAATAGCAGTGGTTTTTTACTAGTAGTTCCCTTCTAACAAGTCTGTTCTCCTTTGTTAATAGGGATGGAAATCAAATTTCTCATTTGTTGGATTTTTTATGGGAATTTATAATTCATTTTGATGTTTTTATTTCTCTCCAAATGAGCTTTTTAATTTTATTTTTAAAAATTTCTAATACTTTATACTTGTTAAAAAAATATATCACATCAAATTAGCATCGGTTTTTAAGTGGTAGTTTAAAATAACTACCAAATAATACCTAGAATTTATTTAATAATTAATGATCAGTATTTAATAATTAATAATTTTTTAATATTAATAAGTACTATTTATAGTCACTTATTATTTATTATTATTTATTCTTATTTATAATAGTTTTAAATTATTTGAGAACTAAATTAATTATTAATTCCAAATTTTTAATTTTTAATTAGTAATTATTTATATATGTATATATTAAAATTTTTACACCCATAGACACACACACATATATATATATATATGAAAATTAAAATCATGTCAAAAACATCCCACACATAACTAATGTTCTAAGAGAAGTTGAAAATCAAACATCAGCATCACATGATTATAACTTTTCATTTGTGTCTCCATTTGTGCTCAAATGCTTCTAAAATTGAATCTTACAAAAGGAACTAAAATTACATAATATAATAACTTGGTAATAATTAAAAATTAAAATTTCATTACTATTTTAAGAGAAGATAAAAATAAAACTTCAAATTCAAAAAAAACATAACTTTTGATCTGAGTGTTGTTTGGACTCCACAATATATAAAATAAAATCTTGAGACAAGCTCTACATTGTTTCAATCTAAGGGGGCCTAGGTCTTTATTTCTTTATGGTCAAAATAGACCTGAAAGGCCTGCAAAACTGAGTTTTTGGTTTGGATTCCATGATTTTTAAACATTTGATAAAATTGAATATCATTTACGTGGGTCTTTTTATTCTTTTGGGTCATATATAATTTTATTCCATTAGTTTACATTCTTATTGATATGATGGTGTTGTAATTTTAGTGGTCTTCTCTTCTGTTGTTATTTTTATTTATTTTATATATATTTGTTTGTGTATTTATATATTTATATATATAACGTATATATATTCATCTATATTTACTTATAATTATATATAATATTATATATTTGTATACATTTATAGATATTTATATAAATTTATCCATATTTATTTATAAATATTTATATTTAAAAATATTTATATTCATTTATGTTTTTTCTTTATATATGTTGTGTGGGTATATATAAATAAATAAATATCTATATATATATGTATTTATACTTATTTATATTTATATGAATTTATATTTATTTAGTTCTAAATACATTTATTTATATTTTCATGTGTAAATTTATTTATTTTTTATTTTTTTATTTGTATACAATTATATTTAATTATGTGTGTGTGTGTTTGTTTGTTTATGCATATTTATGTATTATACATATTTATTCACACTTATTTATGTAAATTTAGTTATATTTATATCTATTAATGCATGTGTGTATACAATTGTGTGTGTATTTCTATATATATATATATATATATATTCCAATGAAATATGGAACTATCTATTTGATTGAGAATTAGTTAATACATGAAATCCAACCCAACCAAGGAACTCAGAAAATTGAACTTGCAAAAAACCTAACACTCTACAGGAGGCCAAGCTTGTTATAAACTATTCACCTCCTAGTGTGTAAAATAATATTTAGAGAAATCAAAACCCAATGAAAAAGAATGGATCCTCTCCACCATCAGGCCACAAGACTGCTGATCCTCATCAGATGAGGATACTGAATTGATAACCAACTGGAAATCAGATTCTAGAATGATAGAACTCAACCCCTACTTGAGAGAAAACTACAAACCAATAAGGATAACATGAGCATCTGGTATAGAAGGACTCCACTTGGAAATAAAACACCTTTTGAAAAAGGTTCGCTGGCAGAGCCGAAGGAGTCTTGTGAAACTAGACTGTTATTGGGACCATAAATGATTGTCCCACAGGTGCAGTAATAATTTTAATATAAAATAATGTAAAAATTGAAAAAATAAATTTTCCTGAGATGTAACATGGAAAAAAATCTAAAATAAAAGTGTTAAACTCCATGGTAAAATAAAGGGATAAAAATTGTTAAAAGTGGGTACACACTCCCTTCCTATTAAAAGGAGAAACCCTCAAAAATTTCTCTCTTAAATATGTGGGAAAACCACCTCATAAAATATTACTCAAATATAATGAAGTTATGATGGTTAGAAGATGATGCAACTTCTTGGAGATATCCTATTATATAGGTTTCCTCTCCCCTTCCTTCTCTAGTGGTTTGGTGCGGTATGGCCACTAACCACATCCTCCATCATCAACTCCCCTTTGACAAAGTATGGGGTGGAACCATCCAATGAAAAAACAACCGCCAATATTTCTACCAATTAGATATTTTATTGAGAACCAATCATATCTCTAAATATCCTTTTTATCTTCCAAACCTGCTGCTCACGTCTCTGTGATGTGGGTCGAGGATTTTTACCATATGGACTTATTAGAGTCATCTATCTTCATCAAGAAATCTTTTATATTTTCTTTAGTGTGATTTTTATGCATGTCTACACATCCTTCCTCCACCACATCTAGAAAAAAGTGATATTTTACCCCAATTAGCATTATCCTGGATTGAAAAGACCGATTCCTAAGTGTTTCACTTTGAAAACCTACAAATAATAGAATAAAAGTAAACATAAGATATTTATTAAAAGAAATGAAAATAGAAATAGGATGAGAATAGAAGGATAAATCTTGGTTTAGTCCTCCAAGTGGGCCCTGGGGTTTGACTGCCTCCAAAGGGGCAGTTCTTATCGGTTATCCCCAATCTGATGGTGGATGAGGTTTCTTTGATTTGAACCACCACATGTGGCTCTTCCCAGCTTTCATTTAATTTTTCTTGTTGTGGAGGACTCCATAGATAGAGTACACCAGATCCACCCCCTTCTCAATGTGGTACATCGTGAATGGTGGGGGTAGGATGAAGTACAGAGCCTCCTCCTTCTTGGGTTCCGCATGAACAACATCATTTTTATTCTCCAGTGTTTGATGAAGGTATGATAAATCTGGGGAAAATCAAAGGGAATGTCAGAGTTTAATTCTATTTGAAAAAAATTAAAGCATGAAGAATCAATATCAAATTCTTCCCTTTCAAAGTAAGTATCTTGTGTCTCATTTTCCACCAGAAAATCCACTTTGATCTTCTCTTGTACTCCCTCCATTAAATGTTCAACAGGTTTGGGGAGCTCCAGATGTTCCTCTTCATATGCATATTCTCCCTCCAAGGAAATAAAAGTTTTGGATTAATCTGAAAAATTAAAACAAGGGGAGGTAATACTCAATTTATTTTCAACAAAATCAAAAGATAATGAGTTTATGAAAAGATTAACTCCCTGATGTTGTCTGGATTCAATTTCTTCTTCAAAAGGACGTGGCTCTTGGAGTTGAATTTCTGTATATAGAGGTAGGTAGTCAGATTCCTCTATATTCTCTTCAAATTCCACTACTTGGTTGGTTTCTTCCTTCAATGTTTCTGAATCATCTACATTATCAGGAATAGTTGGATCAAGAAGTTCCTCACACTCATTCCAGAAGATATCCAGATCTTTTTGATCTCCCATATGCATTTCAATTGCTAAATCTTCTTCATTAATCTCATCTAACGTTGATTGAGATGGGTTCAATGGATCTTCTTTTAATTTCATCAATGCTTCCATGGGTTCTTCAACATGAAGGATTTGTGGGGATACTTCTTCCATCAATTTTTCTGGTTCTAGTTCTTGTTCGGGCGCCATTTTTTGTTGATCCTGGGATGCATGTACTTGTTCCGCAATCCACTATATTGAGGTCTCTAGGTTTTGAATGGTTTGACTAATTCTTTCAAATTGGGATTCAATATCCTTGTAAACTTCTTCTTCTTGGTGTTGTACATTGATTATGTCTTGATAAAATTCTGGAAAATACTCCTGAAGTTCAATTAATTCTCTTGCCAAACCCTCCAACACTGGGTATTTGAGGTTCTCTTTAAGGTTTTCAATGAGATCCTTGAATTCATCCTCTATGATGATTTTGATTCGAGCTCCTCGAATTTGTCTAGCCCAGAAAGAAACTTTATACTCTATAGACCAAGGTGATTCAATAATTGGTTCTCGTACTGGTGGGTAATTATACCATGAATTAAAGAAATAATCACTTGAAAACAACATGGCAAAATATTTTTTTATTAAATTGAAAAAGTCAAATATTCACAATTAGTTTTTGGCACTACCTCCCCGGAAACGGCGCCAAGTTTGACGCACACCTGTCGTAGGGCGTGGCAAAACAATTATTTCCTAAGTTAAAATGTAGTAATGTGGTTGACCTAGGATGTCTCCCAAATAGGATTGCACACAAAACGGGTTGTCACTTTAAAACGGGGGTAAAATGTTGTGAAAGGAAATTTCACTTTCAAATGATTGAAAAACAATGAAATTAAAAAGGGTGACTAGTTCGGGGTAGGTTTCCTAATTATAATTCTATCCTTGTTCAATTTAATTCAAACCTCTTCTTCTTAGTTGATTAAAGTGAGTTTCCACAATCGTTTCCTCTCACTTCCTTGGTGAAATTATTATTGTGAGAGAAAACCTTACCAAGATCTTGGTTTGGTCAACTCTCCTTCCATGTGTAAAATAGTTGAATTGAATATCCTTAATTTAAATGGGCAATACCTGATCGGGTTTTGTTTATCCCAAAAAATCAAGAACATTCAATACACCTTTTACACGTACTGACAATCGTCGAGTACTTCACCACTAATTCCGGGTTTATTCCATCGTATATAAACCAGAAATTAGTGGAGGGAGATATTGATTATTTTACCAAGGAAAAAATCAATAACCGAATTAATATTCAAGAACGATCGCACTTGATTATAAAATCTGCTATAAGAAATTGAAAAAACTTTGAATAAGAAAGAAATTTATTCAATTGCGTCCAAGAACTCAAGCATTACAATGTAGAAAACCAACCCTTCCCCAATCACTCCAAAAGTTTTCCCCACCATGGTAAGGGTAATCGAGTTGAATGTTGAAGAAGAATGCATTAAAAAACTATTAAAAAGAAAATAAATAAAATAGAAAGCTGAAAAGTTCTCCTTCTTGGTGTCCCGGAAGGAATGGGGTGGAGAATGGACGCTTTGAGAGGGTGGAGCTCTCCTCCTTTTATAGCCAGAATGCTTCCCCCGAATGTAGACGCGTTGTAGCCCCATTAAGTGACATCTTCACGCGTTTATCCCTTCTTGACTGTTGTTCATAATTTTCTTGGTCGTGTCCTCTCAAAATTGCAGCGGATTTGGACATGTATTCCGAGAGTTATGGTTGTTTTACTATGAGCATTTATTCTGTCAAGTCAGACTCTCCAAAACGAAATCCTCCGGATTATGGTGTTTTAATGGAACCATAAAAAGCCAATTAACTCGGTACTTACTTCATAAAAGATTCTCCAAAACCCCTTGCGCGGCCACCCACCGAATGTCACAAGCTTTGGGCCAACAGTGGATGAGTTATGGATCCCACATCAAAACTAGGCAGAACTGAAAATAGTTTTCTTGAGCCAACTTGTGAGCTTCTTTTGAGGTTCCATATGGCCGATTCAAATTTAAGTCCAAATATTTTAAATTAAGACCTGGATGTGTAGAATCTGTGAAAGAAAGAAGTTTTCAATTTCGATCAGTTTAATTAATGTTATGGCCAAACTACCGAAATAAATTAAAATTGTTAAAAATCCAAAATGGCCAATTTTTACTATTCAGCTCAAAATAACACCATTATCAAACAAATGAAACAATTCATCTTAGAGGAAAAATTTTGTGGGTTTAAAACAATGATATTCAATATAAATTACTTGAAAATATTTTCTCTATCAATTCCCCCACACTTAGCACTTGGACTCCTAGACAAGTAAAAATCAAATCAAATCAAATCCAAAACACATATCAATGAGATCAATCAAATCAATTTCAATAAACAAAAAGATATCATGCCTCATCAAAAAATGTTATTTCAAGTTCTCCATTTAATATTTTAATATATTTCCACTTCATTTCGTATCCCATGCACACAAAACACCTACCTCACATGAATTTTCTCTCATCTCACAAATGTAAAGGCTGAACAAGGCTTTTCTCATCCAAACTCACACAAGAGTCACCATAGGTTTGATAAATTCCTACTTTTCCACCTGATGTGAGTCAAGGACATGTGTTTCTAATGAGGATTTTTCCGAGTTGTTCTGTGGCTTCTAGTTGGTAGGATTTAGATGTTAAAAGTTCTGAGGCTGAAAAAGGAAGGCTTGGTTCTTATTGAAGCAAAATTGCAAGATTCTAGTTTTCACTCAAATATGGTCTCCTTCACTTCCCCTTTGATGAAAATAGGCTCCATCATCATTCAATCAGCTCAGCATCAAAAATTTCAATCTTTTCAAACATAATTTTTTTTAAAGCTCCAGATAGGCACATCTTTCTTTTTACATTGGAAGCTCCAGAAAGGCACAGCTTCTCTTGTCATAAAAGCTCCAGAAAAGGCACAGCTTTCAAAACAATAATTTTTCAGTATCACACACATCTCTTCCAAAATTTATTTTCCACCCAAAGTATAACCAAATGAGGTAGTACACCACAAGACATCTTCCCCCACACTTAAGTTCAACTAGATCATGCAATTTTACTTCAAGAGCAGGTATGATAGGGAAAATTGGCTTGTAATGTGGCTAACCTAACAGGCAATTCATGGATACTAGGGGCTACAATCAAGGATAAAGTTAAAGGTGGGCCATAATGAAAAGGATTATTTTGAAAAGTGGGCTTCAAACAAAATAAATGCCTCAATCATTTAAAACACACGTACCCCAACCCTCAAGTTTTGAAAGGAATAAATCAAATTCTGGTTAAAGCAAGCATGGTCTGGTTCTCTCAAGAAATGAGGTGAATGAAAAGAATATGACAAAAATGGTTCAGAAGCCTCACAGGAAAGTTATTTCAATGATATAGATAGTGAAATATGGCATGAGATTCAAAAATCAGTGTACTTTTCATGAATTTCCAAAAGATTTGAACTTGAAATAAAGTTATTTCAGCATTCATTTAAGATAAGTTTCATGAAATAGACTGGTTCACTCATTGACATGGGTTTCAAAAATGGTATTGATTATCATTTCAGCTCAATAGTTACACCAAAAATTGAAAAATAAACACACAAAAATTTGAAAACACACATTTTTTTAAATTTTTTATTTTTATTTTGAAAACAAACATCAAATAAAAATCCTATACTACAAAGGTTCCCTCCCCCACACTTAAATGATGCAGTGTCCTCGATGCATTTAAGTGTATTTAACATGTAAGAAGATTTCTGATTGAATCACAACAGCCAGAAAATGTGAAGGAGAGGTACAACCTGATTTATTCGCAATGCAACATTGAGTTAACCGCCTAAGTGTTTCACTTTGAAAACCTACAAATAAAAGAACAAAAGTAAACATAAGATATTTATTAACAGAAATGAAAATAGAAATAGGATGAGAATAGAAGGATAAATCTTGGTTTAATCCCCCAAGTGGGCCCTGGGTTTTGACTGCCTCCAGGGGGGCAATTCTAATCGGTTATCCCCAATATGATGGTGGATGAGGTTTATTTGATTTGAACCACCACATGTGGATCTTCCCAGCTTTCATTTCATTTTTCTTGTTGTGGAGGACTCCATAGATAGAGTACACCAGATCCACCCCTTCTCAATGTGGTACACCGTGCATGGTGGGGTTAGGATGAAGTACAGAGCCTCCTCCTTCTTGGGTTCCGCATGAACAACATCATCTTTATTCTCCAGTGGTTGATGAAGGTATCATACATCTGGGGAAAAATCAATGGGAATGTCAGAGTTTAATTCTATTTGAAAAAAATTAAAGCATGAAGAATCAATATCAAATTCTTCCCTTTCAAAGTAAGTATCTTGTGTCTCATTTTCCACCAGAAAATCCACTTTGATCTTCTCTTTTACTCCCTCCATTAAATGTTCAACAGGTTTGGGGAGCTCTAGATGTTACTCTTCATATGAATATTCTCCCTTCAAGGAAATACAAGTGTTGTATGAATCTGAAAAATTAAAACAAGGGGAGGTAATACTCATTTTATTTTCAACAAAATCAAAAGATAATGAGTTTATGAAAAGATTAACTCCCTGATCATGTCTGGATTCAATTTCTTCTTCAAAAGTAGGTGGCTCTTGGAGTTGAATTTCAGTAGATAGAGGTAGGTAGTCAGATTCCTCTATCTTCTCATCAAATTCCACTGCTTGGTTGGTTTTTTCCTTCAATGTTTTTGAATCAACTACATTATCAGGAATAGTTGGATCAAGAAGTTCCTCACACTCATTCCAGAAGTTATCCAAATCTTTTTGATCTCCCATATGCATTTCAATTGATAAATCTTCTTCATTAATCTCATCCAACATTGATTGAGATGGGTTCAATGGATCTTCTTTTAATTTCATCAATGCTTCCATGGGTTCTTCAACATGAAGTATTTGTGGGGATACTTCTTCCATCAATTATTCTGGTTCTGGTTCTTGTTCGGGCTCCATTTTTTGTTGATCCTGGGATGCATGTACTTGTTCTGCAATCCACTGTATTGAGGTCTCTAGGTTTTGAATGGTTTGACTAATTCTTTCAAATTGGGAATCAATATCCTTGTGAACTTCTTCTTCATGGTGTTGTACATTGATTATGTCTTGATAAAATTCTGGAAAATACTTTTGAAGTTCAATTAATTCTTTTGCCAAACCCTCCAACACTGGGTATTCGAGGTTCTCTTTAAGGTTTTCAATGAGATCCTTGAATTCATCCTCTATGATGATTTTGATTCGAGCTCGTCGAATTTTTCTAGCCAAGAAAGAAACATTATACTCTATAGACCAAGGTAATTCAATAATTGGTTCTCATACTGGTGGGTAATTATTCCATGAATTAAAGAAATAATCATTTGAAAACAACATGGCAAAATATTTTTTTTAAATTGAAAAAGTCAAATATTCACAATTAGTTTGTGGAACTACCTCCCTGGCAACGGCTCCAAGTTTGACGCACACCTGCCATAGGGGGTGGCAAAACAATTATTTCCTATGTTAAAATGTAGTAATGTGGTTGACCTAGGATTTCTCCCAAAGAGGAGTGCACACAAAACGGGTTGTCACTTTAAAACGGGGGTAAAATGTTGTGAAAGAGAATTTCACTTTCAAATGATTGAAAAACAATGAAATTAAAAAGGGTGACTAGGTCGGGGTAGGTTTCCTAATTATAATTCTATCCTTGTTAAATTTAATTCAAACCTCTTCTTCTTAGTTCATTAAAGTGATTTTCCACAATCGTTTCCACTCACTTCCTTGGTGAAATTATTATTGTGAGAGAAAACCTTACCAAGATCTTGGTTTGGTCAACTCTCCTTCCATGTGTAAAATAGTTGAATTGAATATCCTTAATTTAAATGGTCAATACCCGATCGGGTTTTGTTTATCACAAACAATCAAGAACATTCACTACACCTTTAACACGTACTGACGATCGTCGAGTACTTCACCACTAATTCCTGGTTTATTCCATCATATATAAACCAGAAATTAGTGGAGGGAGATATTGATTATTTTACCAAGGAAATAATCAATAACGGAATTAATATTCAAGAACGGTCGCACTTGATTATAAAATCCGCTATAAGAAATTGAAAACAACTTTGAAAAAGAAATAAATTTATTCAATTGCGTCCAAGAACTCAAGCATTACAATGTAGAAAACCAACCCTTCCCAAATCACTCCAAAAGTTTACCCCACCATGGTAAGGGTAATCGAGTTGAATGGGGAAGAAGAAGGCACTAAAAAACTATTAAAAAGAAAATAAATAAAAGAGAAAGCTGAAAAGTTCTCCTTCTTGGTGTCCCAGAAGGAATGGGGTGGAGAATGGATGCTTTGAGAGGGTGGAGCTCTCCTCCTTCTATAGCCAGAATGCTTCCCCCGAATGTCGATGCGTTTTAGCCCCATTAAATGACATCTTCATGCGTTTATACCTTCTTGAATGTTGTTTATGATTGTTTTCTCTGTGTCCCCTAAAAATTTCATCATATTTGGACATGTATTCCGAGAGTTATGGTCGTTTTACTATGAGCATTTATTCTGTCCAGTCAGACTCTCCAAAACGAAATTCTCCGGATTAGGGTGTTTTAATGGCACCATAAAAGGCCAATTAACTCGGTACATCCTTCATAAAAGATGCTCCAAAACCCCTTGCACGTCCACCCACCGAATTTCACAAGCTTTGGGATCACAGTGGATGAGTTATGGATCCCACATCAAAACTAGGCAGAACTGAAAACAGTTTTCTTGAGCCAACTTGTGAGCTTCTTTTGAGCTTCCATATGGCCGATTAGATTTTGGTACAAATATATTAAATGAAGCCCTGGATGTGTAGAATCTGGAAAAGATAGAATTTTGCAATTTGGATCACTGTAGATAATGTTATGGCCAAACTACCGAAATAAATTAAAACTGTTAAAAATCCAAAATGGCCAATTTTTACTATTCAGCTCAAAATAACACCATTATCAAAAAAATGAAACAATTCATCTTAGAGGAACAATTTTGTGGGTTTAAAACAATGAAATTAAATATAAATTACTTGAAAATATTTGCTCTATCACTCCCATCCTAGATTCCCCATGTACCAACTAATTTCTTCTATTTCATGTGTAATGTCTTGTATAGTACAAATCAAAGTGAACATCAAACTTATAACCACTGATGCATATGGTACTCAAGATATCACCATCCTCTCGGTTCCACTAATAAGAATCATCAGAGAGTATAACATGAAGTTAACAAGAAATGGGGTAGATATTGTCTTATAGTACTTCATGTTTAAGCATTTAAAGAATTTTCATAAGTAATTTTTATATGATATCCAAATATTCCCATTATTTCTATCTCGAAAAGAATATTTTTTAATGATCCCAATTCTTTAATATTAAACTCCCTATCCAATAATTCCTTAATCTCTTGGATCTGATCATTGATTGGGCATATAACCAACATGTTATCCAAATAAAATATAAGAATGAAAAATTATTACCATCCAAACCCTTGAAATATGCACAAGGATCTAAATAAAGTCTAATATATCCAAGCCTCATAATATAGGAGTCAAATCTCTTGTCCCAACACCTGAACACCTACTTGAGACTGTACAGAGATTTGTTCAACCCACCAACCAAGTTATATTTTCCTTATTCTTCAAAACCTTTTGGTTGGATCATATAGATCTATTCATTGAGATTACCATGAAGAAAATAAGTCTTTAAATCTATCTTATCTAGATGAAAACATTATGCATCACACATTTCTATAAATATTTGAACAGTGGTCATTCTAATAATAGGAGAAAATATTTCAAAGAAATCAATACCTTCCTTATAATTATATCCTTTGACCACCAGTCTAGAACAATATCTTTACACATGTTCCTTTTCATCCTGATTTATCATAGAGACCAATTTTTTATCAATATACTTCATTAAATGTGGTAATGGAACAAGATCTTAGTCTTTTCCTTGTATATGGATTCAAGTTCCTCCAGCATCACTATCATCCATGAGGATGCATCTAGACTCTAGGTCACCTCTAAAAAATAATATGGATCTCCATCCTCCATCTATAAGCAATACACATTATTTCTCTTAATGACATAGTCGAAGTTCCATACTGGTGCCACTTTATTTAGAGTTTACCATCATGGTCTATACTCAATCAGTACTTGATCATCATGCTCTAATAATGACTTAATGGAAACTGGTTCTTACATGGATTTTTCCTCTACCTCGACTGTTGTAGTCTATGTATTATCTTTCTTCATGTCTCTATCAATAGTCATTTTCACCTTTTATTTTTCCAAAACGAAATCCATATTGATGATAAGTTTGTGGGTAGTGAGGTTAGACAAACGATACTCCTTCACACCATCAGTGTACCACAAGAAGATATATTTCATGGATATCAAATCCAACATTGATCTTTCCTGGTCATTAAAAATTGCATATACAAAACTTCCAAAAGTATGTAACTGAGAATAGTCAGCAGGTTTAAGATTCCAAATCTTTATCAGTGTCTTTAGATCAATCACTAGTGAAGGAGATCTATTGATCACATAATAGACGATATTCACTACCTCTTCCAATAATGTTTTGGAAATTTCTACAATATTCAACATCGACTTTTCTCTATCCAATAGAGTTTTTTTTCATCCTCTCTACCACACCGTTCTAATAAGGATTGTATACCACCATGAATTATATCTTGATGTCTTCCTATTGAAAAAAATATTAAAATACTTGATGTATATTCTACAGTATTTTCATTCCCCATACAATTGATCTTCTTTCTAGATTCGAGCACCTTTAATACTTTTAATGTTTTGGAGACTTTGAAAATATCATCATTCCTCTTGATCAGGTACACCCAACATATCGTAGAATAAACATAAAGGAAGGATACAAAGTACCTTGCTCCTCCAAAGGATATAACCGGTGCTTTCAAAACGTCATAATAGATCAAATATTTAATCTCCTTACCTCTTATTTTAGACATCCTAGACTTTAACATGTGATGTTTTTGAAATCACAATGCTCACAAATTAGAAAGGATACTTTTTTAATCCCATGAATAAACTTCTAATCCATAATAATCTTTAGTCCTTATCTTTACATATGGCCAAAATTTAAATTATATGGTTTTTTCAACAACTCTATTGAGGTAGTTGATGCAAAAAAAGTCTTCACCTCCTTGTACATTTCACCGATAATCAAATACAAGTTCTTTGAGATCTTCTCTACCTTTATTACCATAAGTTCACCATTCAAAATTCTCATCGTTCTATTCTTGGTATGAGTCTTTCATCTGATCTCATAAAACTTTCCCAAAGAAAACATGTTCTTCTTGAGGCCCTTAATAAGGTGTACTCCTTGGATGGTTTTTACCATGGCATGATGAAACTTTAATTTTATGGTACTAACTCCAATAATCTTCAAGGTGTGATCATTCCCCATGTACACAAGTCCTTCTGATAAAGTTTCATACTGATAAACCCATTCTTGCTGAGATTTCATGTTCCATATGGATCCCGAGTCGATTATCTATGCATTGTTGAGGTGTTGTCTACTTCCAAGAAGTCATCACGACTTCACTGACTAGTATATATCCCTTATTAGAAGTACTCACCACATTTTCTTCAATATCATTATTTGTAATCCCAATAGAACCATAATTCAACGTCATATCTATTGGTCTTTCACCAATTTTCAATAGGCAATTATCCTTCAGCAGCACTTCCTGTATCTTTATTTTCCACAATGGAAAATTATTCCCTTTGAATTTCTTGATCTCATATTTCACCGCCATCTAGACATGTTGTCACTCTAGAACATCCTCTATTTTAAAATGGTTTATTTAATAATATCAATAAATTTGTTTATGATGTGATAGATCAATTAGAGTCATAATAACAGGTCATACTTAAATTTAAAACAATTATTAATACCTAAAAAAGTGAACAGCATCGAGCCAAAACTTTGCTTTGATTCCACTTGTTGGGACTATAAAATATTGTCCCAGTAGTGTAGAAATAATTATGAGATAAACCACCTCACAAAATGCCACTCTAATATGATGAATTCATGATGATGAGATGATATTGAACCCTCTAGGAGAAATCCCTTTATATAGGTCACCAATACCCCCTCCTAATATTCTCATATTGAAGGTTTTGTGAAGTTTTTTCGCCAACCTCATCCTCCGCTAGCATCACCCTCTGATAAAGTATGGGGGTGGTAGTATCCAATGAATAAACAATTTCCAAAAAATACATCAAAACCAATAAAAAATATCGATGAATCTACATTAACTTTCAGAACCCTCATCGAGGTGGGATTCATCTATGAATGTCGAGGCCACCAGAAGTTTTGCTGAATGAGATGATATTGGTTCCACATTGACAACCACATAATAGAGCAATCAACAAAAAAAAACTTTTGTTCTAACCACTTGCTTAAATATGAAATAGTTCCTTTGAACCCAAATCATCTAGACCACCAAAAAAATGAACCTCAGGCAGTAACGGAAGATTACCATTCCTTTTCCACTATGGTGTGACCCTGGAGTGTAGCGCATCAAAACCCAATTTGTAACTAGATTTAACAGAGTAGGTGTCAATTTCTCTCTTATCTAACACAAGAGGTATATACTAGAATCATGCAAAACCTGAATGCTAGGAATGATATTTTGGTATCTTTCATTAAACTAAGAATCTAAATTATTTGAACATCACCCACAATAACCCTTATTGAATACAGTTAAGACCATGGAATTATCCTAACCAAGAAGAGCAGGTGAATATATCTCCATCCCACCACTATCAATAGTCGATGGGACACTCCAGATATGCACAATCACACTATCACTGATTATCTAGGATAGACATCTAGTCATATGATCTCATGATCTCAGTAACCTTCCCCACACAAAGTTAGGGTGAGGTCCTAAATGTTAACCGCAGAAGTCTAAATGATGGTAGTACTTTTTTTATAGAACTCGATCACATAAGGAGTAAAATTTATGACCAATATGTGAACCTTTCTTTGAAATCAATTCATAATTGAACTCATGAATATCCCAAATGCTCATCCCCGCATATGCTTTAGGCACACAGACCTTTGAAACTGTTTTTATTTATCACACCTGAATCTTCATAGCAACCATTTCTAAGACATCTGAGAAAACCTACTTCTTAAATATTTAAATGATAGTATAAAGTCTCATGTATTTATGTTGTTTATCAACAAAATGGATACCATAGGAACGTTGGATCTCATCTCTTCTACTTAAAGGAACACAGTTACTAAATAAGGGTTCTAATTTTAGAGATTATCCAAATACCATGAAACCATTTCAAAACAATGAATTAGATTCCTAAAAGTGTGAAATTAATCCAACATAGACCTTATGAACAATAATCTATCATCAGGGATGAAAAATTGGGAAATTAGAGGGTCACAGCAACACACCAGCGCACGATTTATGAGTATACTACTAACTTCCCTTGAAATAAAGTTAAAAAACACATCAGTAACAATAATAAATAGATATAGAGAAAGAGGATCCCTTTGATGAAGGTCACATGTAGGAGAAATGATAAAAGAAATTTTTTGTGGAAACCCTCTCAATCACTCAAAAGTTTTCATAAAAATCGTGAAACAAAATCCAGAGACAAATATTTATGTGATTTGGTGAGGGTGACCTATGTACATTGGGAAGGAAACTTCTTTTCTTATTCAAATAAATGGGAACTGAATAGAAATCCTTTTTACACATTCAAAGAACCTGAATTTATAGTGTAGGGGAGGAGAAAATTTCAAATGGGATACTGTAATTTTTCCTCTTGGGAGAACCAAAAATTTAAGTGCATACATCTTTTGGATGTACCTACTCTACTGTTGTGGTTAAAAGTCTCCTCCAAGATTCACCTATAATTGATAGTGGTCATCTTTGTGTTGGGACAAAAGTATATTGGTCCCAGGATAATAACTCCCAGTTAATACAAATAAATTGCGAAAATCTTCAATGAAAATAAAACCACATAAATAAAATTAGAAAATAAATAGAGATAGGTATTTAAAGTGTAAAAACCCTCTAATGTTAATGATTAAAAAATCATGGGGAAACCTCAAGAAGCTCCACAATGAATCAAAGAGAACAAACAATACAAGTACAATCTCTAAAATGAATAAGAAAAAATATAACATAGAAAAACTATGTACAATTCACACCCTGATGTGAATTTATCACATTAGTGATAATCATCTAGTTAGAATACATCACCCTTTATAGATCAAAACCCAACAGGTAGTGTTTTTGAAGAACATAGTCGCACAACTCGGTTTTACACTCCTTATTACTTCCCATCCCCAAAAACCATCACACATGTATCTACTACACACCACCAAATTTTTCTATCTCGATGTTGCACCCCTGCTACTCTCTTTTATAAGAAAAGAAACCCTAAAATTTATGTGTTGTGCAGTATTATTTCTAATATTAAAAATAGATATAATGATAATATCCTAAAAAATATATCAGTAGGAAAAATAAATATGCTGGAAGTATCTATTTTCATTTAAAACCAGACGTCAAAGGTTAAAAAAATAAAACCCCTAAAAAAACTCCTTCAAAATCGGGCTAAATCTCCAAAATCTCCACCTTCATCTCATCAAAGAAGGAGATGAAATTCCAATAAACTCAATTGGATCATAAACCGGTTTGTATCATACCATCCATCATCCTATGTATAACATATAACATCTCTCTTTTTCATCTTTGATGGAAAACATGAATCTCCCCCTAAAAAAGAAATTCAAATGTCAAAGTATTCATTATACATGTGTCTCTGTCGCCAATACCATAATCAATAACATCTGGTTCCCTTATAACTATAATCACCACATAACTTGGAGCACCTGTAGGAATTAATTTCTTCCTCTACTCAACATTCTCCAAGAAGTTTAAAATTCTCAGTGCATCACCCCAATCTATGATTTTAATTCTTTCTTCACTCATGGAACTCTCTGAAGAAAAAGAATTAGGTGTAAGACTTGAGACACCTAACCTGGCATTATTCGTCTTCGAAACCTTCTCTATCTTAGTCGATGTTTTTTGACTCATGTGCGACAATCATCTATTCCACAAATCTAATGAATTCCTTTTTGCAACTGCATTTTCACTCCACCGCACTCTTTTTTATTTGTCATATAAAGTGTTCCATCCATTCTACTTCATGCATAAACCATCAATTCTCTATAAAATGTCCATATTACATTACCAAATGAACTTATAAATCCATCATTTACAAGAGTAAATGTAGATAAAAAATTATGATGTATACCTAGAACATGTCTCACATCCCTCAATGTCATCATATAAACTACATTTTTAGTGATACAAATATCCCCAACACCAATGACATCTGTAGAATATATGTTTCCCATCTTCAATATACCAAAATATATTTCTTCATATGAAGAAAAAAATTCCCTCTTCAGTGTAGTATGACATGGGGCTACTGAATCAAACACACATTTGGTGTAATGTTCAAAAAGTTGATAATCTACATAAAATAAAATTAAATCACCCTCGCTATATATAATACATACACCAGTATCATCATAATTGATGTTGTGCAGCTTATTTTCCTCTTTAATCTTTTTCAATATATAGAAGTTTCCTTGCACATGAACCTCTATATCCTAAAAGAAATACCTAACATTTCTTATTTTCTTTAAATGACCACTTTAATTACCATATCTATCTTCTATAGCAAGAATATCACTATTACATAAAGATTTCCCATAGTTTTTATTTCACCAAGTCTTTTTTCAACAACAATAAGGAAGGAACATCATAGTGTATCTTTCCCAAATATCAATGTGGTGATGATATTATTATATGAATCGGGTAACAAAACCAAGTGAAGAAAATATTTCTCTTATTCTTCCATTTCAATAGGTACCACATTACCTTTATAATCAATATTGACCTCCACTAAATATTATTCTTTCAAGATCTTGATGAAATTGTCCCGATGGTTACCTAAATCTCTATTCTTTAGAATTCATAAACAATACAATCACTTTTTCAGATATAAATTACTTCGAAGGTATTTATATTTACACCTTATTTAAAGATTCACCCATATCTCATATATATCTATCATATTCATCCCCTCCTACATAGTATTATCATCCAAATATATCTAAATCATGTTTTTCTCTAACTCTCTAAAGTCCTTCTAATCATCATAAGTCATCATCTTTTGTTTCTCATATTTTTTATTCAATGCCTTCATTATCTTCTCACAGAACAAATTTCTTGTAACTCTCTCCTTCCAAAGTGTAAAATCATTTTTCCCATTAAATAGATCAATGTGGGTATAAATCTCATGGTGTAAATCACCCATATTTAATCAGTTATAAAAATGGATAATTCCACATGATTCTAATTGTTGGGTCAGAAGTGGATTGGTCCCAGGATAATAAATCTCATTTGTGACTAATATATTTTGAGAATATTCAATGAAAACATAAACAAAAAATATAAATTTAGAAAATAAATGGGTATGTAGATTTAACTTAGAAAGACCAGACAATGCGGAGGATTAAAAACCCACAAGTAGACTTCTATTAAATCAACTATAAATCAGAGATTATAATGTATCCAAGTAGAAGTCCAAACATGAATTAAAAAAAAATATTGTAAAAAACTTGTGTAAAGTTCACACCATAATAAAAGTTTTCTTCCTCTCTGATAATCATCTTGTAATAATACATCACCCTTCGGAGATCTAAACTAAACAAATGGTATCATTGAAGCACCTTTCTTCACTACCCGATTTTCCGCTGCTTGTTGCTTCCCATGTGAAAAAACCATCACCCACATATATACTTCACACCGCCTGATTTTTTCTATCTTCATGAAATTCCCCTAGTGCTCCCTTTTATAAGAAAAGGAAACCCTAAAATTCATGTGTTGTGCAGCATCCTTTCAAATATTAAAAAAAGATATAATGATAACATCTTTAAAAAGATATCAGTGGGAAATAAGAAAATGTTGAAAATATCTCTATGCATTTAAACCACATGTGGAAGGTTTGAAAAAATCAAACCCCTAAAAAATATTCTCCAAAATCAGGCTAAATCTCAATACTATGATGGTGACATTTTATTCAAATTTCAATAATATCTACCTTGATGAAAAAATATCAACAAATTACTACACAAACATTCATTCCTATTTTTTTGTCTTCTAGATGCTCGTAGGAATCTCAAGTATGAGAGATGTTCCTAAAGTCCAAACTGAGGTGGAACTTTATCCCCATAACTACATTTTTTTTCCTTCAGAGGAGGAACAGGAACCCATGTCTGATTCTGATGTATTGAATTCATTTCTTCTTCCCTAATTAAATTCTATTGGTTCTTTTATTTTATATCTAAAAAATAATGATAGCTATCTGGGACACCATTTTCAATTATAAAAGTATCATAGATAACCATATCATCACAACTGAAAGGTATCTGTATGGTCTTTCGTGTTTTAACGATAGAAATACTTTCAGGATGATGGGCATCATTTGGTATTTTTACTCCATCCTCGGTCATAATATCCATATGACAATAAAAAATATCAATTTTTAATCCTAATCAGTCTATAGTGGACTTTTCTACACCTCAATTGTAACTGATTCATCTCTATCTTTTCCAAAATAATTTTACTTCACCATCACTGACTCATCAATTATGGCATCATAACTCTGAATGATCTTCTTTGATTATATATCTCATATTATTATATCCTTCACACCATTACTGAATCAAACCAAAATATATTTCTACACACTTGGATCCAAATTGGAATTTTTCACATGAAAATAGATAGTATAAAAATATATATGAAGTGTATCAAAATCAAAAACAGTATCACTAGATGAAACCTCTATCATAAGGTTCCCATAAATAGTGGAAGTTTGTTTTCAATTCACAATGTCTGTTTTATGCATCAATGCATATGTATAAGAATATTTACTCAAACATAACTTAAAAAACATAAATAATACATTTTAAATGATCATAAAATTCATCTATTCTATTAAACCATTCTACAGTGGTGTTCTGGGAACATTAATGTGTTTCACAATACCTTCATCCAAAAAAACCTTCTTGAATAGATCATATTTGTGTTATCCACTAGTATCTGATGTCATCCTATTGATTTTCCTTTATGTATAATTTTAAATCCTCATATTCCACTTAAATAATGCATTGAACAGTTAATCCTTATTCTTCATAACATCTACCCAAACATAACATGTGTAATTTTCAATAAATGTGAAAAAATAATGATTATCTCAAAATGAAGAATTTTTCGATGGTCCCCAAACATCGATATGGATATAGTCTAATGATCCCTTTTTACAATGGTTTGAAAATATAAATTTGACTCTAGGATACTAAACCATTGCACAATGATCATAGAAGTCAAATTTTCCTATATTGGAAACAATCAAAAATCTTTTCTTTGCCAAAATCTACAAGTCTTTCTCTCCGGCATGTCTGAGTCTCATTTTCCATAATTTAAAAGTTTCTAAATCACTTTATATAGATATCACTACTCCACCTATAACATTCTCAGTATTAGGATAATACATATAACTTTTTCAATACCTTTCCTCACATGGAATGTGCCACATATTACTTTCATTACACTATCATCAATTTTTATCCTGTAACAAATATTATTCAATAGTCTAAGAGATATGAGGGTCTTTTCCAATTCAGGTACTTATTAATAATTTTAAGTCATTCATTTGTACCACCATGCATCCTTGAACATATTTCTTCAATACCACACATGTGGAAAGGGTGGTTCTTTCCCATAAGCACCACACCATCATCTAACTCCTTAATAATTGAAAGCCAATCATGATTCTTATATATGTGAAATGAAAAATTAGAATCAAGAATATAACCTTCTTAATAGATGATCATTGAGGAAATGAGGAAATAAGTATCATTGATATCCTTAGTTTTTTGTACATCATTGGCATGTGGTTTCCAAATATTGGGAAAAGCCTTCTTCCAGTGCCCTTTTTTATGATAATAGGCACACTCGTCATTTTCTAGACCTCTATAGCTAAAGAAGAATCATGACTTCAATCATGATTCAATTGTTTAGAATCATTTGGGATTTCTATTATATGATCTTCCTCTATTTTTCATTGATGCCTCTAATATGAAATCTCTATGGTCATACCTTTCCTTTCATCTAAACTCAATATTAACTAAGGTATTGATACATAAAAAAATTCCCCATCCTTACCATAAAAAATATTTTGTAATAATATTGTCATAACTCTCCGGTATATAGTTTAGTAACAAAATATCCTTATCTTTATCTCTAGTCGTTACATCCAAAAATTTCAACTCTGATAGTATTTTATTAAAATAGCCCAGGTTCTCAATCATGGACATACATACTTTTTAATCAATTTTGATGAATTTATTTTTCATGTAGAGTCAGTTTTCAATGATATTTTCCTTGTATGTTTTCTCTAAAATTTTATATAAATGATTCATATAGGTCTCACACATCACAATTTACTTCTATTCTTTATCCAAACAATGACAGATCGTACCACAATCTTGGATGTTGAGTCTCCTCCAATGACCATCAATGATTTCATTAATATTTTCTTACAAGTTGAAATATGACTTTTAATGAGTTAGATCATCCAAAATTTTACATTTACAGTTATTGAATTTATTCATCTTATCACATTTCTCCACCTCAAATTTGGTTTTTGACGCATACTTATTTGTCCAGAAGTTCCTACTATTATGGTAAATTCTTCTAGAATAGACTCATAAAGTGGACTGCATGGTATAATACCGCTTTCAATTTGGGGATTCTTTATCAAAAAATGGATCATAATTTTCAAAAACATATATCACTAATGACTAAAAATTAGTTAAAAAGGCTAAATTTGGCTATTTGAATACTCCAAATAGACCACAAATTAATAATGAACATTCATACCTTTTTTTCCAAACATACCAACATGCCTACCCTTTTTCCAAAAAAACATATCTTTAAGTATGTCATGTCCAACTACATGCACCACCATCTACTTACATTTTTAAGTGGCCCCACCAATTATTCTTAAATTCACACCCACAAAAAAGTCAAAAAAAAATACACACCACTTTTATTCCACCACAAGATTAAAAAAATACTGATTTAAAATTTTTCATTTTTTAAATTTTTTTTTTTATTTATGCATGACCTAGGACCACCACTCCTTTCCCCCATCTATTTTTCGCACTTATTACATACACCTAATTTAATGTATTTAGTCGTACTGGTGTTACAGACAAAAAAGAGAGAGACGTTGGGGAGAGGATAAATAAAGATGCTCAAACCTGAGAAGGTTCAGGTTACAATCATCCATGCAGAGGGTCATACATGGAGTTAGGATTTGAAAAGTCATTACTTTAAAAGGGGTTATTTTTTGATATCTACATTTAGAAAAAGAGAAAGAAACAATTTGCAGGGCCATGTTTGTGGACAATAAGTTCAAAGGGGGAGTATATGATTCTTTCCCTAAGTAACTAGAAAAGTGCTCAGAAACTATTTTATTGTGAATAAATCCTCTTATTCATTTAGAATATTTCACAAAAAATCATAGAAACAAAAACATGAGATAGATATTTACATGGTTCGGTTGAGATGACATGCGTCCATGGGGAAGGTAGCATTTTTTCTTATTAAAATATAGGATAAATAATTAAAACTATCTTTTAGTATTTAAGAGAACCCCAATTTATATATTAGTGTAGGAGAATATTAAAAATTGTGTTTTTCAAATTTTCCTCTAGGAGGAACCAAAAGACAATGTACATTCTTTTTTGTGAAGCATTGATTTTCCAATTGTGGTTGTAGGACTTCTTTGGAGGTCACCTACCATAGGAGGTGGTCATATTTAGTGGTGATATTTCAGTTGACATTAAATAGGTAAGACCACCATTGACCTGAATCATAAAGTAAATAATAGTTACACACTGCATAATAATCTCAACCCATTTTGAAAAAAAACCCATCTTGCTCAAAACTAAATGTAAAAATAACCATTCGAATCTGTGGTGGGCATTAGTCATACAAATATTCCATTCCATAACACCAATTTTCACCACTAACCATGTTTTTATATATTGTAACACATCATGAATAATAATGTAATTTTCCTTAATGATCCACTTTGTAAAAAAGGATCTTTGGTTCTCTAAAATAAAAGAGGGTAACCAATATCAAAGGAGATTTACCAGTATTTTGGAAAAAAATTATTAACCACATTACAAAGACTAATATGTCTAAAATATGAGACCAAAAATGTGTTTTTATATTAAGGATATGACTAATTGAGTTATAATTGATCATACCAAAATTGGAATCGCCCTTCCAATGGTCCTTCTTGAGTCTGGAGTTATCATGGCCAACAATGTGCCATAAATGTTTGAAGAAGAGAGTGTGAAAATTTTCAGATACATTGGACTTTGTGGCATATATATATTTGGTTGAATACAGGTTATATCTTTATCAAGATGATAATTTGTGTCCTATGGAATCACAGGGGGTATATAGAACTCTGTCTAGGAATTACTGGAGGATCCCCCAATTGAATAAAGATCACAAAAGAAACCAAGAATGAGATCTTGGATATCCTTCTCCTTAACTACCACTCTACCCTCAAGAGTATACAACCATGATATGGAGTCATTACGGTGCATAATAGACACCTTATATTGAAAAAACATGGTATTAAAGTTACCTTAATTGAAATAGGACTCATGGAAACACATGAACAAATAACATTTTCCTTTTACAAAACATTCTTCCAGATACGATTCAAGTGAAAAAAATTATCAATAACAGGCTCTGAATATGGAATAAGGTAACAATCCTTCATCCTTTCATCAATGAATTCAATTATTTTATCAAAGTGACTAAACTTTTCAGCACTCCAAATCTATAAATTATAAGTCACCTACCTTATCTTTAAACTATAAAAAGAATTACCAAACTCAATACGTGATTGGACTACTTCTTCATAAGCTTTATCCTTAATCCATAGACATTAAAACCTAAAAAACCTTTCATGATGTGAGTTTTGGTATAAGAATAAGTTTGTGAGAATAATTGGGTAGTGATCAGAAGACATTAGAGAGAGGTGATAAACCTAAATATTGTTGACGATATTAATCTAATCATAATAACCAAAAAAACTATCCAAACATTTAGATATTCTGGAGAAGAATAAAATTTCCCCAAAACCACATGAATAGGTTACCCAAAAATATTTAGTCTAATATTTAATCCACCTACACCACATCTTTTAAGTCATTCATTGATATAGAAGACCTATCTAAAAGTGTATTTTTATCAACAAACACAAATGTAGATGCAGATTCAGATCACTCGAGGTAATCGCTAGACTGAAAATTTGAATGGGTAACATGATTCTATTTTTTATACTTGTAATTATATAAAAACATGTATAACACATGATATTTATAGTGATACAAATGCACAACAAAACAAACAATGGAAAAATAGAGGGAAATAAAAGTCCATAGATTTGGTGCAGTAGGTCCTACCCAAGACACCAGCACCAAACACATTGAGTTTCCATATTTGAAGTATCCTAACCTCCATAACAATAGTGAGGTTTTTTTTTGTAAAATAGGAAATGTATGTTTATTATTCAACACCCCCCTTAATAACTTTTTTTTATGACCTAGGAATTTACATTTTCTTTCTCAACATATCTATTTATCTAATAAATGGGTTCGAATACTTAATTATAGCCAATTTATTTATTTTTATTGTATCCATTGCTGATTTTAAGGGAATGTATTTCATTATATATCACTTTCCTCTAAATTTCATCAAATTTAGATTCCTCTAAGATAACTAGATTGGAATATTCCATGAGACAATACAAATTTACATAATCCTATATTGGTTTTGTTCTGTCATATATATCTTTAAAGATTTGAACATTTTGGGGGTGTACGTGAGAAAGTTTCCATTCAATGTATTCTGATGTAGGATTCTTTGGTGACAGTGTCATTAGTTATTCAACTCCTTGTTCCTCTATTGGTACTTCATCAACATAGTCTTTATCTTCTAAAGTGATTAGAACCTATCTTAAATCATCGTCTTAATTCCATTTTTAAGACTACTTTTCTTCAAATATATCATATATAATGAATATAATCTTCTTGGTGATGGGATTACTCTAGCTCTATCCCGTTTCTCAATCTCCATATCCCATAAGAACAAAATTTATCCCTTTTTCCTCAATCATTTTTTGTTTTTTCAATGTGGTCCTGGAATCAGCAATATAACTAAAAACTCTAATATTGTTTATACATGGCATGTCAGTACTCCATCATTCATGTGGAATCTTTGTTTTAAGATTTATCTTTGGAATCTATTGAGTAGATTCACTAAACAAAAAGCCTCTTCATCCCAAAAATTCATGGTAACTTCTTTTCCTTTCATCATTATTCATTCCATGTTGATAATAGTTTGATTTTTCCTTTTGGATACTCAATTGAGTTGATGTGTGTAAGCGGGTATCAACTAGTGTTGAATTCCATGTTACTTGAGGTACTTTTGAAAAAATCATAGGTTTACTCTCTACCAAGATAAGATCACAATGTCTATATGTGATGGTTTCTTTTATTTTCCACCAGCACCTTGAATTATTTACAATGTCAAACACTTCTTAATTCATATTGAGAAAGTATACCTATGATTAAATGCTATAATAATCTATAAATTCTAGAAATTACCTAATTTTTCCATTTTATTTTGGATTCAATGGACCAAAAACATCAGTATGGAATAACATGGGTGGTGCAACAACTTTCTAGTTGGACTTCATTTTAAATTTTTTTCTATATTGTTTTCTTATAACATATCATTCACATATTTGATTCAAGTTTCTAATGATAGGAATACCATTAGATGTCTTCTTTATTTCTAATAATCATAAACATTCAAAGTTTAAATGTCCAAACATATGATATTATATTTAATTTTTATCATCAATCACCATCATCAAACATCGGGGTACATCGGGGTTGATCATAAGCAAAAACATGTTGGTCTTCATCATAAGTACTTTCATAACCATCCTTCTTTTTTCATTGATAATCACCATTTTTTTATTTTTTTAGATTATGTGAAATCATTTTTCCACTAATTTTCTGATACTCAAGACATTGGTCTTCATATTGGATATATAGTAGATATCAGATATGAAAGCATTATTTCTATCTTTTTTCTTGATTAGAATATCACCTCTTATGTGTATAGATTTTATTGAGAGATATCCAAATTAAATCTATCCTCAAACCCTCTTATCTATGTTTGTAAATAAGTTCTTGTGACCTATCATGTGGCTACTAGATCTTGAGTCATGATACCACATACCTTGATTTTTTTTGATTTTTTTCCATCAACATAAGGGACTCTCCAAAAATATCTTCTGATTCGGTGATATGTGACTCCTCGGCCTTATTCTCCCTAGGTTTCTTACTCAAAAATTTATTTTTATAATGTGGATATTTTTTAATTATAGAATTTAATATTTCATTTTTCTATTGGATGCCTATTGTTAAATCTTTCCCTTCTTCCTTGTCCTCATTCTCATGGTGTATAATTTTAAAATCCATTACCACCTCAATTTTATATTCTTCCATCTCTTCCTCTTCTTATTGTATCTAATTCTTGTCTATAGAGTCCTCTACCTTGGCCTATTTGAAATATAACCCTTGCTTGTTTTCTTATTGGTTGATATATATCTTTAATTATGTGGCATGCTCCACTCCATTAAAATCACTCTGGTTGTTTACCTTCAGTTCCTGGTCTTATATATATCTCATAGGTTCTTTGAAAAATATTATCTCTAGGTATTTATTTTCTTCCAGGTAAATGAATATGTAATAAAATTTTGGAAATAAGTATCACAAAATTTTCCTACATACCTACACGTCAGAAATACTTTCTCTATTTAATCACAGTTGGCTCCCCACAACCATTACATGATTATGATGCTCTATAATGGTTTCAAAAGATTTCATAAACAATGATTTCAACTCATCTTGTAGATATTGATTCCATATACACTTCACTTCATCAGCACCTTTGAATGATTCATCAATATATTCCCATATCTATTTTGATGATTTTGATTAAGTGATTATCTTGAATGTGGATTTATCAAGGCCTTAATAAATGATGGATTTGGCCTTTCAACCTCTCTTCTATTCTACATGAATATTTTCCTTTTGAATATTTTTAAGATCGACCTCTACTTCTTTGGATTCTGGCTAAGTGTTTCTAACCTCCATGATGTCTGTGACATCTTGGGTGTATTTAGTTCTTGAATTTAGATATACTAATTTTCATAATTGTCCTTCATTATCTTCAAGATCAAATCTTGTGAAATCTATTTTTGGCATGGAGATGAAAAATTAATTTGGTTGTGATAAAGGTGGATACATTCTATTTTATTTTAATAGTTTAGGCTATTGTATTTTTTTCAAAATTGTATACTACTAATTTTTTCATAAATGTACATTTATATTTTTAAATAGAAGAGTGAAAATGTGCTGAGGTTTCAAAGTGAGATCAATTAATAAAATTATTTCCAATTTTTTCTTACAAAAAGGATGAGGCATGGTGATGGGATGAGAAATAATAGTTTTAATTGAAACTTCAATTTTTTACAAATTTTGGAGATGGAGGCATTGAGGGAAATGAAAAGGAATAGAAATTTTATTTATAATATTGAATATTTGATGAAGGAGACAATGTGGAAAATAAAATTAAAAGGGGAAAATATTTTACTTTACATTATATTCCACCTTTTAAAAATTTTAAGGGAACACCTTTTGAAAATTGGATAAAATAAAAAAAACAAGATGTAAATATAGATGATATGATATGGAGGACTTAAAATTCCTATGTATATTCCTAAATAATGATCATATTATTTTTAATTTTTTTTATATTGGTATAAATTATGATTTAACTCTCACACAATAAGAATAATCATATTTAAACAATCTTATACCACTGAAGGTGGATTTTTTGATAATAAACCGAAATGCAGATGTAGATCACATGAGGTTATTAGTGGAACAAAAAATTTAATGGGAACCTAGATTTTATATTTTCAACTTTTAATGATATTACAGCACATAAAACACACCCTATTTATAGGGAAACAAAAACACACACAAAACAAATGATGGAAAATCAGAGAGAAGTAAAAGTCTATAGATTTAGTGTAGTAGGTGTTACCCAAGCCTCCAGTACCAAAAATGTTGTGTTTCCATCTTTGAAGTCTCGCAACCTTGATCATAATAGTAAGAGTTAGTGTCATCCAAGAGAAAAAAAAGATTTTTATTCAAAACTATTGACTCCACCTTAGTTCTCATGAAAATACACACTCTCATTAAAATCACCATCGATAAAGTGGGGATCAAGATAATCAGAGCCTAGAGACTACAAAAATCTTTCGAGACCACCACTTATCCCCTTGGTGAGGCCAAAAATAAATGATTAAAAGGTACAAATAGAAACACCTAGTTAATAAATGGAAGAATAAATATGAAAAGAATAATAGTGAATAATCTTAAATTTAAATTCTTATTTATAAATGATAAAAATTACAACATCATTACTATGTTATCCAACTAAAATACAACCATGGATTTAGAAAGTTTTTTTATTAAATGGAAGACCCCCATGATTTTTCAAAGGGTTGGGCTGGGTAGGTGGTTG
This sequence comes from Viscum album, assembly GCA_963277665.1. NCBI lineage: Eukaryota > Viridiplantae > Streptophyta > Magnoliopsida > Santalales > Viscaceae > Viscum > Viscum album. The sequence continues at coordinate 1,559,183,158 of OY728123.1, read as the reverse complement.
GTGGACAACTCCACCAAATCCACTAGTTAAGGAAGAATGGGAAGGGGTAAGAGGCATCCTATAAAAGGGAATCTTCCCCCAGTGGTTTTCTTATCAGTTTCACCAGTAATCACCTCATCATTGATGGATCTTATTACTTGTGTGGTATTTTTTTAGGTGTATTCCCCCCATAATAAATGGAGATAATTCTGAGAGATATTATCCTTGTAATTTTGAGGTAGTTTTTACCCACATTTAACCATAGTGTGATCCTTCTATTTTCCCATTGTTTTTTAGCCCTTTCATTTTGGAGGTTTTCTCATGTTAAATCTGGTGCTGCTTATTTCCATATTTTTTCACATTATTTTATGTCATAATTATAATTTCACCAGTGGTAAAATCATTTCCATTCCCAATAAGTGATATCTGAGTCATGGTGTATCCCATGTGTGATGTAGGTTGGAGTATTCCCCAAACCAGTTTGAAAAGGATAATGGTAGTTCATTTGAAGCATGTGGATCAATGGTACCTTGTGTCAAATTATTCCTAATATAAGTTCTTAGTTAGTGAGCCCCACTAATGAGAAAATGGTAGTGTAGGATGGTTGGATTTGGTAGATTATCATTAATTGTGGGAATTATATGGTCTTTGGTTTTATGGGAGGTTATATTGTTGGGTGAAAACCTAATTCCTTCATCAGATTCTAAAAAGGATGGTGGATAAAATTTAATATTTAATGGTAATTTCCTTATATAAGATAATGGTTTTTAGGTTGGAACCCCTGAAGGTATTTTATTTTGGTCCAAGAATACTTATGACTTAAGGAAAAAAGATCTCATCAAGTGGTATCAGAGCGATTTTATGGCCTCGTGTTGTTCACTTTTTGGGTATTAATAATTCTCATAAATTTGAGTATGCTCTGTGATTGTGACTGAATTTGAACTCTCTCATCAAAAAAAATATCCTAATTAATAAATGCACCATTTTGAAAGAATGTGGAGGTTCTATATAGATATCATGTATAGATGGTGGTGAAATTCAAAATTGATAAATTTAATTGGGATGATTTTCCATTATGGAAAATGAATATGCAAGAAGTTTTTTGGAATGATAATTAACTATTGGAAATTGGTGAAATACCATTAGGTGTGAGGATAGAGCATAGTTCTAGTGATATAAATTATCACAAAATTGATGTAAATGTGGGGATAACTTATGGAATTGGATACATTCTAATCAGTTAAGTGGTGATGACTACTAGTGTTAGAAAACAACTCAACAACGAATAGATAATAAACTTGGGAGAAACATGGAACATGATGTCTCAATGAGAATGGTTTAATTTGGGTAAAAATATCTTGGATGGAAGTGTGTACATGTGGAATTATTAAACCTTGATTATTATGAGAGTCAGTACCATCAAACTGAATATGCATGAGGGTATTGTTCGAATAATCCAAGGAGTACATCTTGTGAAGGTTCTAAAGAAGAATATTTTTTCATTGGAAAATTTTGATGGCATTAGATGAAAGACTCGCTTAGAGAATGGAGTGATAAGAATCATTAAGTTCATTCTTCTGATGATGATAGAATAGAAAAACTCCAATAATCTGTACATGTTTATGGGTGAAATGTACAAGGATTTAGATATAGTTGTCTCATAAACTACCTCGATATAATCATTGATGATGTTATGGAATCAGAATCTTGGACATATGTTTTATTGATGACTAAAGATTATTATTAATAATAAGTTTCTACCTAGTCTTAAAAAGTTATACATACCATTATGTGATTGTTTTTTTAGAAAGAAACACAAGTTAATGTTTGGGATGTAAATAGTGAGAAGAAAAGATATCTTAGATTTGATCTATTCTGATGTTTAGAAAGAATCACCTATATACTTTAGGGGATCTTAGGCATAAATTAGGGCTGATTTCATTGTTTTTTGATAGTATGATTGCCTTGAACATTATAAATAATCTATATTTTAATTATAGGATAATGAAAATTAGAGGTATGGTAACACTTTGTCTAAGATATAGTGGAGGAAGGAAGTGTGGATTTAGAAAAAAATCATACTAAAGAAAATTTGACAAATTTACTAACAAAGGATGTTGAATCTAATAAGTTAATATGGTGTAGATTCTCAATAGGTCTTATAGAGACATGAGCATCATGGTTTTTTACATAGATATGATGTTTGGACATGTGAGTGGTTCTCAATAAATTCTCTAAGTGGGATATATGTCAGAATTTTTTATTAAAAGGGTAGTGGTCGCCCCCTTCATTTGTAAAAGGGGTTGGAATGGGGTAAGTGGTTGGTGGATAACTCCACCAAATCCAATTGTTGATAAAGAATGGGAAGTGGGAGGAGAAAGCCTATAAAAGGGGATCTCCCCCAAGTTGTTTTCCCATTAACATTATCGTCAATCATCTCATCACTAGTGGTTTTTCTTAAATGTGCAGTATTTTGTGAGGTATATTCCACATATATTTAAGAGAGATAATTATGAGGGATATTATGATTTTTATTATGAGAGAGTATGTACCCACTTTAACCCATAGTGGCATCCTTTTATTTTTCTGTGGTTTTTTACCCCTATCATTTTGGGGGGGTTTCCATGTTACATCTCGTGTCATTTATTTTCATATTTTTTCACTTTATTTTTCTCGTAATTATCATTGCACTAGTGGGATAATAATTTTCAGACTCAAAATTGGAATCCCAATTTGGATAAAATAATATTATTTTCTTTTCAACCCAATATGGTTTTAAATTAAAAAACCCAATCAGAGAAGTAGTTAGTGATCTGATATTAGAGCATTCAAACTTGTCATGGATTTCCAATCCCGCAAAAATTTAATCATAAGAGTATCATTGTTGCATATAGGGATGGTTATTTCCATCCTCATACTCCAGATATGAAACCTGATAACTATTCTCCAATAATTTTAAGAAATTTGTTTGCCTTCATTTTCTTGGAGATACATGAGGATTATTTTGTTTCCACTACAGTAAAAACTGAAATCCTCTAAATTGAAGACTCGCCTACTCTTAAATTTCCACATATATGGTCTACTAGTACATGTATTATAATTTTCAATATCTTCTTTATCAATTGAATTATAGGATATTTTATTTGAATCAAATAAAGAAGGAAATTTGTAACCTGGGTGTCAAATCAAATCTTCCTCAAGATAGAAGTTATTTTAGGCTTCCCACTGAATAGAATAGGTAAATCCAATAGAAGAAAAATATATACAAATTTTGGATTATGAACATTAAGGTTCAATTCACTGTAATCGTATAATATTTTTTATTATAGTTGTTAACCAACGTCGAGTCTCTATAAAAATTTGGTATTAAAGGAATCGGTGCCTTTTCCATCTCTCGATGAAGATTGGGATATGTAAAAAATGTGGATGGTCCTAGAATAACAACCCTATCCTTATACATACTGGATATAACAATCAATGCCTTAGCCATATTATATTTATCCTTTATTTTTTCCAATTCCAGAATAATAGAGATATCACCATTTTTGGAAAACATCCATGGACCATATTTCATAATAATATTTATCTCACAGTCTTCCTCCTTAATGGAAAATATCCTCACCAAATATACTATAGATCTATAGAATAAGTAGAAAACATAAAATTTATTATGTTTTAAATATATCCAAATGTTATTCATCTACCTTCAGGAATGTCCCGTGCATAATTTTCTGAGATATATCAACCATAACCCTTATTTTAACATATGTCCCCAAATTTATTGGATCTAATAAATCCCAATCTAAGAAATCTCCAATGTGGTTCCCAACCACTCATATGATATGCTCGGTTCATCCAAAAAATGGTACACTCCTAATGTTCACCCATAAGAGAATTTTTTAAAAGAAAATACAATCTATATCTCCCTAACTATTAATATCCTACATAAAAATAATATTTTTTAGGGGATAAACTTCTTCCTTGTAACATCCATCGTTCGGTTGCTTTATTAAAAAAAAATTGAAGATCAAAATCCCCATCTAAACTTCCCTTATCCCAAAATTGTATTAAAGTATCCAAAATGATTGTATAATATTCAATAGGGTGATAAAATAAAATATATTTATAACTATGAACTTTCCAACTATGAGGAGTGACATACGTTTATCTAGGAATTCATCTTGTTGTGTAGGTGTCTGCTGCCAGTTGTAGTCTGTGACCAACCATGAGGATAAAAAGTTCTACTTGATCCATTCAATAAGTAGGTTTTTATTTTATCTTAGCATAAAATCGTTAAAAATAAATTCATTCTCCTGATCTGGTATAGTACAAATAATTCATCTTAAAATACATCCAAATATTCCTTTACTATAGGAACATAATTATTTAGAATAGTTTCCTTCCTCTAAAAAATATGTGCAGGGTAACATTAATCTCCATATTTAGTTAGTTTATCAGCCTCTTGATATGTTATCAAAAGTAGGAATTAATTCTTATAAACTAATAGAAACTCATTCCCAAGTATAACTTCATTAGCTCTAAATCTATCATAACATGTTAAATATAAATCTAATCAATACCCAGAATTACGTGAAACTCTACAAGATGAAATACAATATGTTTTGTAAGTAAATTCCTTCCATATACAATAATAGGAATATTATTATAATTTATTGTTTTCCTAATATTTCCCTGTATGTTTTTATCAAAATATATGGATTTATTTCTTGAGGTAAAATATCCAATTTACTAGTAAATTTCATGGAAATGAAAAAATGTGTATATCATGAATCAAACATGAAATTTGAATAATTTCAATTAATATGTAATATACCTAACATAACATCACAAGTTGGGTACAAAATCAACTGAAGTAGTAATAAATTATTTTGCCACACCTTTCTTCTTGTGATATTGATGACTTGAATCCTTTACTCCTATATTTAGACAAGTACTCATAAACCATTCTAAGATATTGTAAAACATTCTCTATAGTGATTTTTACCATGCTTATCAAAAGATGGAAAATTGATTTGATTACCTTTGGATTTACTTTATAGTCACTTCCCCATTTCTTGCCACCTGAACCTTTTTTAAACTAATTTTCATAGAACACATAATCATTAACAAACTACATTTCTATATTTTTTCACATAAAACAAATTTCTAATAATATGTAAAATCCATGGGAGTCTAATTCCTTTTGATATCTTGGATTCAAATGTGAGTAAAATAGATTAATTTTACTACCAAGATCCCATATATAATTTAGTGCATACCTTTCCAATCATTTAATGGTTTCTTTATAAGTAGCCACTAAATATTCCCCCTTTTCCTTAATTCCATGAATTTATTTTCTATCCTAGGTCTAATGGTCTTTGGAAAATATTTCTCATGGAAAAAATTATTAAATTCATCTCATTTTATGATATCAATTTATTCCCTTTTACTAGTATTCCTAACCATTGAACAACACTAATCAGTTTCACCTTTAAAATGATAAATAGATGGAATTAAATTTTGAAGCCCTGAAAAACCCATTACTTAAAATATCTTTTCCAAATAATAAATCCATCCAATCTCTACTTATGGGTTTAAAGATCCACTAAATGTTATATGGTGATGTTTCATGAAATTCAATACTATATATATATATTCATCTGCATTAAATGTGGTTTCTCACTAACTTGGATTCCACTACCATTAATAGTATACATCAACTGATCCATCATAGTAACAAATATCTCAGTTTCAATTCAAAACATTCTATTTTGCTAATTTCAAAGGATATTTTTCTTCTTGGTTCCTTCCTACTTAAGCTTCCCAATTTTATCTATGGAAAATAATTATAAACATACATAGATTATATGAACAAACATGGTAATCTTCAATATATATCTAATTACAACAATAAATTAGAATATTTTAAAGGTATTTACTTACATTATCTCAACCTCTAAAATTATCTAAAACCCCTGCTAATACCAACTATAAGGACTCAATCCATAATCAACCATTAATTAATTTTTTTGAAAATAATTAATTTTCTTGGATTCGTAAAGATCTTTTCAGGTTAAATGTTTTTAAGAATTTGGTCATGGAGCTTAAATAAAAAACTTGTATATCATAAACTGATCACTTCAACTAAGTGTCCATTTTTTCACAATATACATTTTTTAAAATAAACCTTGTTTTATTTTCATGAACAAAATTCACGATTTTCATTTTGACATCCTCATTATTAGTAACCATCCTTAAACCCTATGAAAAACACTTGAAAATGAGGAATGAGAACAAAAATCGTATTAAAGTACAAAAAACCTATTAGTCTATTTAAAAACCGTAAGATCATATAAGAGAGTTTTCTTTTAACATAAAAATATTTTGGATTAAAAAATAATTTACTTATACAAGAAATCATTTGTACTTACAAAATATTTTTATAAAACACATTAAAAGAAAACATAAAGGCGGAATCATAATCATGATTGCTTCTTAGAAAACAAGAGAACCCATGAAAAACATTTTTGTAAAATCATTCATTTTTACCCTTAAAGAGAATAGTCATTCTATTAAATCAAAAATCATCATATTACCTTATGAAATCAAAATATTTCCATAAAAACTAATTATAAAGCATAGAAAAGTCATGTAGGTGACTTGAGACATCATATTCATAGTACCCTTATAAGAACTCTTACAAATGGAATAGTCTAGTCGGTTAATTCCACCAATGCATTAGATCTATATTATGATCACCCAATATCCTAAAAATTTTACATAGACTATAATATAAAAACACAAATATGCTTTCATTTCCTTCATAAAATCTCATAAATTATTTTTTTAACATATATACAGAATCACTTTTATGCTCCATGTAATAAAGAGGTTAAAAATTATTATTCTTTGAAAAGTAATTATATAGAAATTATGAGAAGAAAGGAAAATAGGATATTATTTTGAAAACCCATTAAAACTTGAAGAGGAATATTATTAAATAAAAATATTCATGATAGTGATAAATTCTGCTAATATCATATAAGTTAAAAAACATTCCTTTAGTACTTTGTAATGAAATTCAAATATTCCATATAAATCTTACAAGAAGATCACTTTCAAAGAAAACTATAATAAGTCAAAGGAGACATAAAAATAAATTTTTAATTTATTTATTTAAAGAATTACTCATCTATTACTTGAATAAAAATATTAGAAAGAAATATTCAAAACATTTGAAAATTAGGATTTAAGATAGAATATCCCTTATGCCTTGATAACTTTTGAACCAATGAAATATTGAAGGAAAGAACATAGAATAGATTTTAAAACACTTTAATTTTTGAAATTAATGACAAATACATCCATAAGGAAGATTATACACCATACAAATAAAACATGGTGTGAAAATAGCTTATGTCTTAAAGAAAGGGAATTAAGACTAGAAATCCCTTACCTCAAGTCCAACTTATCACATAATTTCTTTAAATTCCTGAATAATAATAATATGTCAATTATTTAATTTCTTAATAAACATTTTCTAGTTTATTATTCATTTTATTTCACTTTTACCCCTGTTATATTCAACTACTTAATCGATTGAGTTCTGGTCATACCTTTTGAGGATATTTGGCTCATATATCAAAAATAACCTCAGTAGGATGACTATCGTCAAATGGATCAAGATTATTTCATTTAAATAATCTTAATCATTATATAATTATCATTTTTATATACTTATTATACTTTTATAACAAACCATTTATGTTGGTTATTAAAATTTAATTATGTTACAATCATTGAGATGGTAGTTCGTACGTACGCATGAGTAACGCTTCCAATTTCCAAAAAACATGAGAGAAATAAGGTAAGTATTATTTTATCTTTATTGAGTGATAAATATATCATAAATATAATATTTTATTATTTAAATCCACCAATATATACCTTCCATTTTAGGTGGTTCAAAAAATAAAATACACTGGTTCGTGAGGCATTAATTCTCACGTACCCACGAGTAATGTTTTTATTTTTCATTGAACGGTATATAAAAATTATTATATTTAATTATAATTAAAGAATGAAATATATATCTTATATATCATATTATTTCATTTTTAACCGTCATTATAACCATCCATAAAATTTGGTAATAAAAAATGAAATACATCATCTCGTGAGGCGGTAGTCTGCACGTACGCACAAGCGATGTTTTTATTTTTCATCGGATAGATAATTACATGAATAATGGTTATACCATAAACATAATAACATTAAATTATATGGTATATATGGATTTTATTATTTTAAATTTGTTATAATATGTTTAAATGACGTAAATAAATAAATAAAAAAGAAAACACTCAGTTAATAACTATAAATATTCTTTAGACAACCACCCTAGGTTTATACCTAAAGCCTTCGTAGGATGATATTCTAATGAAAAAAGGACCAATAAAATGCGGGTAGGTATGTTAAGAATGTATTTTTGATGGTATTTGATTATATAATATACTATAGAAGTGTGGATAAAAGAGGAGATGGGGTGTCCTTTTATAAGTGAGGTAAAGGACACACTCGAGATTTTTGAAAATATTAAAATATATTAATGTATTACAAAAGAAAAATGGATACTAAAAAACTTATTTTAAAATAATAGATAAAATAGTGTCTTTATAGGACTAGAAAATAGGATTTAGAAAAAACAAATATGTCATTTTATCCCTTTTCATTTTAGTTTTAACCCTTTTAACCCGTTTTAACTCAAACCTCGATAGCTAACTTTATTTACCAATGTTTCTATTCATAATGAAAAAAAGAAAGAGGAGTAATTAAAAATAAATAAATTTTTATTTAAAATATGTGTTCCATTTTATCAAATTCAATTTCTCTAAGTGGCATAAATTAATTTAATATATGCCCCCAAACCCGATGAAAAAGGGTTTCTAGAAAAATGCATTTTATGTATAAAAATGTTTTAGCCAAAATAAAGTGTAAAATTGATCACAATGAAATTTATTTGATTATTTTTAATTTAAAATAACTAATATAATTTTAAAACAAATCTAAACCAAAATAAGGCTTTTTAAATACTTGAAATGAAAAGACAATTTTCTTAAAAATCGGCATTTTTTACTATTCATCCTAAAATCAACATTTTCTAAGAATTATCAAAAATTAGATCTAACATAATTTTATATTTATGATATAAAAAATTAAGTTAATTTTTTAAAAATTAAAATTCTAAAATTTTTAAATTGATCTTTTTAATAAAACGGTATAATGCATGAAACCCAATTTAGTTGGAATAAAACTATTCTCTTTTTGATTGGGAAATCACCTATTATTATTATAATGAGTATAGAACAATTAAATATAATTCAAGAATATTAATAAAGAATTAACTTTATATATTATTAATATTACCAAAGTCTTCAAACTATACCCCTTTTATTTCTTTGGATGACCAATGAAATGTCCACCGATTGTTCTTGGATCCAGTTTTCTTTATTGCAGATTTTATTCTCTTATTTCTGTATAAAAACCCCATAAATGTAGTTATCTAAAACTAGGTTTATTACCGGTCCAAAGTTCAATATATTTCTTTGTAACTACTTTACTAGTAACCCTATTCAATAAATACATGGCAGTTTTAAAATCATACATCTATAATGATAATGGTAAAGAAGATTTATTTAACATTCTTCAAACAATATCCATTCATTTTATATTAACCCTTTTTTAAAGAACATTTTGTTTTGGTGGACCTAGAATAGTGTATCATGCACATATGTCATGACTTTCAAGGAAATTTTCAAATAGATAAGGGTTTTTCCACTTTCATCAAATCTTCCATAACATTCACCACCTTTGTCAGACATTATAACCTTTACATATATATATAATTTCCTCTCACCTTTATTTAAATAAATTCCTAAGGTATTTATTGCTTGTGATTTCTCAGGAAATAAATAATCATATCCATAACATAAAAAATTATCAATAAATGTGAGAAAAAAATTTCTTACGGAAAGAATTGACATCAAAAGGTCTACATATATTAGTATGTATGGATTTAAAGAGTTTATCACTTCTAGTGGAAACTTTCTTTATGTGTTTTGTTTTCTTTTCCTTTAATATAATCCACAGAATTATTTAAGTCAATAAAATCTTAATTTGTAATGGTTTCAATCTTAATCAATCTTTTCAATCATTCTTTGGATATATGACCTAAATGTTTATGCCATAATAAACAAACTTTTCATTTAATAAACCATATTTAGTACTAAAATTTTGGTTCAAGGTCATATAAATTTTAGCATACAAATTATAATGACTTAGTTTATATAAAAATCACATAATAAACTAGATCCAATCATGAATGTATTCTTAAACAAAATAAAATACTCATTCAAAAAATTATAAGAATATCCAGCAACATAAATTTTTGATAAAGAAACCAAATTTATATATATACTAGGTACATAAAAGGTTTCACATAAATCATAACTATATCCACCATCAATTATCAAATGGTAATTCTTGACTACTTTAAATAGAACCTTAACTTTATTCCTCATGAAAATGAACTTCTTAGTTGATCTTGTGATTTGAGTAGAAAGAAATCATTGCATCATGTTAAAAACTTAGTTAATTAAATAAAAATTAATCCACCATGTATTATGTGGAACATGAGTTGAGTTTTATTAAAAACGTGTATAATAATTTTTCTTACCTTTTTATTCAAACCAAACCTTTCTTTTTAGTAAATCTATTTGTAAATGTCAAACTTTCCCATATTAATTGCATTTATATTTATTTCCATTATTATAGGTATTGTTATAATAATCATTAGATTTAAATAGACCCTTTCCATTTCCAAGATTATTTATACCATACATTTATCCCCCTTAATGATGTATATAATGGATATAGTGAACTCCTTTATTATTCAACCTTGTTTCCTCTTAAACTATTATACAGTTAAATTCATGAACATTCAATTATTCTTTTATGGTGGTGTAGATCATCTAGAATGGTTTGTATTCATATGATAATAAGTTAAAGATAAATTTTACAAGGGAACTTTAATCCACTTTCATTCCCATATACTTATGTATTTCCACAATATTTTTTATTTCAATGAATTGTCATGCTTATTACAAGAACCGTAAAAATTCATGGTGGTCAATGTATTAATTAATGTTATGTAAAATTATTTGTTAGGAGTTTGAGATTAGTCCCCCACTAATTAAATAAATTCATTATCACTCTCAGTTTTGGGGATACCAGACAAGATGTTACTTGTTATGCTTATTCACATGAACATCAAACTTAACCTATTTGATATTTCCCATGTTGCATATTATTTTCTATCATCATCGCTGGTACCATCCATAATAGTACAGGTCTCTCTAATTGGTGTGTTAAATCAACATTCAATACACCATGGTGAAATAGAAATTTCTTACTCAAATAATAGAAATTTAGTCCATTAACGATTAGAATAGTTTATTCGTGAGAGTGAAATAATTATGGAAATATAATTGAAATAAATACATTCTTAAATTAATGTATTGAGTTAAAAGAAATACATCTAATCAAAAAAATTTAACATAAATTTTTTATTAGTGTTCTCCTTTTGGAAACACACTAATACACAATAATAATAAATACTAATTAAATTAACATTATTTGAAAATAATAAATAAAACAATTAGATTTATTTTTTATTTTTGGATATATAAATAAATATCATACTGCATATATATCATCAACAATTATATTCATAAATTATAAGAATATGAAAATTTCCACAAAAAAATTAATAAATATCTTCTAAGAATGAATTTCAATTACTCATAAAATATCATAATAGTACCAAATTTATGAGTAATTGATATATATTATTTTCATATAATTATGGAACAATTTTAACTTTATAATTTGATGAATTTTGTGATTAAATAATCTCAAACATTACTTTTCTAAATATAAAACATAAAAACATAACATAATTACAAATAAAAATAAATTTGAATGATCATAAAATTAAACAAATCATAATTTCAATGATAAAAATAATATTAATTTTAAAATAAAATAATTTATCAGAAAATAATCCTCATGTCAAGTTAGTATAATACTTTTATTATATTTAAACAAATAATGAATGAATAACCCAGAATTCTGGATTTAAAATGTAAGACAGTTTTAGGGGGGAAACATAATGTGATAATGGGGAAAACTCACTAAAACATTTAAAAAATCATAAATTGTTATATTATAAATTTCAAAATAGTATATGGGATAAAATGAGGCAGTTTAAATCATGAACATCCAATCATACATCATTCAATGGATAAAAGATTTTGAATGTTATGATAAAACAAAATAAAAATAACATTAATAATGAAACCATGTTTTCCAATAGAGAACAGTAATGAAATAAAATCCTAATATTTATAGCCCTCATGGTGTAGCTCATTTGGTAGTTGATCTTGTGGGTCTTGGCGAGGTCTCAAGTTCAAGTCTCGCTGAGTTCATTCCTGTACAATTTATTACATGATGTTCTTTGTATGGTAGCCCATTCCCTGAATAAACTGAGGTTTTTTCCTCGTATTTTAAAATCACAATATTTATAAATTTTAAATTATAAGTAAAGTGTATTGAAACTATGCAAGAAATTTATTATTTTAAATATTTAATATGAAAAATATCCTTATTTGTCAAAGAAGGCCCCCGAAATCCTTTAAAAATACATAAATAAACAATAAATATAATCTATATTTTATTTTATAAATTTTGATGTCCAAATTCATATCCATTAACATTTAATTATATTTTATTAATTAATTATATAATACATAATTATTGATTCAAGGTAAATAGATAAATACCTATAACTTAATCTCATCATTAATTTTTTGAATTTAAATTCAATATTAAACACCTAATAATTATAATATATATATATATAATGGGAATAATAGTTAGAAAGAATAAGTATCCACCAATATAAGGGAAATCAGCCAATCTGCCAAAAGGGACATCCTAAACTAAAAACCTTCAGAAATCGCTTAGGATGCAAGATGGTGGGAAACATAATCACCTTCCTACAATGTGAAGGAAAAGAAATAGGAAATGAATGAGGAGTGGAGGGATCTAGTCTTTCCAATCAACGGGCCATAAGCTTGTAAATCGATGATCGGTGAGCATAATGAGAAAATCACCATCTGGTTGTTAGAATCCACAATGATGGAATACCGCCCCCTATACAAGGAATAATTAAACCCAAATAGGTAGGGAAAATATGATGATCAGCAATAATAATAGATCCAGATGAATCTTGAGCAATCATGCCGCAACCCAGCACTCCGAACTTCTTTAGAGACGTGTTTTTGTTAATTTTCAGGACCTCCATAGGGGGAGTAACCCAAAAATAATCCCTTCAAGAATTAGTGGGAGGAGCTTCATGATTTTCATAATACTTCTAAGAGTCTAACTAAAACCTCAAAGAGTCATTCTAGTACACATCGGGTTTATAGTTCTGGTTAGAAACCTAGTCATTTCTTCGAAACCAAATATGCTAGGCCAAAACACATAGATAGCAGACTGTATCCACTGGGAGTGAGGAGATCAATTTGTCAAGGAGAATAGGAAGCTCAATGTTAAGATCCAAACATCCAGAAAAGATAAAATATGAGGTCTTCTATACACCCCTCACCCCAAAACAAGAAACAATATCATGAGATAGAGTCTCTACCTTTCCTTGGCAGAGTAGAATTGTAGGATCATCTATGTAGTGGCGGGAGTGGAGTAAATCCTTTTGAGGAATAATTCTACTGCATACCTTCCACCAAAAGAAGTAGGATTTCGGGAGGGATCGGAAGCTTCCATAGCTTCTCCCATCTAGGAGACACCCCTAGAAATAAGGGTTTATAGGCCAAAAGGTATCCTAATTTTATAAAGTAATTCATAGATATATATTCAATCCAATAGAGGAAATTTGTAAGGGATTCACCACCATAAGGTATTCACATAATGGGGTCCCTATCTCTATCATTGAACTAAGAAAAAATCTTCTCAAGACACCAGTTTCTCCCATCCTCGTCAAATAAGTCCCCCACCTTCCCATTACTCATCACTTCCATGATAGGAGTGTTATCCCTAAAACCATCATTCTCTTGTATCCACATGTTATTCTAGATTTTAATCACCATTACCAATCCTCCAATATAACCACTTTTTCAGAACCCCATATACTTCTCCACAAAAATTTAGGTTGAGGCCCCACACACACTTTGTAAAAATCAACATGAGGGACATATTTAGCCCGAACAAAAAGGGAGTCTGGATTATTCACCAATATCTATCCATGTTTTTCAAGTAAGGAATAATTAATTGATTCTCCCAATGCCACCTCAAATATTTGGAGAGATTAATAGATTGTCTCAAGGCCACCTCAAAGTAGTGAATAAGGTGTTTAATAAGTCTACATTCCTCTAGGGTAGCCATCAAAAAAGAAGATGTTATATGAAAAAAGAGAGAAGTGGGAGGGGGCCTTTGACATAATTTGGCCCCATGGATTGAGTTATTTCTAGAAAGAAACTAAAATAATATTTTAAAAACATCATCAATAATAATAAACAAAAATAGAGAGAGTAGATCCCACTTTTCGAGACCCTGGTGGGAGAAAAACATTGATAAGGGTTGTCATTAATTTGGACATGAAACAAAATAGTGGTAACACATCAAATGATCACATTAATCCACTTCAAATTGAATCCCATCTTACAGATAACCAAATTAAGGAAGTACCAATCAACCCTATAATAGGATTTAGTCATGTCAAGTTTCCAATCCATAATACCACTTTTTCCCATAGATATCATTTTCAAAGAGTGAAAAAATTCATGGGAAACAATATAATTATCAGAAATGAGTCTTTTTAGAAAAAAAATCACTTTATTTTTCTAAAATACTATTGAGAATCCATCCATGGAGGCGTTTGACAAAAATTTTGGAAAAAAATTATAAGAAACATTTCATTAACAAATGGGTCTAAATTTTGACACAGATGATGGTTTGTTCACCTTGGGTATAAGAGTGGCCAGATTATCATTGAAATTCTCAACATTAACTTCTCCATTCCAAATATTTTTCATCAGGCATTTGACAGTATAGAAAAAAATATTCCAAATCGTTTTAAAGAAGAGAGCGTGAAATCCATCCAAACCAGGAGCAGACATGGAGTGGATTTTCTTCAGTTCTTCCATGATTTCCTCCTCCATGATATCATTAGAAATTTGGTTTTTTATATGATCCAAGAAAACCAGATGAAAACAAGATGAAATATACATATAAATAAAGGAATCTCAAGTTTTATAAAGATCATCAAAATCATATAGGATATGATCATGAATATATGTCTCATTACTAATATCTCCACCTTCAGGCATTTCAAGACAATTAATAAGATTATTTGGAAAATTGGATGAGGCTTTCTGATAAAAATAGTGAGTATTCAAATTTCCTTCTTTAATGTGATCTTTACATGCTCAAATAGACCAAAAGCTCTCCTTATTCTGAAGGTATGAATCTAGGTTTTATTCAAGCATAGAAATCTCAAACAAGGTGGACTCTAAAGGAGGGATGACATAAAGAACCTTTAGTATTTTCTCAATATGATTAATATGTTAATCAAAAGGTTTAAATTTATCATTAATCCATGAATTAATTTTTGACACCCCTTGGATTAACTTAAGATAAACATCTGATCCATTTTCATCCCAGTTTTTAAAAATCAACTTTTCACACTCCTTATCCTTTCTCCAAATGATTTCAAATCTAAAAAACTTATCATGGTGGCCATGACTAGAAAGTGGTGATAAGTTTAGTAAAATATAATAGTGATACAAAGAAGTTGGAGGGATATGGGAGATCTGAAAGATGTTGAATATGTTTATCTATTCACTAGATTTTACAAATATATCAAGATATTCCACCACAAGATAGAAATCATACTTCCCCCAATGCCATGTGAATGTGCTTCCATAGTAGACCAGGTCATTGATACCCACTTCTTGCAATGCCTCATAGAATTTTATCATTAGATTACTAGATCTCAAAGTCCCCCCTCTCTTTTCCTCATGGTGTAATATTTTATTAATGTCACTGCTGATAAATAGTGGCCTCAGGAAACCCACACAAACTGATTTAAGAAGTTCCCATGATCTCCATTTTCCCCTGATTAGGCCAACCATAAAAACCCAAAAATTCATAGTCATGAGCACCCTACTAGAAGTTACAGGCTGAAATATGGTGGTTTGAAAAACACTTAATCTTTACATCAACACCCTCCTTCCAAAAGATTAAAAGGCCTCCATCATGTTCATGCCTAGCCATGGGGATGGAACCCTAAAATCCCACATTGGAAGAAATTATAATCATGTACTTGTTTTCTAGTATGGTTTAAAACCAGAAAACCATGTTGGGGAAGATTTTATTACTCTGAAACTGATGATAAAAACTGTTTGTGGATTTATAAACCCACGATAGTTACAGTATAATATTTTCATTGGGGTTAGTCACAGATTTCTCTCTCCAGCCTTTACCTCTACTTAATTAAGTGTTGAACTTCCCCTTGAAGGCTTTTAATGTTTCTGGTGATGATCATACTCGGTAAGGGACTCTGATTATCTTTTATTCCCATATAAAGATAAGAAAATGAGCATCTGGACTAGGTTATGATCTATGTAAACTCCTCCATAGTTGTTTCTTTTTATGTCCCAATGGAATGTATTCATAAGAATCTTATATTGATGGATGGGATGATAAACTTGGTTCAAATTCAAGGGAAACCCAATCAGGATAGTCTGAGCACATAAACATCAAGGTGGGAAGAGGGTTGGACTTATGGATGGTTGTGGAAGGAGAAGCTGAACGGTGAGTGATTATGAATAGGTTTTGAACTGCATGAAAACAAATTCTAATCAAAAGAACTGAAGAAAGGTAATTAGAACTAAGGTTCACGTTATAAATCTTTTCTAGATGGTCCATAGTGTCTGAGACAAATGTGGATGTACCTAACATGATCAGTTTATCCTTTACATGTGTGGAATGATAGATCACCACTTTTGATAGTTTCTATATATACTTTTCTTTTAATGAATCTGGTATAAAGGGTTGACCCATATTTTTTCTCTCAACCACATTCCATATTTTATGATTCAATTACTATCTCCATTAGCTACCTTAATGGTACAGTCCTTCTCTAAATGGCCTAGGAATCCATAGAAGAAACAGTATGTAAAAAGATTTGTATATTCAAAGGATATCCATAATTTTGAGTTGTTAATAACTAGAAAGAACCCTCTCATAAGTGTTTTTCTACCTCTAACATCACCCTTATCAAGACATAAGGGACCCAATGGATGGGACAAAAAATATCCCAATCAATAAAATCTCTAATCCGTCTTCCAATATCATTCAAGAAACGTTTAGATCTTCCTCTGAAAGGGATCCATTTTAGTTGAATCCAGAAGGGTGATTTATCAAAGGTGATATTCGAAATATCCCTTTCTTTGTTAATATTTTTCTAACAGGATCAGGTGGTTGTCAAGGATCCATGGTCCACCCTATATCACCCTCCATTTGTCATCCTCATTAAATAATTCAAAGATTAGTAGACCTAACGTGATTTTCCTTATTTATACTCCATTATCCAATCTCAATACGCATTAGAGAGTATTATTCAATGCCTTTATGTTAAATGAATGACGTGTAAATAGTTTAACCACCACAAGGAGATCAATTATTTTTAATAATATTACCTCAACACCCACATTGGTGATAATATTCAATTTTTCATTTTCTGTTAATGAAACTATCCTCCAACATGAAATCAAGTTGTTGTCTATTACATAGGGTAGAAAAAAAAAGGGGACGAAGAAAAAAAATGACACAATCCCAATAAGATAAGCCCCAATGGGGAAGGGATCAAAGATAGAATTATGATCATTGCCTCACTAGTAAAGCACCTCCATGCCGAAGAAACCCTAGGAAATCCAAACTATAGAAAGACCTAGGAATCATCCTCTCATAGTAGAGAAAATTTTCCAATTTTTTGGACATATTATATATATTTATATATATATATTGCATAATTATTATAGAAAAATAAATATTTTTCAATGTTTCTTTGATACCACATTGAAAATTTCTCTAGATCTGTTTCTGATGCTTTCATTGGGGCACACCCGCCACACGTGATCGATGCACGCTAGTGTTGTAGTCTATTTCCCCGCATTCCTGATATCTAAAGGGGGATACTTTCATAACTTCAAATGGAGATGTATTCTCATTTATCAAAAAAGGATATGGGATTTTGGTTCCTCCTTCCATGGATTCTTCCTTGGAACTCGCTGCCTAGTTTGGGTCTCCCTCATATAGTGAAGTCATGTTCGTGGAACTCATTCCTAGTGTCATATCTTTATGGACATCAATTAATTAAATTTCTTATGTTTGGTCATTCCAATGGGTCTTCATAGGGAGGTAACCTTCAGTTAGGATAGTAGTCACGTTGGGAATCATTGGCATGTCTAGACGCTAATAAAATTGTTCACATGTATTCTTCCTCATAGGAGGGCATATCATGGAGGCATTTGAGGCATGGAACCTAAGGAATTCCATGTCAATCATGAGGTATCTGATGTGAAAGGCATATCTTCCAAGTATTTCACCTCAGCAATACCATGTTTATCATGAGGTATTTGATGTCGTAGGTTCACATCTTCTAAGGCTTTTACCTCATACATTCCATGTTTATCGTGAAGAATCTATTATAGAGATGGTTCATGAGTTTAACATCTTGTAGAGATAATAGTAGGTTGATGAGAAGACCCTTAGAGGTGGATCAAAAAGGTGCATCCCTATGAGGGGGAACCTAGGTTTACCAATGGATGGATCAGAATGCACTATGAAGGCATATCTGGGAGGTGTATCCCATAAAGGGAAGATGTCACACCATAGAGGCTGATCAGAACAACCCTCGAGGTGGACCAGGGAGGTAAACCTCAAATAATAATCCAACATACCCTTATTGGGAGACGGGGATCAAAATCCATGTAGTTCAATGTCATAGTTTAAGGTCGTATGATGGGACTGATCCATGAAATTTAATGTCATGCGGTAAAGACGCTCACACCATGAATGGTGCGTCAGTAAACGATGGTGTGGGGATTATACATGTATGATTACTGATGGACCTAGAGGATATGAGGTCTCATAGGTGAGGGGCAGGATATTACCAGTATGTGGTCTATAAAAGATCAAGATGGATGTGGATGTTGGGTTTGGACCTCCAGGAGGCTTCCTGTGTATCCTGGTAAGTGGATAATAAAATCCCACATATTTCAGGAGGTTTGTGGATTATACCTAAAGAGGAGGCCCATGGGGTGAGTATGATTTGGTATCATGTGAAGGATTTTCCAATAGAGTTATTTTTATTAGGGCTTACACCTTAATAGGAGGCCCAAATAAAGTTTAGGATCATGCAAATTTCATGATCACAGCAAACCTCTAAGCTCATGTGAGTCATTCTCGGTGTGAGAAACAATAGGTAGTAGTATATATGAAGATCACGTGGTTAAATTTTCCCACTACTGGATATATTCTAAATCCCAAAGGGAGAGGGGGAGTTCTTTGGGTATTCCCATATTCTACAAGAAAGGATAGGGGATTACTCCATGAGGGATGCCTTAGGAGGATGTCATTCTGTGTGGGGGGATCTAAATACCTATGACGATGATCTCATCCACTATAAGGATCGGCGGTGTAGATACCATCCCATTCTAGTCACACATGGATCATCCAATGCCTATTTGTCACAACCCGACCCAACCGGTCTCGAGCCACAACAACCACAAGCCTGCCTCCATAGGCTAGGGGATGGCGACAAGTGTCGAAGGCGTAACGATTTCAAGGATGCCTTAGCCTAAGTACATGTACACACACATCCCACTCGATGCAGAAGTGCAGATTAAAAATAAAACCAAAGGACAAACAACTATAACCCAACCACAGTCATGCATCAACTTCTAAATAGAAGAAGCAAAGTGTGGAAAAGTACTGACAAGATAAATGAATAGAAAAATGGAAAAACAAGTTCCCAACCATAAAGTTTCCACAACCCAGCAACAGGTAAACAAAAGTAAACAACTGGAGAGTCCCACACCTGAAAACTCTACTGCGACCCCGATACGCGGCCGAAGCTCCTGTGCCCTCTATGCTCCTCCGTAGTCACAATCGACATGTCCATCGTCTGCAAGGGCACACCAGGTGCGGGAAAAGCCCAATCAGGGGTGATTATAAAGATACATAGTGAGAGGCCCAAAAAGATCGAGGGAAAAACAATGGAGGCACTAAAGAGGTGAGAAGTAGAGAGAACAAAGAATAGTGAAAGAGTACAGTAAACAGAGTGCAGCTCAACCCAACAAGAGAAAGGAAGTAGACTCGTCCAATAACATGGATCTAGAAATGATGAGAAGACAAACTTCTCGTTGAGTCTTCACTACCCATAGCAGGAGAGTAGACTCGTCCAACCAAGAGGAGAGAGACACAGAAAGCCCATGGCATACCCCGTGCATCTTTGCCCCTCTTAGAAAGAGAGTAACTGAACCCAAGGAGTGGGAACAAAAGTAGGGTGTATGTATATATATTCTCAACAAGAAACCCGAACGAGTGTGTAAGGGGATCTCCCTCTCCATGCTCAGCCCAAGAAAAGTTGCCAACGATTCTAAGGAGATCCATCACTGATGCCCAAATGTCTCGCGCATCAAAGCTATCTCATCGTTGAACCGTACAACCAAGGGTCCCGCCCTGGTAATCATGTAGAAAAATCACTGACTAGCGTCATAGAAAAGGCTAAGTCTGAAAGAAGTTGTTGAGTAACCCACTGCCTAGCCCAGGTGGAGGGTAAACCCTAAGAGGTCATCGGGTAACCCACTACCTAGCCCAGCTGGAGGGTAAACCCTAAGGTCAATGGGTAACCCACTGCCCAGCCCCACTGGATGGTAAACCCTAAGGTCAACGGGTAACCCACTACCTAGCCTCGCTGGATGGTCAACCCTAATACATCGGTGGGTAACCCACTGCCCAACCCCACTGGAGGGTAAACCCGGAACTGGTCTGATGACTCTGCACTACCTGTGCCATCACTAGGTATCACTAACATCGCTACCGTGCATTGGTTCGGAGTGTATCAAAGGAACCTCTGACCAACGCCCTTTCATGTTTCCATATTTAATGATATATTGAATTAGGCACTGCATGCCCAAACAAATTACATCGTGTGCAATCCTCGAAGAAAAACACACAAGATAGACTATTTACTTGCTTGAAATAGACTCCCAAAGAAAAAGTTATACAACACCACTTTATGACCATAAAGCATCTCAAGGGGCCCATACCCCGGTCCCAAAAAAAGGTTGGGTGAACTGTCCCATCGCGATGATCTCTAAAAAACATGCCAAATCGACTATTTATTCACCCCGAAAGGATTTCTGAAGAAGAGGCTGCATTATGCTACACACAACTTAAAAGATGGTCTATGGGGCCCACACATCAACTCTGAATTCAATGCATGAAACCACCCTGGATGACTTTTTCTCGACGCCAGGTTCACAACGCCACTGATGGTGCCTAAAACGGACTCTGGATGTGCTCGCACCATCTGAAACAAGAATCTCTATGATGCGCCAAAAAACAATAAACGGACGTGTTGCGCCACTGAGCCCCCATCTCGAGAATTAAAAATTCATGAGGCCATATCAAAACCTCCTTCTCAATCTAAGGATCATGTTTCTGAAGATGGAACACAAATCTAATACTCGGTTTGAGAGTTAGAGGCATTTTAACCCCAACAGACGTAGACGGGGTGGGCCAAACCAATTCGGCCGGTCCACCCCTTTAGACCAGCGGTCCGCTGCTCGGCCACCCGGTCCACCGCGGCTTGCTGTTCACCGCGCCGGCCTCACCACTTCACCCGAACTAGATTAAGCTAGTCTGGAGATTTTTCCACCGGACCCACGTTCAGTGGGTCTCGTTCTGCTCACGGGGTCGCGACGACCTCAGTCTTGAGTCGCACGCCGACCGGCAAAGCCGGCCAGCGCGTGCTCCCGCGGCTTGGACTGCTGGGCCGCTATCCCTCACACCTGCGCCGCCTACCGAGGAGTTGTGCCGACACTTGGAGAGCATGTGCCACTGCCTGGGGAGCCTGCGCCGCCATCTTCGCCCGTCGCACCACCGCACGGAGCCACTGGACCACGGTGGAACTACTAAAAAATAGGGGTTTTGGCCGGAAAACTTCCTAGGGTCACCCCAGACACCCCGGGACTTGAACTATTGATCTAAAAGAATCTTTGGAAAGCTTGGATCGAGTGCAACTCAAATATGGCCTCCTCTCAATAATTAAACAGCATTTTGACACTATAAATTGAGTTCAAAGAACATTCGGAAAATTAAAACGAAAACGCAACGATGACAACCTCGCAGGGTGTAGCCCAACGCTCTATGATCGATACCCCTTAAATAGGACTGAAAACATATTTCTGGGGAGAAGGTGGGGCTTTAAGTAAGGGGAGGGGAGTTCCTGTTGGGAGCATCCACTAGAGAACACAAATGGGGGAAGGAGAGGGGGTGGATGTGTTTATGTAGGGAAAATTAATTAAAATTTAATTAATTTTAAACACCCACCAGTAGGCATGTACCCGAACTCTCGATGGGGTCAAGGATAAGCTGCTCTTAGGGTAATATCCATGTTCTACGTGCAATGGTGGTCTCGGAATTTTAATCTGAGCCTTCATTCAGATGTTATAAATTTCATGCCTAAGGCCGCTAAATTATGAAAACGCACCTGGTGGCATTTTCCACAGAAGGGTTGCACCCATGAAAGTTACACCCCTACTAGGGTAAAAGGCACGCTCCAGACTCAAAGGTTCCCTCGTTTTTTATCTAATCAATCGTTTAGGAGTTATTCTATTTATTTGGCATGGCTAGTGTGAATGCACTTAAAATTTAATTACGACCACACCGGGGCTCAGAATCACACACCGTCTGAACGCCCTGCTCTGGAATAACATCAAGAAAAAAATTCAAAGTCTTGCAGGCTCAAAACCTGGGTTCTTAAATCATTACCTCCTTCAAGTTTATCATCCCCAAAAAAACTACAAAAACAACTTGGGATAGTGAGCCTGCATCTGGCCCTCCCATTCCCAGGTGCTCTCCTACACCCTCTTGTGCTGCCACAACACTCGAACCAAAGGAATGGTCCATCCACACAAAGTCAGCTCCTACCGGTCCTCAATCACCACCAGGTGCTCTGTAAAGTTGGATCCATCCTCAATGTCCATCTCTCCCCAGTCGATGATGTGTGTAGGGTCATGCATTTATTTCCACAGCTGCGACAAGTGGAAGACATCATGCACTCTCTTCAATTGTGGGGGTAGATCAAGATGGTAGGAAACCTCGCCAACCCTGCGTGTGATCTCCAAAGGCCCGATGAACCTTGGGGATAACGTGACTCCCCGGCCGAACCATAGTGTTCCACACCATGGGGAGACTTTCAAAAAGACATGGTCCCCCTACTCAAACTCCGAAGGCCTATGACAGTGGTCTGTGTAGGACTTCTGTCTGCTCTAATCCGTCCTCATCTACTCAAAAATGACCTAAACCTTCTCTGTCGTCACCCGCACCAACTTTGGGACCACGAGGGAGGTCTCCCCAACCTCCGTCCAGCACAATGGTGACCTTTAGGGTCTCCCGTTAGGGCCTCAAAAGGTGTCGTGTTGATATTACAGTGGTAACTGTTATTATACGCGAACTCCACCAAGGGTAGGTGATCCTCCCAGCTTAGGCCAAAGTCTAACATGCATGCCCTGAGCATATCCTCCAACACCTGGATAGTGCGCTCGGTCTACCCATTGGTCTAGGGTTGAAATCTATACTCATCCGCAGCTGAGTCTTGAATGCCTCCTACAGGCCTCACCACAATCGCAAAGCAAACCATGTGTCACGGTCGGAGATGATCGTCGAGGGTACTCCATGAAGGCAGATGATATCCCGAATGTACAACTGCCCTAGACTCTCCACCATACTCTGCTCACTGATGGAAAGGAAGTGCACCGACTTTGTGAGTCGGTCCAATATCACCCAAATGGAATCATGGCCCTTCGCTATGCACAGAATCCCTGTGACAAATTCCATAGATATGTCATCCCACTTCCACTCTGGGATATCAAGGGGCTACAACAACCCTGCCGGAACCTGATGCTCTACCTTCACTTGCTGACAGGTAAGACACCGAGAAACGAACTCAGCTATGCTCCGCTTCATTCCAAAGCACCAAAACTGCCACTGAATGTCTCTGTACATCTTCCCCACACCGGGATGTACAGCCAAGGGAGGAGTGTGGAATTCCCGCATCACCTTCTCACGCATCTCCACTGTTACAACATATCACCCCTGGAATAGGATCTCATGATTCCCTCCTTCAGAATACCCATCGGGTGTGTCACCCATGGATATCTGATCATGCAGTACCTCGCTGTCGACATCCCACAGCTGCGACTCTCTCACATGCTCAAGGAGAGAAGGATTCAACATCATCGACTGTAGAAAAGTCGTACCCTCCTGATCTACCAAGGTCAGCAGTAGAGAAGCCAACTGCTCTAAAGATTCCCGCACTAGATGAGCCTGGGACTTCCTGCCAAGGGTATATGCTACTATGTTTCCATTCTCTGGAGTGTATACTATCTTGAAATCGTAGTCCTGTAGAAACTCCAACCATTGCCTCTAACTCATATTCAGATCCCTTTGAGTGAATATGTACTTGAGGCTCTGGTGGTATGAGTAAACCACAAAATTCTCACCCAGAAGGTATTGTATCCATAACCTCAAGGTGAAGACCACCGTTGCTAGCTCCAAATCATGAGTCGTATAATCATGCTCATGGGGCCTCAACTGCCTCGACCCATATGTAATAACAGCCCGCTAGTGCATCAGCACGCACCCAAGCCCAGCTCCTGAAGCATCGCATTATACCACAAACTCAATGACCTCCTCTGGCAACCTCAACACTGGAGTACTTGTCAGCCTCTACCTCAACTCCTCGAAGGCCTTCTAGCACTGATCAGTCTAGGTGAACAGTCGTACCTTCCATGTCAATGTAGTCAAAGGGGCAGCAATCCTGTAGAAGTCTTCCACGAATCTCCTATAGTACCCTGCCAAACCAAGGAAGCTTCGCACCTCTGACACATTCTTGGGTGGATCCCAAGAAAGCAATGCCTCTATATTTGTGGGATCTACAGCCAATACCTGATCCGTAATGACATGCCCCAGAAATTGAACCTCATGAATCCATAACTGACACTTCGAGAGCTTCCCATACAGCTGGTGCTCTCGAAGTAAGTCTAAGGCCATTCTCAAATGCTCTGCATGCTTCTCCTCTATCATAGAGTAAATGAGTATGTCATCAATAAAGAAGACCACAAACCATTCCATGTACGGTTGGAAAATCTGGTTCATCAAATCCATGAAGACGGTAGAGGTATTCGTCATGCCAAAGGGCATCACCAGAAACTCGTAATGCCCATAATGAAAATTGAAAGCCAAATTCGGGATATCAGCTTCACAAACCCACAACTGGTGGTAGCCGGATCGAAGATCAATCTTGGAGAACCACTTCGCACCTATCAACTGGTCGAAGAGGTCATCAATCCTCAGCAAAGGGAACTTGTTCTTTATCGTGGCCTGATTCAGGAAACGATAATCTACACATAGCCATAGGTTCCCATATACCTTCTTCACAAACAAAACTGGAGCTACCCAAGGGTGCCATATGAAAATCTGCACATGATATCAGGGCAATCCCCAGTTGCATGTCAATGCAGAACTCCATCTCTCACCTAGAAGGTAGTCCTGGTACATCCTCGGGAAAGTCATCCATGTAGTCCTCTACAACGGTAGGGATTTAGGTGTCTATAGTGGTTGATGCTCCGAGAGCCATGCTTGCCAAATGATGAGAAAAAGGTCATGGTATCTTGCTCAGATCACCTGTCTGGTCCGCCATGAGGTCTCGCTCACCGAGGATAGTGAACCTTGTCCCATTAGAATGCATGCATCTGACTTCTCTGTGATGACAGTCGTTCTGGACGCGAACCATAGAAAGCCAATCCATGCCTAGGATGACGTCCTAAGGTTCTATCATGATGAATAGTAGGTACCACATGAAACTCTCTCCTCCGAATGATAGTTCACACTGTCTGCAAACAAAGGTCACTAACGATGCACTTCCCATAAGAACCTTGAGGCTAAGCACATGTGTCAGCGCCTCTACTGGGAGCTCCAAATCCTGTACAAAAAGTAGTGATATAAAAGAGTGGATGGTTCCTAAGTCTACTAGTACCAAAGATAGTATAGAGTAAACACAAATCATACCTCGGATCATCTCGTGTGCTGGGGGTGACGAACACCCATAGCCTAAAGCTGCCGGCGGACCCTACCGCCAGCTACCTGAGCCTGGTGTGGGCCACCCGGTGGTGGCGGTGGAAGGATATTGAAACTTCTTACCCCATCTCCAAGTCTTTATTCTCTGCCTGCATCATATCCCTGAGGACCACCCTGTCCTCACTTGGGAGATCCCTGGTCACAGCACTACCTCTACCACTGTAATGCGCACACTTCCTACCACAGATGCTCGGTATGTCTGGTCAGACTGTCCCAAGATAGGTGACTCCATCCATCAAAAGCATAGAAATGTCTCTCTCCTGAACTCCTCGGTGCTCTACGGTGCCACTACGGTGTATGACCCTGCCCCTGAGTCTACTCACGGAAGGGTCTCCTCGACTGAGGCTCTGCTCTCTACCGCGTGCCTGCTACCGAAGACTCTACTCTGAAGCGGCCACTCCTAGGCCCTGCCAGCTGGCATCCCTCAGCAAAGAATCTCTCTATCAAGACCACCGTCTCTAGCACCCCAGCATAAGTAGGGATGCACATGGGCACTACACTAGCACGAATCTCCCTGTGAAGACCCTGCTCAAACTTTCTCGCCCGAAAGTAACTATCACGGATCATATCCTACGAGTAGCATGTCAGATCGGTAAACCGAGATAAGTACTGTGCCATGGTCATCCCACCTACTTTAGCTCCAGAATCTCCTAAATCTGAACGAATCATAAATAAGAGGGGAAGTACTCCTCCCGGAAGAGCTACTGGAAGCTATCCCACATGAGAGATGACTCGTCATGGGTCTGTGTAAACAACCCCCACCAACGCCTGATCGTCCCAAGGAAAAGGCTGGCAGTTAGGGCTACCATCTGGTCTGATAGTGTCCATACCATCTTGAAAAGTCAGTCCATAGAATCTAGCTAGTCTTCCGCTGCCTAGGGATCCGGGTCCCATTGGAACTTCTGTGGCCACTGACGCTAGAAGTCTCGGAACGCACTCATCATGTGCTCAAACTCGACCTATGCTGCCAGTACTAACTGGCGCTCTCCAGATGGAGGGGCTACTGCTGAACCACTGGGTGGAAGGGGATCACATGAGGTTCCTTGAACTGGCACCTTTTCTCTCACCAGGTCATCATCACGAACTTGAGAGGGTAACCTGGATAGCTGTTGTCATGGGGGCATCCTGAAAATTATCAAGGATTATCGCGATCATATGAGCATATATATATAACAGTATCGATAAAGGAGAGCTGAACCAAAAAGGGTATTCAAAGACCCAATCCTACTGGATTGATGTTCCAAAGTTCCCTGAAACAAATTTCTCAGCATGCCGAGTCGACAAGCAGGTTATCAGGGTCCTGGTGAATGGATACGTTGGTCGCCCGTACCAACACTAGAATCCATATCCTGAGAGCCTCTCTCAAGACACGTCGACACTATTGCCCTAAATCCCAACCAATTATTTTTTAGGGACATCTGAAAAATACCCCAAGGAACAAACCTCCATCTGATACAACTTTGTCACGACCCGACCCTACCGGTCTCGAGCCGCAACTACCCCAAGACCGCCTCTATAGGCTAGGGGATGGCGATAAGTTCCAAAGGTGTAATTATCTCAGGGAGGTCTTTACCTATGTACATGTACACACACACATCCCACTCAATGTAGAAGTGAAGAGTAAAAAGAAAACCAAAGGACAAATAACTATAACCCAACCACAGTCATGCATCAACTTCTAAATAGTACAAGTAAAGTGCAGAAAAGTACTGACAAGATAACTGAACCAAAAAAGGGAAAAATACACGCCCAACCTGAAAGGTGCCACAACCCAGAAAAACGTAAAAAAAGTAAAAAATTGGAGAGTCTCACACCTGAAAACTCTACTGTGACCCCGGTACGCTGCCCAAGCACCTCTGCCCTCTACGCTCCTCCGTAGTCACGATCGACCTGCCCGTCGTCTACAAGGGCACACCAGGTGCAGGAAAAACCCAAGCATGGTTGAGTATAAAGATACTTGGTGGGATGCCCCAAAATCTTGAGGGAGAAACAAAGGAGGCACTAAAGAGGTGAGCAATAGACACAACAAAGAATAGTGAAAGATTACAGTAAATAGAGTGAAACTCAACCCAACAAGAGAAAGGTAGAAGAGTCATCCAAATGCAAGGAGTTATAAATGGTGATAAGACGAACTTCTCTTTGAGTATTTTCTACCCATAGCAGGAGAGTATACTCGTCTAACCAAGAAGAGCTAGACACGGAAATCATGTGCCATACCCCACGCGTCTTCACCCCTCTTATAAGGAGAGTAACTGAACCCAAGGAGTGATAACAAAAGTAGGGTGTATGTATATATATGCTCAACAAGAAACCTGAATGAGTGTGTAAGGGGATCTCCCTCTCCAAAATCAGCCCAGGAAAAGTCACCAATAGTTCGAAGGATATCTATCACTGATTCCCAAATGTCATGCACGTCAAATCAATCTCATCACTGAACCACACAACCAAGGGTCCTGCTCTAGTAATCATGGAGATAAGTCACTAAATAGACTCATAGAAAAGGCTATGTCTGAAAGAAGCCATTGGGTAACCCAATGCCCAGTCCAACTGGAGGTTAAACCCTAATAGGTCATCGGGTAACCCACTGCCCAGCCCCGCTGGAGGGTAAACCCTAAGGTCAACAGGTAACCCACTACCCAGCCCCACTGGAGGATAAACCCTAACGTCAACGGGTAACCCACTGCCCATCCCCACTAGGGGGTAAACCCTAATACGCCGGTGGGTAACCCACATCCCAGCCCCACTGGAGGGTAAACCTGAAACTGGTTTGATGACTCTACACTGCCTGTGCCATCATTGGGTGTCACTATCATCGCTACCCTGCATTGTTTCGAAGTGCATCAAAGGAACCTCTGACCAATTCCCTTTCATGTTTCAACATTTAATGATATCTATAATGAGGCTCTGTATGCCCAAAAAAATTACACGGTGGCAATCCTCACCAAAAAACACGTGAGATAGACTATTTACTCGCTTGAAACGGACTCCCGATGAAAATGTTATTCAACACCACTTTATGACTATACAATGTGTCATGGGGTCCACAAACCGGTCCTAAAAAAGGTCAAGCGAACTATGTCATCACGATTCTCTTGAAAAAACACTCTAAATTGACTATTCATTCACCTTGAACGGATGTCTAATGAAAAAGTCGCAATATACTGCACACAGCTTAAAAGACGGCCCATGGGGCCCGCACCTCAACTCTGGATTCAACGCCTGAAACAATTTTAGATGACTTCATCTCAACACCAGGGTCATAAATCCACTAATGGTTTCTAAGACGGACTCTGTATGTGCTCGCACCATCCGAAACAAGAATCTCAGCGACGCGCTAAATAACACTTAACGGAGGTGTCACTCCACCGAGCCCCCGTCTCTGGAATTAAAAATTCCCGAGACCATCTAAAAAAATCCCTCTCAATCCGAGGATCATGTTTCCGCAGATGGAATACAAATCCAATTCTCAGTTTCAGAGTTAGAGGCATTTTAACACCAACGGACGGAGACGAGGTGGGTCGGACCGGTTCGGTCGGTCCACCGCTTTAGACCGGCGGTCCGCGGCTCGGCCTCCCGGTCCACCACAGCCCGCGGTTCACCATGCAGACTTCATTGCTTCACCCGGACCATCTTAAGTTGGTCCGGTTCTTTTTCCATGGGACCCCCGTTTTGCGGGTCTCAGTCTGCTCTCGGGGTCGCAACGACCCCGGTATCATGCCGCACGCCGACCGGCAAAACCGGCCCGCACACGCTCCCGCGGCCCGAACCACCAGGACACCATCCCGCTCACCCATTCCTACTACCAAGGAGTCGTTCCACCACCTGGGGATCCCGCGCCACCTTCTTCACCCGCCGTACCGCCGCACGGAGCCACCGGACTGCCCTGCAACCACCAGAAAACAGGGGTTTTGGCTAGAAAACTTTTCAGGGTCACCCCGAGACTCAAAATTTTGATCTGAAAGAATCATTGTAAATCTCAGATGAATCCCTAGTCAAATATTGCCTTCTCTATATAATTAAAAAGCATTTATATTCTATAAATTGAGTTCAAAGAAGATGCGGAAAATTAAAACGAAAACACAATGATTCCTACCTCGCAGGGCGTAGCATGACGCTCCACGATCGATCCGCCTTCACCGGGACCGAAAACACCTTGTTGTGGAGGATTTGGATATTTAAGGAAGGTTAGGTGAGTTCTTGTTGGGATATTCCTCCATAGAACAAAAATGGGGGTAGGAGAGGGTGTGGATGTGTTTATGTAGGGAAAATTAATTAAATTTTAATTGATTTTAAACACCCACCAGTAGGCCTCTACCCAATCTCTTGATAGGGTCAAGGTTAGGCATCTCCTAGGGTAAAATCCACATTCTGAGAGCAACATTGGTCTCAGAACATTAATCTGAGCCTCTGCTCAAAAGTTATAAAGTTCACGCCTGAGGCCGCTAAATTAAAAAAACACCCCTGGTGGTGTTTTTCACAAAAGGGCTCCACCCAAGAAAGTTACACCCCTCCTAGGGTAAACGGAATTCTCTAGACTCAACGGTGCTCTCAGTTTTCCCATTAAACAAATCGTTTAGGAGTTATTCGGTTAATTTGGCATGTCTAGTGCGAACGCACTTAAAATTTAATTCTGGACACATTAGGGATTGGAATCACAGGCCGTCTGAACACCCCGCTTTGGAATAACATCAAGAAAAAATCAAAGTCTCACAGGCTCAAAACCCGAGTTATTACACTTTTCCACAAGGTAATTCCATAGTTTAAATTCATTTATTGAGGATGTTTGTACTAGGTAGTTTTACATAATGCAACTCAGACTTGGGGGACTCACTCCTTACACCTTTGTATTACATAATTGATGCTCATGAACCATTGGGAGATGAGTGGATTTAGAAATTCCAGGATATGATGGTAAGAAGGATTGATTAATCACAAGTCCCACATTAGTGTGCTTATGATGAGAAGAAAAAGCCATAAGCATACCTATGTTGAGAAGAAAAATGTATATAAGAGTGTCTTGACACACTTGTAGTGAAGTAGTATACACGAATAGGTAGCATAGTTCATAGAGGGACTCGAGGTGTGGTTGGACTAGTCTTGGATTTTCATAGGGGCTCGGGGTACTCAACCTTTGTGAAGAGGTTTCAGCAGAAGGGAGGCAACATGGAGAGGCCCAATAGAGAGGATTGTCAAAGAATAGGGCCTCTCAAATATGTGATTCGTGAAGCTCAATTTCTTCAGAAGGGGTTAGTAAAGGGTTAGGCTTCATGAATCATGATGAATATTCCTCAGGATGAAGTTATGGCATCCCGCCTTTTTAATACATAACTTTTCATTACATTTTACAAAAAGATGACCTTTCAAGTATAGTGTCTTGGAAATCAGAAACAGAATACCTGCAAACTTAAAACAAACTTTTAAAACCCCTTTTTAAGCCTATTGAAATTTTCATCCTATGTGAAACTACTACATCTCATAACCTAGAGACATACATCAAATAAAAGGGTGAGCAGAAGGCCCAGTAAAGAAAGCATGGGAATCAGCTTACTTGTGATATCAATAAGAACTTGATAAAAAACATAAAGACATGGGAAATGGAAGTAGAGTAATATCATAATGAAAATAACATGAACCATAACTTTAATATGTGCCTACAACATTTAATTTATACATTCATGAATATATATCCAAGGTTCATCCCCGAGGTGTCATAAAAATTACCAAGGTTATTCACCAAGGTATCGTAAAACTTATTATCTCTAGAGATTAAATTCTTTACCCAATGCATTGGAGTGCTATCAGGGATCACCCTTAATATTGATTTATCATTATGTGATCCACATATATCATAATCAAACATTTCATAAATAACCCAAATAGAAATAAATAAATGGTTTTCACTTCAAAATCGTGATGTTTTAAAAGTGCTTAAAAATAAGATCATTATGTCATTTATAACCCATTGAAAGGGAGTGAGGGTTATATGTATGTCAATTATAGAATTAAATATACCAATATTATGTATTTATAAATACCCTTATAACTAAAATAGGTTTGGGAATTCACATAATGAAAATAAGATAATTTCTTGAGAAAAAGGGAGAGGTTTTGAGACGAAATTTCTGCAGCATAACGGCTATACAACATGGTTTTTGAAAACATTTAAAAGAGAGGGGAAAATGGTCACACACTCATAAATAACCCATAATAATGTATAGTTATAGAATAAAATTTAAATAAGATCATGTTATTAATATTTTAATGACATACCACATGAAAAGGAAACTTGAAAGAAAAGAGAAGATGTGATTTCTTTTACAAAAATCTAGTAGCCTAATGGTGTCACATAAAAATTCAGAAAATAAGTTGATGAGAGAGAAAAGGTTATCTCATCAATTGGACATGAAATATAAATTAGTAAGGATATAAAAGAACATACCCCAACATAATAATATAAAAACTATATGAAATAACATAAAGGAAGTCATGACTTTAAAAGAAGAGGGTGAACGATTCCCTTACCTTGAAAAATGACTTCGAATCTCAAAGGTTGGGACCTTAGGGGCTTAATGGGACCTTGGGAGGACTACTTGGGAGTTAAAAATACCATATCATAATTTATGAGGATTTTTGAATGAAATTAATGAGGTAATGGATTGGTATTTATAGCAAAAGTGAGGGAATATTTAATTAATTTCCAAGGGACACCTCATTAGTGGTATTTGAAAAACCATGGGCTTGCCCATGGTATTTTCACATGGTATTGGCCACTGGGGACACCTCATAACATATATTACTATTCAAAAGTCAAACAGAATTATTACATCATTATTATGTCATTATTACATCATTAATGATGTCATTAATCGCACTGAAACTCAAAAATGTATTTTTACTATTCACTGAAAAACAAAAAAAAAATATAAAAATCTCTTAAATTCACCCTGACCTAATATCAATGATCTGAATTCAAAAATGAACTCCATTTTATGAAAATAATTTTTTAATTATGAGATATTTAATTTTTAATTGAAAACACTATTTACTTGAAAAAATACTAATACATAACTAATAATTCCTGAAACAGTTATTTACTTATGTTATTATATCACTTCACCATTCAAGATGCCTAAATTATATTTATACTTTATTATGTGAGGTTAAAATTCTATTGGTCACATTACTATTCATAAGGGTAATATTACTATTCGTACTTTACTATTCACTAAAAATTGAGTTGATCTTATTAGACACTGAAATTCTCACTGGTCACAACTGTAAAAGACCATTTTTTGAAAATCATTTTACTTTATTAATTATTTAAAGTATACAAAAAGTATTTTAAAATTCCTTTGTCCAAAATTCATCAATAATATGGAACTTCTATAAATTCATCCTATATTTATTTTGACATTTTAAATACACAAATTTTACCATAAGAATAAATAAAAAATTTATTTGTATAAAAGAATCACACAAAGTAACTAAGGCCTTGTTACATAGCCCCTTACAACACTTGCATAGGACCTAAGTGTACAGTGTGTTATGGTGATAGAATCTTGGGGTGGCTCGAACAACATTGCCCTAGTGGTGATTTATATCATCTTGAACTTCTCTCGTATGCGATTCCATTCAAGCTTCACATGTTAGAGTTCAGCCTGAGCTTGGTCTAGAGTAAATCCCAGTGATGAAACCTCCTTCCCAAGCTCTGACAGATGGGCTTCGTAAGGCCCGTGTCAACTGGATGAAGCCATCAACTCTTCTTTCTGTATCAATTAACAATGATC
This sequence comes from Viscum album, assembly GCA_963277665.1. Taxonomy (NCBI): domain Eukaryota; kingdom Viridiplantae; phylum Streptophyta; class Magnoliopsida; order Santalales; family Viscaceae; genus Viscum; species Viscum album. The sequence continues at coordinate 1,559,148,827 of OY728123.1, read as the reverse complement.
ACTTGTATTTATAAACAATAATCATAATGTTAAGAATTTAGTTTCCAACGGTCATATTGACCAACGGTCATATAACAGTCAAAACCCAGTGGTATTATTTTAATTATACTCACTTCATTAATTAAAGTACATAGTTTTGTTGATTATAAAATAAAATAATACACAAAATTGTGAAACAAATATTATTCAAAAGTTCAAGTCGTTACATTATTCCCCACATAAGAAATTCCATCCCTGAAATTTTAACTCGTACCCTCAGAAGAGAAAATGTGCGAGTACTTCTGCCTCATAGAGTCCTCTGATTCCCACATGGCTTCATCAAATTTTTGGTTCCTCCATAACACCTTAACAAGGTGGGTAGTCTTGTTGAGTTGAACCTTGTCTCTATGATCCAATATCTCCACTGACTAATCCTCATAATAGAGGTCATGTTCCAGTTGTACCACCTATGTATTTAGTACATGTGAAGGGTTAGGTATGTACTTACTTAAGATGGATACATGGAAGACATCATGACCTTGTGCTAGATTTGGAGGAAGTGCAAGCTGATAGGCCACTACTCCTACGTGATCAATGATTTCACAAGGGATAATGTACCCTGGGATGAGCTTCCCTTTCTTCCCAAACCTCTTGAATCTATTCCAAGGTGAAATTCAAAGAAAGACTTTTTCACTAACATTAAACTCCAAGTCCCTTCAATAGTTGTCGGCATAGCTCTTTTTCTTACTCTGAGCAGACTTAATGTGTTGCTGGATGGCATGGACTTTTTCTGTCATCTCTTGCACAAGATCAAGCACAATAAGCTTTATCTCCCCCACTTCATCCCAAAAATTAGTATTTCTACTTCTCTTACCATATAGAGCTTCATAGGGTTCCATTTCAATGCTTGATTAGATGCTTTTGCTATAAGAGAAGTCAGCTAAAGGGAGATGTTGATCTCATCCACCTTTAAATTTCATTGATCATGTTCTTATCATATCCTCGAGTGTTTGAATAGTACTTTCAAATTGTCCATCATTTTGGGGGTGATAATCCATACTGAAATTCAATTCAGTGCTCACATCATGTTGAAGACTTCTCCAAAATATTGATGTGAACCTTGAATCACGATCAGATATGATAGAAAGTGGAACTCCATGTATCCTTACTTCTTCCTTTATGTAAATCCTGGAAAGTTGATCAGGATATAAATATTCCCTAATGGAGATAAAATGGGAATTCTTAGTGAGATGGTCCACAATAACCCATATCATATTGTTTCCTCTAGAAGTTCTCGGGAGACCAGTGATGAAGTCCATAGTGATATTGTCCCACTTCAATGCTGGTATGGGTAGTGGTTGTAATACCCCTTTAAGAATTTGTCGCTCTACCTTCACTTACTGACATACTAGGCACCTTTAAGTGTTGTCAACAATCTCCCTTTTCATATTATCCAACCAATAATGATCACGAAGGTCTCTATACATTTTTGTGCTTTTTGGATGTATAGAGAAAGTAGAGCTATGAGATTCATCCATAAGCTCCTTTATTTCTGTAATAGATGGAACACATAGTCTTGTATAAAATTTCATTACACCTTCTTTATCAATATTAAACTCAGGAAAATTTCCATCCTTCATAGCCTCAGACTTTTTTTGTAACAAAGGATCTTCTTTCTGAGCTTTCTTGATCTTCTCTAGTAATGATGGTTGAGAAATCATTTGGATTAGGGTTGATGATTCCCCTTACCATATAATTCCCATGTATAGCTTTACTAGGTCATTGATCAAAGGATCTCTTTGAATCCTCATCATGGAAAGAACAACTGGGTCTTTCCTTCTTAATGCATCAGCGACTTTTTTTTTCTATTCCAGTATGATAATGAATTGAACAATCATAGTCTTTAAGACGGTCCAACCATCTCATTTGTCTTGTGTTCAATTCCTTTTGTGTGAAAATATAATTCAAACTTTGATAGTCTGTGTATATATCACATTTCTTCCTATAAAGATAGTTCCTCCATATCTTTAGAGAAAAAACAACCACAGCCATCTCCATATAATGCGTATGATAGTTCTTCTCATGAGTCTTTGACTGTCGAAATGCATAAGCAATGACTTTGTCATTTTGCATGAGGACACACCCAAGCCCTTTCATAGATGCATCACTAATAATAACGAATCCTTCCTCACTTGAGGGAAGAGTTAACACAGGTGCAGTAACCAATCTCTTATTCAACTCTTGGAAACTTTCCTCTCACTCCTTTTTCTAGATGAACTCAACCCCTTTTTGTGTTAACTTATTTAATGGATTAGAAAGTCATGAAAAGTGTTTCAAAAAACATCTATAATATCTCTATAATACAAGGAAACTATGAATATTAGTTATTTTTGTAGGATGAGGACACTCCTCTAAAGATTTTGTCTTTTCAGGGTCAATTGTAATTCCTTCATTGGTAACAATTTTCCCCAATAAAGAAACTTGTTGTAACCAAAATTCACATTTGTTTAACTTTCCAAAAAGTCTCTCCTTCCACAGAGTTTTCAAAATAACCCTTATATGATCCTCATGCTCCTCACAACTTTTATAATATATCATAATATCATCAATAAAAACTACCACAAAGTTATCAAGGTAGTCCTTAAAGACTCTATTTTTCAAATCGATAAAAATAGCAGGTGCATTAGTTAGTCTAAAGGGAAAAACAACAAACTCATAATGCCCATATTGTGATCAGAAGGCAGTTTTTGGAATATCTTCGTTATTCACCCCCAAATGATGATAACCAGATTGAATATCAATCTTAGAGAAGAATTGGGCCCCGTGAAGTTGGTCAAATAAGTCATCAATTCTTAGGAGAGGGTGTTTGTTCTTCACTATGATCTCGTTTAGTTCTCTATAATCAATGCATAGCCTCATTGACCCATCCTTCTTCTTTACAAAGAGAATAGGTGCTCCCCAAAGAGACACACTTGTACAGATAAACCCCTTCTCCAAAAGATCTTGGAGTTACTTCTTTTATTCCACTAGCTCCACATTTTCCATCCTATATGGGGTCATTGATATCAGATGAGATCTAGGTTTGAGTTCAATGGATAACTCTACCTCTCTTTCTGGGGGAGGTCTGGGTAACTCCTTAGGAAATACGTCAATGTATTCTTGGATGATAGGGACATTTTATACCCTTAAACTCTCATTTCCTTATTCTTATTCACTACTTAGCTCCATAAAGAAGGATATAAAAGGTTCTTATAGAAAAAGATCAGGTTGATATATCACTTCTTTAAAGATAACTGTAGGTTTTCCATTCAAGACTACTGAGATTTACTTGCTTCTACATTTGATCTTAGCATTATACTTTGAGAGCATTTCCATCCCTAATATAACGTCAAATTCCAGCATGGGAATGACTACTATATTTGCGATAAGATTGTTCTCACTAAAGTAAATACTATAGTTCCTAAACACTGATGATGCTTGGATAATCCCACTAGGAGTCTTGATTTATAACTCTACTTTTAGCAATTCAGGGGTTGATTCTAAATTCCTTTCAAACTTGGAGGAAATAAAGGAATGCTTAGAACCAGAATTAAACAAAGTACTTGCTATATTTTAGAGAACAAAAAGAGTACATTCCACCACATCATTTGGAACTTCAACTTCATCCGTAGTGATTGAAAAAGTATGACTTTGTTCCCTTGGTCGATGCTAAGGCTGATTGTGATTCCCCTCCACTGCCCTCGGATTTGGATAGTGATTAGAAAGGTGCCCATGTTGTCCACACTTATAGCATTGTACATCAAGTAGTTCTTGAACCCTATTCCCTTTTTTGTTATTGTTTAGAAGTTGAGGCTCCACCTCACTACAACAGTTTTGTGTGATATGGTCATCTTTTCCACACTTATAGCACTTCCCGCTCCCGATCAGGCAGTTCCCCGAATGCTTCTTCCCATATTTATTACACATGAGACATTTTACTTTATTTCCACCTCTTCTATGATCAATATTTCTCCCTAAGATTGGATCCATAAATCTTTTCTTGTCATTGTATTTATGAGACCATTGCATCTCACCAAACTCCAGTTCGACTTTCATCACACTCTGCATGATCTCCCCATAGCTATCATAGTCTCGGTTGGCTAGATTATTCTATAGATGAGGTCTCAGTTCACCGAAGAATCTATCAACCTTACCATTTGTATCCATGAAAAATCTAGAGGTGTAATGTGAAAGCCTTGTGAAGTTCATCTCGTAGCTTCCCACATATTCATTCTCCTACTTTCGCTCGAGAAACTCTTTCTCCATTATTATTCTCATGGAATGAGGGAAATTATTACTAAATAATATCCCTCTAAACTCTTCTCACTCCATAGCATCAACCTCCACTCTTGGCCTAATGTTTTTTATCATCTCCAACCATTGATCAGCTTCTCCCTCTAAGCAATAAACAGCCAGGGTGACCTTCTCTTTCTCTGAACTGTGGATCATAAAAAAGATCTTCCCTATAGAGTTGATCCATTGTTCATAAATCAATGGGTTGATAGATCCACTAAAGTTTGGTGGTCATTGATGAATAAAGGACTCAAAAATATGTTGTTCCCTTCATAGTGAGATTAGTCTCTTGTCTTTATTCAAGTTATTTCCCATAACTTGAGTCACTTGGTTCATCATTCTCATGAAATTTTCCATTTCAGCTTCCATCGGAGGGTCGTCAGTGCATGGTCCATTATGGTCACCATTTTCATGGTTCTTCATATTGCCCGCCATTTTCTACAAGAATAAAACCTTTGTTATAAGATTATTTCATTTAGGAATATTTTAACTATAAATGATTTTATGTCTTAAAGCTTCATGCTTAAACAATTACATTTCTATATATAATGATTCATAAAAATCATGTGATTGATCCAACATATCCCCCAAGAGTGTCAAACCAGAAGTCACATAAGGCCCGTTTTCGTGTACCAAGATACCCCAGGTCAATACTGAAACTCCTTGTTGGAGTTTTCACTCTTAGGTACATCTGCTCCAGAGCCATATCCACTTATTTGTATCTAGATAGGGATTTATTTATTCAGAAACCACTTACTTAATATTTCACCAAAATACCAGGAAGATTTCCTTTATTTAAACTTTTCTATAGGGTTATTCCTAAATTTTTCATAGAATAATTTCTATAAATCACTAAACTATCCTTTGATACCAACTATGGAATCCCGCCTTTTTAATACATAACTATTCATTACATTTTACAAATAGAGGACCTTAAAAGTCTAGTGTCTTTGAAATCAAGAAAAAAAATACATGAAAACTTAAAAAACTCTTTTAAAACCCATTGGAAAGCCTCTTTAAAAGTTTATCCTATGTAAAACTACTGAATCTCATAACCTAGAGACATGCATCAAAGAAAATGGTGAGCAGAAGGCCCAGTAATGAAAGCAAGTGAATCAGTTTCCTTGTGATATTAATAAGAACTTGATGAAAACATAAAGATATGAGCAATGAAAGTAGAGGCATATCATAATGAAAAAACATGAACCATAACATGAATATGTGACTACAACATTTAATTTATATATTCACGAACATATCACCAAGGTTCATTCCCAAGGTGTCATAAAAATTACCAAGGATATTCATCTAGGTATTATGAAACTTGTCATCTCTAGAGATTAAATTCTTTGCCCAATGTATTGGAACGCTATCAGGGCTCACCCTTAATATTTAATTATTTTCATTTGAGACACATATATCATAATAAAACATTTCATAAATAACCACAATAGAATAAAAGAAATTGGTTTCACTTCAAAATCGTGATGTTTTAAAAGTGATTAAAAATAAGATCATTATGTCATTTATAAACCATGGAAAGGGAGTGAGGGTTATATGTATGTCAATTATAGAATAAAATATATAAATATTATGTCTTTATTAATAACCCCAAAACTAAAATAGGTTTGGGAATTCACATAAATAAAATAAGATGATTTATTGAGAAAAAATAGAAAGGTTTCGAGACGAAATTTCAACGGCAAAACGACTATACAACATGGTTTTTGAAAACATTGAAAAGAGAGGGGACAAGGGTCACCCACTCATAAATAAATAATAATACTATATAGGGATAGAATATAATTTCAATAATACCATGATATGAATATTTGAATTATATACCACATGAAAAGAAAACTTGAAATAAAAGAGAAGATGTGATTTCCTTTACGAAAATCTGGCAGCCTAACGGCGTCACTTAAAATTTCAAAAAATAATTTAATGAGAGCGGAAAGGGTCTCTCATAAATTGGAAGTGAAATGGAAAGTATTAATGATATATAAGAACATACCCTAACATAATAATATTGAAACTAGAAGACATAACATAAAGGAAGTCATTACTTTAAAAGAGGAGGGTGAAAGGTTCCCTTAACTGGAAGAGTGACTTTGAAAGCTTAAGTTGGGACCTTGGGGGGATTGAGGGCACCTTGGTAGGTCTCCTTGGGATGTAAAAAGACCATATATTCTTTGAGGAGGATTTTAGAATGACATTAATGAGGGAATGGATTGGTATTTATAGCAAAAGTGAGGGAATATTTAATTAATTTCCAAGGGACACCTCATCGGTGGTATTTATAAAACCATGGGATTTCCCATGGTATTTTCCAATGGTATTGGACACTTGAGACACATAATAACATATCTTACTATTAAAAATTCTACTATAATGATTACATCATTATTACATCATTAATTATGTCATTAATCGCACCGAAACTCAAAACTGTATTTTTACTTTTAACCGAAAAACAAAACAATTTATAAAAATCTCATAAATTCACCCTAACCTAATATCAATGTTCTAAATTCAAAAATGAAATCCATTTTATGAAAATAATTTTTTAATTATGAGTTGTTTAATTTTTAAGTAAAAACTCTATTTACCTGAAAAAATACTAATACATAACTAATAATTTCTGAAACAGTTATTTACTTATGCTATTATATCACTTCACCATTCAAGATGCCTAAATTATATTTATACTTTCTTAAGTGAGGTTACTATTCCTTTGGTCACATTACTATTCATAAGGTTAATATTACTATTCATACTTTACTATTCACTAAAAAATAAGTTGATCTTATTAGACACTAAATTTCTTACTGGTCACAACTATAGAAGACCATTTTTTGAAAACCATTTTACATTATTAATTATTTAAAGTATACAAAACATATTTTAAAATATATTTTTCCGAAATTCATCAATGATATGGAACTTCTATAAATTAATCCGATATTTATTTGGACATTTTAAATACACAAATTTTACCATAAGAATAAATAATAATTTTATTTATACAAAAGGATTACACAAAGTAATTAAGGACTTGTTACATATCCCCTTATAACACCTGCATAGGACCTAAGTTTAAGGTGTTATACGGTGATAGAATCTTGGGGTTGCTTGGACAACATTTCCTAAGTTGTGATTTCTATAAGCTTGAACTTCTCCCGTAGGCGATTTCATTCAAGCTTCACAAATTGGAGTTTGGATTGAGCTTGGTCCAGAGCAAAGCCCAGTGATGCAACCTCCTTCCAAAGCTCAGACAGGTGGGCTTCGTATGGACCGAGTCTACTGGATGAGGCTATCAACTCTTCTTTCTATATCAATTAACCATGATCACTTGTATTTATAAAAAATAATCATAATGTTAAGAATTTAGTTTCCAACGGTCATATTGACAAATGGTCATATAACAGTCAAAACCATGTGGTATTATTTTAATTATACTAACTTCATTAATTAGAGGATATAGTTTTTTTGAGTATAAAATAAGATTATACACAAAATTGTGAAACAAATATTATTCAAAAGTTTGGGTCATTACAGAATTTCTGGCTTGGGTGGAAAGTGTATCGATAAGGCTTAATGCTTTACAAAGACTCAAGTACCCCTAAGGGCCTTCTTCCTTTATAAAGGGAGAATGCCTTCGCAAAAGTAATCTCCACAATTGGTGGAGGCTTTAAAGAACACATAAAATGGGGCGTCACAAATCTCTAGTGCCTTGGATAATCTATTTTGGGTCTAGTTTGTTATACTTAGGTGCTTCACAAATTGGGAGAAATTTGGAAGTCAAATAGTTGGGTCACCATCCCCCAAAGATTGGAATGAGGTGGATATTTATAGTAAAGGGTTTTCATGAAGTTGGGAAGTGGTACTCAAAGTAAATGTGGAATTTTAAAATGGACATGGCTCTGTGGGACTTGTGAAGCACACCATCAATCCCTCACATGGTCATGAAAGGCCTTTTCACTCGCAGAGCCTATCGTCAGGCATCACACATTTGTGAAGGGGAGCTTCACAAATGGTCTTTAAAAATTATACCCTTAAAAGGATTTTGTGTCTGTTTGGGATTGACTTTGCTTCAATCTGATTGTTCATGTCTTCACTATCCCCATGCACATATTGGGAACCAAGAAACTCACCCCCTCGGAAGGGGAGCCAATGGGGAAAGGAGGATGGTATGATTCTAAGGGAAAATCACCGAAGTTGAAAATTGGATACCTTTCATGAAGATCATTCGAAATTATCACTTGGGATAGTCATTTCATAATGGCATAGGTGCAAAGGATAGTGTGAAGCCCAAGCCGGCCATGCGGCTATAAATAGTGCAAGGGAGGCCCTAAAATAGTACTATACCTTCGTGTGAAGAAAATATCTTTCTCTATTTTTGTTAATAGATTCACCTCTAAAACCATGATCCTCTAATTATTCTTTATATAAATGGACATCTGGATTTTAATTCCTCAAACACTTCTTATAAAACTAGACACCATGAACCACGTCTTCATGAAGGAAGAACTGTGACTCAGAGCTTCGTGAACTTGGATCCACTAATGATCTTTGTGAACAACCTTCACGAACTAGACTCAAAAAACACCCAAGTCTCAAATTCAATGAATTCTCAAGAATTTTCTTGGTGAGTACTTGAAAATGATTCTCAAAGGGTAGATATGGAAGACAACATCGTGATTAGAGATTATGTCTGAAGTGCCTTGGACCATGAATCATTACTCAGACTACTATCAATTGCTCATAGGGAATACCCTTGTGTAAGAAGCTACTACTTTATGGCTTCAAGATTAGAGACAATTTAGTTATTCTATAAGTGAGTAAGGATGATTTGGTCTACTAATTCAGGGGCATACCATGGAAATACCAATGATATAGTGCATCTGTGGGTCACATCTGGAAATATCATGCACCAATCACGGAAGAATGACTCTATAACCACATCAACAATGTTGATGGGGAGAAGATAGAGGTCGATTCATCCCAAGTAAAATAATATATGATCATCATGTTAGGTTTGGGGGACCCAAAGAAGGGATGGAATGATGGTTGGGATCTGTTCTTGGGAAATAACTTCATTGAAAAATGGGCCTGGGCCTACTGGGCATGCATGTCATGCAGAGAATTCGAGGTATAGATGAAGTGGGTAGGAATATGTGAAGCGGTATGGGATTCACAGTTTCATGTTTACCAAACACAGAAGATCAAGCCCAAGTTTCTAAGTAGATAATCACCAAGGACCAATACATTTCATCTACATCACGGGGAGGTCGGCGTTAACCTCTGGGACCTTCACCAAATCATTGAGATCCTGATCCTAGGGGAAATGTACGAAGATTTTCTCCCAATGAAGAATATATGGGAGGAACAAGAGCAACCATTTTTTCTAGATAAAGTGCTGTTGGATATGGTGTAGGGAACTAGTGAATAGAATTTGTGGATAAGAGATGTTGCCTTCAAGCATTCAATCATATACTTCCTGATCATACTAGTAGAGGAGCCCACTGAGGGTGGAAATCTAGCAAGGAAGTTTTTGATGAGGCCATGAACATGTCCTAAGAAATACCAGTGGGGAAAGGAGGGATCTTACTAGTGGATTCTTGAATAGATCTAGTGGAAGCTATGGGTATACAGTGTCAAAATCGAGCCTCATCCCATTGTCAGACTGGTAGGGTTCAACACAACACTCATTTGTATGTGGATTTTGCAAGTAAGGGATGCACACATGGAGGTATGACCAAGCACCTTCATACTGGTAGTGATGGTGGCGATGGGGAAACATGTCAACTTTGATGTTCTAGTACTAGTGAAGTTATAAAAAGTACTTTGGCATGTCAGTGAATAGAAGATGTCGTTGTGGGTGTGTGGGCTCATCCATTTCATATATAGCTGGGTAGTCGTGCACATGGGGGGTTATGAGTATATAAACCCCACTTCAAATTCCTTGACTAATTTTTGACTGGTTATTCTTAACATTGTGGGGATTTACCCACTAAGATGTGCCTAATAGAAGTGTTGAACAAGGTTGGGTTAGTGGGTCAATTCATATTCTACCCATTCTCAATACCTATAGGGGTGGTGACTGAGGATGACAGAGGGACCAAGTAATAGAGATCATAACTTATGTACTTTCAAGGTGGGGTACTGGTAGCAAGGTTTGACTGCAAGTCGGTCAATGATCCATACAATCCACCCCGATTTTCAAGGAAATTCAGGTGTGTACAGAGTTTGACCCCAAATCTGTACTTAGAGGTGCATCATGAGTTCCATCCTTTGGTGATGAGTCATATACATCTCCTGTTCATGCATTAATATAGAAATAAATGTAACCATATTCCTCCAACCACTACTGCATACGGGCTTACTCATGACTATGTTCAGAGTTGGGCTAGGGTATATCCCGGGGTCATATTAAGATAGTGGTCCATCCAAGATAATGATTGGTGATCCCTCCACCGTGGGGCTAGGGTAGAGTGGTGACTGGAGTGCACCAAGGTGGCATAGCATCCCCGGTGGGTAGGGAAGCCACAGTAGGACAAAAATTTCGTGAGCCTGGACGTGCAAGAGATGAAGGGAGAGAAGTAGTTGTTCCAGACTCAACATCCTTGGGAAGACAAACTTAGGAGGAAGGGAATCCATCTGGGATGGTCCTTAGAATATTTTCTCAATATCTTATAAAGTGGTTATGTTGCTTGGACATTCCTAGTTATGTCTTCTTTCATGAGACTTGGGAAAATTGGGAAGTTTACATGAAGTTCACCAATCCTCATGGAATTTTTAAGCACCTACCAAGTCCATCTTCATCATTTCTTGGGATGACGGGGAATGATATATGATCGAGTTGGAAGACCTAGTGCATTCTTGGGTCACTGCACATCCACTGACTGACCGATGAGGGTGTTACTAAACATGACTTCTCCCCCAAAATTGTTGGTAGTAGAGCTAGTTATGCCTGCTCATTTTCCTAATCTGTCATGTAATTCTTGGGGATACAACACTTATCAATTCCCACATTTGAGAGGAAGGGTTTCTTCAAACTAGGTAAATATCTGTATCTTTCATATCTAATATAAAACCTATTACATCTCTAACTCTCTTTTCTACTTGCACATGAATCAAATATGGATGAGGGGGTTCTAGACGTACCCAAAAAGGAAGGTTAAGGGATCTAAAACCACAAAGGGGTGATTATGGGGTCCAATCATGATATTTTGGATGTGAGTAGTCAAACATCGACACCTATAGCTGAGGCAGCAGTTGCAGAAGTAACCCTACCGAGGGGGATACTAGTGAATCTATAGGAACTCCTTAATAGAGTATACAATTTATGTAATTCCCTTACTCTACATATTTGATCCTTTATTTTTCCTTCATATTCATTATTTAAATATTTTGGAATGATAGTTTGAATAGTTATTAGAACTCAACTATCAATGCCAACACTTACATTATTTGCACCTGAGGTAGAGGTGGTGATTGAAGATAATGATCTCCCAGTGAAAAGGGTATGAGAGACTGTTTTGGTCAGTCCCGTTACCAAAGAGACAAAGGATAGGAATTTCAAAACCGCACCCTCAATGAAGGGGGTCAAGATAGTGCCCACAATGGGGCTAGATGAAATAGAAATGGTAGGGGTGCTTCCAGGAGCAACTGATGGGGCCGAAATTTTGATGGAGGAAGTGGTGAGAGATTCAGTGGATGAGACAAATGAGGAAGATGCATTGGGCATGCCTACCTCATAATTTCCACTAGTGGAAATTATAGGATTCAAAATAGAGGTTTCACTACTAGCAAGAGTGGTCGAGAGAGACGAGATGATGACATCAACCTCCATGGTACCACAAGATGCAGTAGAAGCTTCTACCACAAGTGGAGAGGCTGACGAGGAGGTGTTCCATAGGATAGTCATCATGATGCTTGCATCTGCAGAGGGAACAGTTTACCTACTACCTATGTTTGAATACTTACATCTGGAGGATCCATCTGAATATATACTAGCGGCATTTTTCCTTATGAGCCTATTCCACCTGAATATTTTGAGGACTCTGGTCCATAAGTCACTAAGGATAATCGGGACGTCCATTGTAAGGCAGGGAAGAATGTGTGGAACTTCATCTCCCACATTTGGATAGTTGAACTTCCACAACTGGTGGGATATATCTTATATTGTTTATTAATTATAGGGATTTTCAGGGGTGAATTCTAGCACTCTTCATGGGATGGGCTAGGACTTACTAATACAACAAGCATGTTTAGAATAGAAGGATATCGATATGTCCTTGAGGAAACATAAGGTTGAGATCTCCTAGGCAATTTAAAAACCTAAGGAAAATATTTTCCTTTTATAGGGGATATAACAAGGGAATATTATGGCTTGTTCAACTTAGTCCGAGATCGTCAACTGTTTGAGGGTTCAACTGGCAGCATTCATGGCCAAGGAAGCTAAAATTAGGAATTCGGAGGCTGAGTGATGGGAGAAGAAGGACTGGTAGTAAATCATGGATGATGATGTTCGCTCCAAGGTTGATAAAGAGAAATAATACCTAGCATTGTGACAATAGGCCTTTGATCCCACTCAATAGCGATTGCATGAGCTTGTGTGCTCAATTACTGAGGTGGAGGAATAGAGATATACTTTTCCAAGGGGATGCTCTAATATGTGTATGACCCCCTAAAACTCTATTTTTTCTTAATTTACATGTTCAAACGTATTTCCTTGCTTTATCATCTTACTTTGATCATATTTACAAGACAAATGATAAACAATCCTTAAGCTCATATGGGTCATGTCTGGTGTGAGAAAAAAGTTATGGTCATCTTATTACTTTTCATATGATAATTCTAGACAATCATCGATCAACTAGGGTCTATTATTTTGAATAACCACCAAGAGTGTTTGGGATGAGAGAGGTTTTGGTTGAAGAATGAGGCCCTTAGAAGAGCCATCTTGCTTTTCCAATGTGCTCTAATGAACAAACAAGATAACACCATGGGTGTTGGATTCTATCCAAACATAGGGGAATGATAATTTTGAATAAAAATGCCCAAAATATGGAACACAAAGAGGGTGGCATGGTGACATAGGATAACTATTGACCATGTTTGAAACATAGAATTTGTACCGTTATCCTAGAATGGGAACCAAAAAAGAGAGTTTCAACCACTGACCATGTTCAAAAAATGGAACCTATCTCAAAATGTCATTTGATGTCTTATGGAACATTGGGTCAGGTCATTAGGTGATCAAAAAATTGCATGAGGCCAAATCGTTAGGGGTCCCTTTAGACATTGAAGAGGATGAGGATCCAAATGAGGAGCTCAAGAAGTGTGGGAATGGAGTGTTGGAATGTTTTAATGGGATCCAACACCCTTGTAATATGCCACTATGTCTTGGAGAACATGGGCATAGGCATGTTGTTCTGATAAAATTTCATACTCATCCTCTAGGGGAGCATCTTCTTGGACATTGACTGATAGCTAAAAAAGTGAATGGTGTGGCAGATGACCAGTAATGGATGATAAGGACTCATGGGTGAGGGCCTAAGATTCCTTTTAGTTTTAATCCACGCAATAAGGATGATAGACACATAGTTTATCATCATATGGTGAGGATGAATCATGGTTCAATTTAATGTCACGCGACCAAGATGCATCCCACTATTTAACGTCATATGATCGAGAAATTTCACGCAGTTTAAGTTTGTATTTCCTAGACCAATTGTAGACAGTTTAAGTTAATATTATGTAGATTATATATTTCTTTTAGTTTAAGGTCATAGAGTTTGGACCAAGGTGGTGTGTCTTGAAGAAAAATGTGCGACATAGAAGGTAGCTACCCAACATGAATAATGGGTCTAAGGGCCACCTGATGCCACACAAAACATCTCAAAAACCACTCTTCATACTCTTAGTTTAAGGTCGTAGAGTTTGTAACATGAGTTTAATACCCAAAATGGATATTTTTAGTGTGAACGGATGAAAACCCTGATGTGAATGTGGGATAAGGGGGTCCATCACCACACCACACATTCCTAGGAGAATTCTCATGCAATTTAAAGTCATAATTTCATGGACATGGACTTATAGTTTAAGGTCAAAGAGTTTAGACCATGGGTACCTTTTTTAAACTTAAAGACATCGATACACATCCTACCAGAACTCCTAATCCCACGTGATTCATGATCAGTGTGGGAAACATGGAACAATAAGGGGGTTACCCTAACATATGTAAGAATGTATTAGGGGTGACACCAAGGGTATTGGAATTACACTATGATACAAGGGAGGGGAAAGTCGATAAGTCAAGACTTCTGAGATCTATATTAGGGGTTACTGATGGGTAGGGGTCAACATTGGACTATGTTCAAAAAGACAGGTACTATGACCATATCAGTCAAGAATGGGGAGATAAAATGTAGGATCAACTGTTGACAATGTTTGAAAACATGGGATCCGCTATTTTTTCTAGAGATCCATTAGGGAATTAGACTAGGATGGGAGGTGATCCAAAATGGCATGAGACTAAGCCATTAGGAGGTCCTTCTAGATTTGAAAGATGATGGAAATCCAAATCTAGATGACTTAATGTGTGCAATGTATAATATCAAAAAGTGGGATTCAAACCCAAGAAGTGAAAATAGTTTAAGGTCATATAGCATGGACCATGGACAATAGTATAAAGTCATATTTCTTAGACTATGAAAAACAGTTTAATGTCATGTTTCTTAGACTATATAAAATAGTTTAAATTCATGTTTCTTAGACTATAACAAACAGTTTAAAGTAGTGTTATTTGGACTATGTAAAATAGTTTAAAGTCATGTTTCTGAGACTATAAAGAGATATGTTCTCTCTTGAGATATATATATATATATATATATATATATAATATAGGAGGTAAAAACTAACATTAATAGAGAAAAGAAGGCTCAGGTACCACATACACACCTTAAGATGAACCACGTATATTTAAATGTCATAATTATTGCACCATAATTGAGGCCAAGGGGTTGGGGAGTTAATGGATTTATAGTTGGGCCTGAGGATGAAATGTTTGGACATCACTACGTATCCCAAAAAGGATAGGAATCAAGCCACACATAGTTCTAGGATTTGGTGTGATAAGATACCAACATTGATATGGGTGATCATATTTAATGAGGAAATTTGGAATCTCACAGCTATCGTGAGGCATCCCATGTTCAAAGCATGGGGTAACATTTGTTAATCATCCCATACTTATTGCATGAGACATCTTAGTTTAAAACAGGGTAAACATCATATCTTATTAATTCAAAATAGGTATCCCAGTTTTATGTAAGGTAAGACTTTAGTTTAACATTATGCATTTAGGATGTTAGGTTGTGTATTTTAAAGTCATATAACTTAGACTATAGGGTCTGCAAATAGTTTAATTTCATAATGATTAGACCAACCATAAATAGTTTATGTTTAGGTTTCCTAGACCACAGGGTCTTAGTTTAAGGTTGTAGAGTTTGTACCATGAATAGAGGGAGTTCCTAAAGTGTATATGTGTAATTTAGTTTTATGAAAAACCCAATGTGAATGATTCTAAGGGAGGCCAGAAACCACACAACACAGTTTGGAGAGGACCTTGTATGTAGTTTAAATTCATGATTCTTGTAATTTCTTTAAACAGTTATAGGTCATGTTACCTGGACCATAGGATGGATATTAGTTTAAGGTATTAAAGATCATACCATAGGGAGGAATTGTTCTAAAGGAACCAGCATGAGATAGAGGATTATTAAACCAAATATGAATGAGGGTTTAGGTGGAAAAATCACTATGAACACACCTTGAAATGGATTGTATACCATTTAAGGTTGTGATGCACGGACTGTAACTAAAGAAAAAGGGCCTAAAATTTGATAAACTTGTGTCTGGACTCAAAGAAATAGTGTCTGGCCATTTCTACATATCCCTTAAGGATGGGAATCAATCCAAACATAGTTCTATAAGTGGATGCACATAGTTAAAGGTCATACATTCTAGACCATTAAAAAGGAGGGGAACAAAAATATTTTCATGTGGTGTGGGAGTTAAAACCTGATGTGAATGAGAACCAAGAGGACCTTTCATTGCGTAAAGAAGCTCTAATTCTGGTTATACATAGTTTAAATTCATATAGTCTAGAACATAAGAGCAATAATTTTGAAGTTGTGACATATGTACTGGAAAAGTTGATGAATTTTCAGCCAGTTGTGGAGACAAGATGTTTGGGCATCGCTACATATCCCATAAATATGGGAATCAAGACGCACATAGTTATGGAACATAGCATGGTGAAAGACCAACACTGGTGGGGGAAATCCTCTTTGGATTGGGAACTAAGGCATCCCATTATTATCATGGGGAATCCTAAACTTTTTCAGTGTAGGGTTTCATTTTAACGTCATGCATTGAGGATGTTAGCTCTTAATTTAATGTCCTTGACTTTGGACCAAGGATAGGGGGTAATGTCTCTAGTGGGTATGTGTAGTACAGTGATGTGAAGGAGGACCAAGGAGGACCAATGCTACATGAAATATCCTAGAGAAATTCTCATACAATGTAAGGAGAGTATATCAACTAGAAGGGATATGTATGGTACGACAGGAGTAACCTGATGTGAATGAGGACCAAAGAGGCCCACGCCACATGACACATTCCCATGGATATTCCTATATATAATTTAAAGTAATTATACTTAGACTATGCACATGGTTTAATGTTGTTCAGCTCGAATGAAGATTCTATGAATTTTATTATTGTGCGTCGAGGATGTTGGTTGTTACATAGTTTAACATTGTGCTACTAATACAATGACACTATGCATTTTATCTTCATGCATCCAGGATGTAAGTTTCTCAATGTGAAAGGAGTATCATCATGGATGAGCCCATTAATAGAGATCAAGGCATAACTACGTATCATGTAAGGGTAGAAATCAAGCCACACATAGTTATGGAAGGACATCTCCTAGCATAGGTTTGACCTGTACTCAAGGAGGGAGATTTTTTTTTGTTTTTTTATGGTTGGACTAGGATAAAAAATCCTGGAATATTTACATATCCTATGTGGATAGGAATCAAGCAATATATAGTTCTCGAATATGGCATGGCGTATGACTGATGCCAAGGGTGATTTCCTCTCGGGTGAGTACATTATGGTGTTGTTATGTAGTTTAACACCATGCAACAAAGATGATAACTGTTATGTACTTTAATGTCATGAAACTAAGATTATGGAGCTATGAATTTTATCATTGTGCAACTAGGATGATAATTCCACAGTTTAAGGTCTTGTGATGGGACTAGTCCATGCAATTTAACGTCATGTGGTAAGTACATTGGCACTACGTAGTTTAAATTCTTACAACTAAGACTATAATGGTATCCTTACACAATGTACTATTTTAGAAACTTTTCATTGTTTAGAGGAGTAATATTCTCTCCATCCATGGAGACCAAAGAGTATGCACTACTGGGATAAACCTTGTGAATGATGTATGGTCCTTCCCATATGGGATCCAACTTTGGTGGTTTTATTCTGAGTATCACTGGTTTTAGAAGGGAAAGTACTTCATCGCACTGGAGGAAAGAGTAAAGGAAAACCTTATTATTAAAAACTCGTTCTATCTTGTACCAATACCTCTCTAGATTGTGAAGGTCCTGGAGTGTGTTCTATTTGATGGTTTCTAACTCAGCTAGATGGACTCTTGACATTCTTTCTAGTGTCTTCTGGTCATAGATAGTTATTCTGACTGATGGAAACTGAATATTGATAGGCAGGACTTCCTTGGTTCCATACACTAGGGAATATGAAGTCACCTGGGTGGGATTATGAGTCATCATTTGATTGGCCCAGAGTATGTTGGGTAACCTGTTCATCCAACTCATCATGTTCTAGACCACCATCTTCTATAGGATGTTATAGATGGTTTTGTTGAATGAATAAATATTTTCATTTGGTTGTGCATGGTAGTGGTAAGTATAGTTGGACCAAAAGATGTACTTGGCGTAAAACTTCTTTATCTCACCATCCCAGAAGTTGGTCAAATTTTTATTGATAATGGAGTGAGGAACTCCAAATCGATGAATGATGTGGGAGCTCGTGAATTTGATCACTGGTCTGGATTTGACTTCCGTAATAGGAATTGATTATTCCCACATGGAGAATAAATCTATCATTTTTTTAATGAACCTACATTAGTGATCTATTTCTAGAGAATAGAGTCCCACAACGTCAAGTCTCCATAATATAAATGGATATGAATACTTGGTAGTAAGAAGGGGATCCAGTGGTAGATCAAAAAGTTGGAATATATTTCACATGCGTGGAACCACTTGGAGAACTCGATATAGTCATGGAACATGGTGGGATAGAATTATCTCAACCTTCAAATCTAGTGGGAGAGATTCAACACTACCTGATGAGTACAATAGTACCTACCATGAAGTTCGTATATAACCTAGGGATTCTCATATCCATTGATGTAATAAAGGATAATTCCATAAAACCCACATCTATAGAGAGTCTGAATGAGGTTGGGCCCACTCTATAGGGGGAACTGTGCTATATGATAGTGGATTCACTCATGTTTGGATTGTTCTGATGGGAGAGCACCACATTAGAGACACTCATAGAAAGGGGTTCTATAATAATAAGTTCCTTCTATTGTGGGGGGATCTAGTGGTCCTGATGTGGAAGAACCAGTGGTCAACTAGTTCACCTATTGGATGTCATAATCATCTGAGGTGATGGGAGTAATGACTCGCTAATGTGACACATTAAAAAATAGGTCATTCTGGTCAGGCTCTACAAGAGATGAGGCTAGACTATACAAGGCATTGGCTCAACCATTATATTATTAGGGAACATGATTCGGTTATGGATGATAAGGGAATGGGGATATTAGTTGGTGATTGTGATTTAGTGAGGGAACAAGCTCTAAATTCCTAACGATGTAGTCACCATTGATTTGTGTGATGACTAACTTGGAGTATCCCTTTACATGTAAGTGGAGAATGTCAATCTCGAGAGACATCTCGAGACCAGTAATGAGATCTTGATACTCAAACTCATTATTGGTGCAGCCTTCTGACAGTATGAATGTGTGCGGAAGAATAGCCCATGTCGGGGAGATAAAGATGATTCCCAGTCCTAATCTATTGAGTTTGGGATCATTAAACCTTCTACCGATTGGACTTAGGGAGGCACCATTAAAATGTTTTTTCTAGTATATATCATCTTTAACCATAGAGAGGATAACCTCATCTGGTAAATCAAAATCCAAAGGAAAATCTTTGGGTCGATATGGGTGGCTAGGAAGTCTTCTAATGCTTGAACCTTAACAGTTTTATGTGGAACAAACCTAATGTCAATATGTTAAAGGATCTCCATCTAGTTTGCTATTCATCCTATCAACATGGGGTGATTTAGGATATACATTAGTGGATCCACATGGTATAAGAGTTATATCTCATAATTCTACAAGTAGTGCCAGAACTTATGCACTATAAAATCTAGAATGAGGCAACTCTTCTCGATAGGGGAGTATCTAGCCTCCATGTCTAGGAGCATCCGATAGAGATAGTATAACCTATTTTCTATTCGTTCATTGTTCTTTTGAGTGATGAGGGAACTGAGGGACCATTCTAGGGTGGTCACATAAAGGACCAAAGGATTCCCTGATATGGGTGGAATCAAAACCAATGTTTGTAGCAAATACGGATTAATTTTATCAAAGGTGGTTTGGAACTCATCATCCTACTAGTAATTGGTGCCTTTCTTCATGATCCATGAAAAGGGCTTACACTTACCATCCATATTTACAATGAATTGGATTATGTAGGTTAATTAGACTTGGAGGCCTTGGAGCCCATGAATGTTTCTCAAAGAAGGCATCAGGCTGATGGACTTGATTTTCTCTGGGTCGATCTTGATGCCCCTATATCTGACGATGAAGATGAGAAACATTCTAGAGGTAGCTAAAAAGGAACACTTTTGGGGTTTCATCTTCAACTATAAAGAGCATGGGAAGACGAACACTTTATCAAGATCTATGATATGGTCCATATGCTGGTGGGATTTGACCACCATGTCATCCATGTAACATTCCACTAAATTCTTGAGAATGTTTTTGAAGATGAGGCACATGGATTGCTGATAAGAGGATCCTTCATTCATCAGAATAAAGGGAATTACCTGATAGAATAAAGTTTCTTATGGTGCTCTAAGGGAAGTAGACTCCTCATCTTTGGGGGATATCTATATCTGGTTTTATTTAAAGTATCCATCCAAGGAGGAGAGATCTTGGAACTCAGTTTTGGCATCGATAAACAATTATTTCACTGGAAGTGGAAAATAATCCTTCATAAATTGAATGTTGAGGTTCTGGAAGTTGATACAGAATATGATCTACATGTTCTTATTCTTGACCAAGATGATGTTGGCTAGACATTTGGGGTGATAACCTTCCTTGAAAAATATTTCTTTGATGATATTATCAACATCATCCTCAACCATGGCACCATGAGAGGGGTTTATTTTCCTGGGAGGTTGCTTGAATCTGCAATGAATCGCTTGAAGAACAAGATAGTGGATGATGAATTAAGGGTACAACCTTATCACTTATTCATAACACCAAGAAAAAAATCATAATTTTACTTCAAGAAATCTATGTACTGTTGTTGTTCCATTAGAGGCATAGTTTCATTGATCAATGTTGGTCTCGGATCTTGCTTGATATTAAGGTTCACATGTACCAGATCATCGATAGTAGTGGATACACCCTCTAAAAATGTGGGAGGAGTGTATTATGAATCATCTTTATCATTTGAGTTATGGGAATCATTGGGAAGAGATATTTCATCTAGGCTGATTGATTCTGGAGGAACACTGGTGCCTTCTTGGGTAGATTTAGAATCCTCGCTAGGGGACTCTTTCTCTAATGAAACCATGGAGATAGGATTTTTTGATCCAATTCCATAAGGCCTTCAACCATGGGGTCCATGATTGATGTCAAAGAAATAGTTTTAGGTCAAATTTTGGAAATTCATCCCAGCTTTTCGAAATAGATAAGAGTGTCATGGAATGGAAACCATTGAGTGAACATTTTGATACTTCACAAGGGTAGGGGTTTCTGGAATCACCTAATCTTGTCCTATGTTGGAGTATGAGGTAATCTTTTGAGTTTCTTTTTAATTAGGGATATGATACCCCTTATTTATGGAAAAAAATAAGAAACTTACCAAGTTCGGTGTCGCGGTCTCCAACGAGTGGTTCAAGAGGATGAAATCATCATCCAAGTCTATCCACGGTTTGGATGCAGCGGTTGTGTGGTCCACCTCATTATCCTGAACTTTATTATCCTTTATCTTGTAATATCCAACATCCAAATAGTTATATATATATTATTCTAAGTGAGATGAGTCCCCATGATGCATTCCTACTCAACCATTGAGGGGGTACTTGAGGCATTGGTGATACGAGGAGGGAACTCATGTATGCATATGAAGCTAGGGCCTACCCATCAATGCATTATCGGTGATATCCTATGAGACAATAATGAACTAGATTCTTTTCTACCAAGCTACTGAATTGGGTCTTTAACTAGATTATTCCACATGACCTTTTCTTGGTCCTGTCATAACCTTGAATCTTTAGGTCAGAGAGACTTAAGTCTGCTTCAATAATTCCCAACTTGTAGAGTGTTCGGGATGGGATAAGATTGATCCCAGAACCGGTTTCATCTAGACAGGGATGCACTTACATGCCATTAAATTTTCATGTTATGTATAATGGGAATATTATTCCCTACATGAGGTATCCCTCATCTTTTCTAGAGAATGATATGAATACTTGGTGTTATTCTTTCTTGACTCCCTCGGTATAGAAGGTCTCAGTGGAAGCTACCTATTCTTCAATCTAGAGGGGGGTTTTAAAGCCTATGTGAGAGACTCTCACATCTATTTTGATAGTATGAGGTCATTGAGGATTTAGAGTCTTGTAATTATACTAGAAATGTGCTTTATAACATCGTACTTTCATGTCAGACACACGTTGCTGGCCATGGGGGTTGTTATATGTTATGAGGCATGGTGGCATGGTGGCCACATCTGGATGAACTACTAGTTTTTGGATGGTGTAGGAAATGTCCTTCTTCCCATCAGCTAACTTGTCCAAAAAATACCAATTTATTGTAGGTTTGATGATACATATATTTAGCTGGATACAGCAAATCATGATTTGGATACAACTGTTCTTTATGGTCGATGATCACGGTTAACTATGGCGGTGTGTCTAATGGAGCGATATAGGAGGACTGTGCCTACTGAGCTCTGTGTAACACCTGATATCTGGTCTTGGAAGCATGAATGGATTGACTTGAAGCACAGGACTAAGCATTCCGTCGGTTTTTATTTCCTCAAATTCCTCTAAGATGACATTTACTAGAGGTGTTGAGGCAATATTTGGGGTATTCTTCATCATTGGGGACCATGAAGGGATCTACTAACTCGAAGGTGATCACATATGCATATTTCTGCTTATCTTTAAAGGGGTTTTCCAATGTTGGGTTGACTCTGTGAGTGATTCATAACTCTCAAGGCATGAAGTCACTAAGTGTACTGGATGACATCAGCACCGGTGGGGGATTTTTCTTTCCCTTGCACCGTCAATACCTAATTTTCTCAAACTGAGACAGCTATGATGTGGATGCAAGAGCCTAAAATAGAGAAGGTGTAGTGACTTTAGGAGGTTTGGGACAACCTAAGTGGTCATAAATTACTCCATGTGAATGAGAGACTACTCTGTGAGCCAATCAGTCATCATACTTTTACGTTACATGGTTAGAATATTACTTCCATACATTAGAACCCTTGTCGTCACTATCGAGATTGGTAGAGATATGTGATACCTATTCTAAGACATGTCCCAACTTGATCGAACCATTATCCACTAAGTCCTAGACCTAATCCATGAACACATAGAATTTCTTGATGTTGTGACCCAGGATCCTTTGGTAAGGGAAATGGTTCATGCAATCATTGATATCAGCTTCATGGGGATTCTTGCACTCCAAAAGCTTCAGAATCCCCTATTCCAAGGAACTGAGGAAATAACCAAGAACCTATGTTTACTTAAAATAATAGGTATGGTTTATCATATCCAGTAAGGGAACTCTGGGATCTTGGCCTTAACAAGGGGCTGGATCCACATTCACTTATCTAGGTGGTTGTGCTTGGTGAGGCAGTGCCTTCCGATTCTTCACTGGGCAAGGCTAATCTTGGTGATGCTATTGCACTCAGTGAGGCTACGCTTGGTGAGGCTCTACCAGTAACAACTCTAGTGTCTTGGGGGACTCTAATTGTACAATGCATGCAGTCTCTACCTTGGTGTATCTTCTTGGAGGGGCTGGAGGAGGCAATGGACATGCCTAATTGGCATGCTGCAAGGCTTACTCTAGGTGCCGATCCTTATTATAATAATCCCAAAATCCTCCTGAGAAATTCTAAGTGATGAGGGTAGGGACCAAATTAGTCTTGTAGTTCCCCACACACATAGTTAGAATCTTCTCTTGGTTTATGGGCATATCGAGTGAATATGTGAGGTCCTTACACCAGGAGATGAATTTTTTGGCACATTCATCAGGCAGTTTCTTTCACTTGAAGAGGTAGAAAATTCTTGTCTTATGTGTGGTGGAGTTGAACTTGTAAAGAGACTGCATGTATAGGCCTTACCAACCAGTGATGGAACCAATGGGTTACTAGCTGTATTAGATAAATGCAAGCCCTTCCAATGTCTAAATGAAACATCAAATCTTGGAAATCGCCTACTGCTCTAGGGTTCCAAACATGGGCCCACACCTCGAGATAAAGTGGGTCATATGTTGTAGTGCTCGCCCATACCATTGAAGTTGGAAAATCTAGGATTCCCAAAATCTGGGGGTGCTCACATATCATCAACCCATACTGGGTATGGATTGCCTTCAGGTGGAATTTCCAACTGTTGCATCTCTAGGGCTTCAAGGCGAGTGGTGAGAGCGGATATCAAATTTTCTTGGAGGTTATTTGTTTCTTGATGAAGATTCTGGACCACCAACGCGTTGACAGACTCTTTGACTTGGTAAGAAGGATCGGCGTCCCATAGTGTGGCTCAGTTTGGTTATAAAGGAAGATTATCACACTGCTCAGATGGATTCAGTGATTTAGATCTTGGTCGCTTTCCATGAACATTTGATTCTACTCTATCCAGATGCACAGGATTACTAGGTTCGATTGGGAGAAACAAGATGATGAGGACTTACTGATTCCCCTTTTTCCCTAGTGTATGAGGAAAAGGATCCTTTTGGGGAGCATGATAATCTGGGTGTCATACAACAAGGAGTTCGTTGATGATCCTTTTCTGATCTATGACTTGCTAGGGCAAGGCGGTGATTGTGGGATCAACATCTGTCTTCTATGCAGTATTAGAAAACTTAGAGGGCTCAAGAACTTCCTTTCCCTTATTAACGTTATGACTAATGGGAAATGATAATGAGGGATCTCTAAGGATGAGTGTCTACCTTTTTAAGAAAGTGTGAACACCTGTATGAAGATATTTCTGGTTTTGTTCTACCCCAGGGAGTGGGTTTTCTCTTTTGAACCCTGCGTTCGTGCCCCTGTCCTTGGATATCTTGGGAACAACCATGTTGGTCGTAACTATACCTAGAGGCATATCCTCAATATCAATGGGTATGTTAGGCTATCATAGGATAGGGCTGAAATGGAGCATAGCGTACTTATCTCAGCCCCTAATCTACACATGAGGGGACACCTTCTCCAGGATTATGTGGAACACTATAAGGATCTTGATGAATCTTTTTTGGAGGTTCTCATGGTATCTAGGTGACGTAGGGTGTCGAGCCACAGGGAGTGTTGTAAACTCAAATGTGTGGCACTGCTGATCAATGTCGTTGAAGAGCTCCTGACTTCCTAGATAGACCAAATAACTGTCACAGAGGTGGTGAAGTGTTTCTTAGAGGGTCTAGTGAAAGCACATAACATGTCCCTCGATGAGGGACTTTAGGATATTGAAGTTGGAGGTTTAATTTAACCATAATACCACTGACAACTGATCAAAATCCAACATCTAGCATAGGATTTCTTACTCAGAAGTGGAACCCTTCTCTTGGTTGGCCTATGCTCTGATCAGAGTTGTCCAAGAGATAGGTAGCGGTACCGACACAGACTGGTGTGGTGACTATTCAATCAATGGAGAATCTACTATGTTAGTTATCAATTCTCTATAAGTTGGGTCATCTCTTGATGGTGGTACTAATCACATCACTGCATCATTATATGATGGTGTGTCTACCAATAACTCATTTGCAAGGGATGAAGTTTTCATTGGTGACTCAACTGGATACTCTTCATATATCTATTTACAGAATAAATCCCCATGATATAGAGTATAGTTAGAGAGGAAAACTATTTATAAGAGAGATTAATGCACTATGATCCCCTCGAAGAATACCAAATCTTCCTCCACCTGCATGTACCTATAGTTGGATTCGGGAATTCTATGAATCTCACCTTCTTGGATGACAAACCTTACCTATCATGCTCCTACCCTAGACTCTAATTTGAAGGACTGGGGGAAAGGTCCCATCATTGAGTCACATTCCCCCTTTTAATTTGATAGGTTGGAGAGATTGATGGTGCGTTTCCACTTTAAAGGATTTTTCCTTTGGTGGTGGTGGTTTTCCCGTCTTCCAAAATACGGATATTCATGGCGGGGAAATTTATCAACATGGGGAGGGCCTCTATGATAGTGAATATTAGCATGGCGAGGACCTCCACTTTGATCAATTGGGATACATGGTGGTCCTTAGTATCAATTATTATTGGTGGAGGGAGGACATATTTTTTGACTATTGTAGGAATGGGGAGGACCTCCACTATGGCCATTGATGAAGTAACGAGGACCTTTGTAGTGGTCAGAGGGAACATGGGGAGGACCTCCATGCTGACTGGTGGTAATGGAATAGGGAGGACCTCTGTGTTGGCAGGTCGAAGCATGAGGAGGACCTCTGCACTAATCAAAATTGACATGGGGAGGACCTCAATGTTTATTAAATGAGTGGGAAGGACCTCCTCTTGTGTTGACCAAAACATGGGGAGGACTTACAAGCTATATTACAAAGGAGTGGGGAGGTCCTCCATTCTAGTTGGTTGTAGCATGGGGAGGAACTCTGTATTACCTACTAGGGATAGCACTGGGAGGGCCTCTGTACTAATTGTAAATGAAGAGGTTAGGGACTCTTCTTTGGTCAACACCAGAACGGTGAGGGCCTTTACTTGAGTTGGGATAGTCGTGAAGAGGATCTTCACACTGAAGAGTTGGGACAGAGAGAGTACCTCTATGCTAGGAAGCATGAGTATGGGGAGGACCTCTGTACTAGTTGATAATAAAGTAGTTAGGGCCTCTTCTTTGATCAATAGGAACATGAGGAGGACCTCCATATTGATTGTGATGGTGATGCGGACCCTCTATTTGGTTGGTGCAGGAGAGGAGAGGGCCTCCTATTGAGTATGGATCAGCATGAGGAAGGCTTCATGATGATTGTGAGAGCAGGGAGGACCTCCACATGGGTTGGTGGCAGTGCAGGGAGGGCCTCCGCACTGAAATGTATCATCATGGTCCATCCTATATTGATTTATGATGATTTTGATGATTAAAAGAGCAAAAATATCCTATCTATGAGGCGACTGAAGTATTGATCCCAATCAAGAAGAGATGGGACCCTTCTCAATAGTAGTAGAGATATGGCAGAATGTGTCAGTGGTGGAATGGGACTCTATAACTATAGAATATGATGCCCCATGATGGTAATTTTCTTTATATTTTTCCTAATGTTGATGTCATGTGGTTCAGATAGGGGCCAATGGACCAGGTGTATAGTCCACCTGTACTTCAACCTGAAAGACCAGTCAATATTGGTGCTGACAGGACCTGGTGGGAGCCCTCCTTGGTGGATCCTAGGAAGTAGTATCAACCAATGTGACTACTTAACCTACCTTCTCTATGTAGGGGAGTGATTTATAGGATCACTCCTAGGATAGTATCTTGAAGTGATTTGATGTTGGAGTGGGGAGCAGTGCCTCCCTACGCGGCCCTTGGGGGTGGTGAAATTGAAGAGGCATTGAAGCCTCGATGTAATAGCAAGCCATATACCTCATATGAATAACCCCATACCGCTAATACCATTACACTAGGTTTTCCATAACCCTTCTCTTGATAATCTCTTTGGGTGAGATGTGGTGTGGGCACACTGTAGCCATAGTCACGGCTAAGGTCGCATTTGAGGTGGAGTTTTGTGGGATTACTGCATTATCATTTCTCCTTCCCCTGCATATGTGGAAATTGGGTGGTTGGTTTCCTATATCTTGGGTCCTAAAAATCATTAGGGTTTAGATTTCATTATGGATACCAGGAAAGAAATTCCCAATTCTCCTACATCATTCAATATTCCATGGTCAGATAGAGAGAGTCATGCTGACAATGTCACAAATCGAAATGTCAAATCTTTAACTTCCCCAATTTCAGGTGAGTTCTATACCCAAACCATTGTTTTCTTAGTGGGACCTATAACTAGATATGTTGATCTAGTGAGATGTTAATCTGCTAATGTCTCAAACACTATTTTTCCCCATAATGAAGAAAATAGTTTCACATTGGTATTACCATTTCTGTTTCTAATGCATTCATCGGGGCATGCCAACCGTATGTGCTCGATGCATTCTAGCATCATATTCTATTTCCTTGGATTCATAATTTCCAAAGGTGAGTGGCTATCATTACTTTCAATGTTGTTGTCTTCTCCTTGATTGAAATGGGATGATGGTATGTCAGTTCCTACTTCCATGGATTCCTCCTTTAAAATAATCACCTAGTTCGAGTCTCCCTCATATAATTAAGTCATGTTCATGGAAATAATTCCTAGTTTCATCTCTTTGTGGAAACCTCTTAATTACATTGTTTATGTCTGTACATTCCAACGGGTCTTTATAGGGAAGAAAACATAAATCAAGAGAGTAGTCACACTGGTCATCGTCGGCATGTATGGATGCTATGAACAATGGTTGCCTGTATTCTTCCACATATGAGTGAATATCATGGAGGTATCTTATGCATGAAACCCAATGCATCCCATGTCAATACCAAGGTATCTGATTCAAAATGATTATCTTCCAAGGCTTTCACCTCAGGTATCCCATGTTTAGCATGGGGTATTTGACACCATGGGCACATATATTCCAAGGCTTTCACCTCAGGAATCCCATGTTTAGCTTGAGGTTGATATTATAGGGTTGGGTCATGAGTTTAACATCTTATAGAGATGGGAGTATGTTGATAAGAACACACTTAGAGGTAAAAAAGGTGCATCCTTATGAGGGGGAACCTAGATTTACTAATGGATGGATCAAAATTCCTTATGAAGGTGGATCTATGAGGTGTTCCCCATAAAGAGAATATTTCACCCTATAGAGGCTGATTGGAACACCCATTGAGGTGGATATTGGAGGTACATCCCTAAGAGGGAGCACCTGGGTTTACCGTTGGTCTTGATTGAACCTCAAAGAGGTGTTCTGCACACCCTTCATAGGATACATGGATTAAAACCCACATAGTTTGATGTCTCAGTTTAAGGACATATGACGGGACCAATCCATTCAGTTTAATGTCATTTGGTAAGAATGATCATGCCAAAAAAAAAGAGTTATAGAGAGGGATAGTGTGGGGATTATGCATGTAATCTTCCCGGTGGACCTGGAGGAGATGAAGTCTCTCAGATGAGGGGTATGAATATACTGATATGTGGCCTAGAAAAATTAGGATTGATGTGTATGTTGGGTTTTGACCTCCTGAAGGCTTCCAACGTATCCTAGTTAGTTGGGAATCAAATCTCATGTAGTTCAAAAAGGTTGGCGATTATACCTAAAGAGGAGGCCCTTGAGGTGAGAATGATCGGGGTTTACGAATAGGAGTGACTTGTAGAGTGAATTTGATTGAGTATTACACTTTAAGAGGAGGCCTAGTTGAGGTTTGGGATCATGTGGATGTCATGATCATAGATAACCTATAAGACCATGTGATTCATGATCGGTGTGAGAAAAAAGAGGCAGTAGTAGATCTGAAGATCACTTGGTTCAGTTTTTCTACTGGTGGACAGATGTTGAAGCCTAAAGGGAGAGGGAGAGGGTTTTGAGTATTCCCATATCTTACAAGAAAGGATAGGGGCTTACTCCAAAAGGGATTTACTAGGAGGATGTCAATCCATTTGAAGAGGATCTCATTCTATATAAGGATAGGAAGTGTAGAGACTATCTCATTCCAGTCACACATAGATAATATTATGCCAATTTCATAGGGTAAGGTTGTCATTTAATGTCATGTGTTGAGGATTTTTGTACTAGGAAGTTTTACTTCATGAATATCATACATGGTGGACTCACTCATTACCCCTTGGGATTACATAATTGTTGTTCAGGAACCCTTAGGAGGGTAATGAATTTAGAAATTCTGGGATATGAAGGTGTGTATGAGTGACCAATCAGGAGGTCCATGTTAGTATTCCTATACTGAGAAGTAAAAGGAATTAATATACCTATGATGAGAATAAAATGGTATATGGGAGTCTCAAGTCACACTTGAAGTGGAGTGGGCCACAAGAATAGGTGGAATAGGTTATAGAGGGACTCAAGGTGTAGCTGGACTAGTCCAGGATTGGTATGGGGCTCAGGAAACTTGACCTTTTCAAATGGGTTTAAGCAAAAGGGAGGAAACATGGAGTGGCCCATGGGAGGGGCTTCATGAAGCATAGGGCCTTTTAGAGAGGTGATTCATAAAACTAACATTCTTCATGAAGTTTAGGGGATTCACGAAGGGGTAGGATTCATGAATCATGATGACCCTGCCTCAGAATGAAGTCTTGGCTTGGTAGGGGAGTTCTTCATGAAGGATTAATTCTTTGCAAATCTTCAAGTTCCCCTGAGGTCCTTCTTCCTTTTCAAATGGTGGAGAACTTCATGAAAGGCATCTCCACCATAGGTGGAGGCTTTTAAGAACACATAGAAGGGGGATTTGAAAATTTTTGGTACCTTGGACAATCCATTTTGGACCTGGTTCATGATGCTCAGGAACTTCATGAATTGGGAGCAATTCAAAAGTTGAAGAGTCAAGTCACCATCCACCAAAAGTTAGAATGAGGCGGGTATTTACTGGAAAGGGGTTTTGTGAAGTTGGGAAGTGGTTCCTGAAGAAAATGTGGCCTTTGATAATGGCTAGGGCTCAAGCACACCATTAATCCCTCATTTAGTTGTGAATCACCTTCAGACTCATGAATCCCACCTTCAAGTCGTTGAGCATTCAGGAAGGGGATCTTCGCGAATGGACTTCATGAAGTAGACCCTTAAGAAGAGTTTTAGAGCTATATGGACTCAAATTTTCTTCAAGATGGATATTCCTTCATCTACTATCCCCATACATATATTTTGGAACCAAAAATATCTAAAAGTAAGGATTTTAAAATCTCTAGTTATCACATCAATAATTTAAAACAATGGATAATAAAATAAAATATAATTTGACATACCTTGATCCATTGAAGGACCTTGTTTTTCTTCTGAATAAAAAGGATTTCTATCATTTTTTATTTTCCTCTATTCCAAAAAATCTAATGGAAGGTACCAAAATCAAAAATTCGAGACTTGATGATAAGGACAAGACCCTTTAAATAGTGAAAAAATGGTTATACACGTGTTAACATGGGTTTTTTATAATTAATTTTCAAAATTTAACAATTTGAAAAAAAATTAACTCTCATTATCCCATTTATTTTATATTTACGGTATTCACTTTTTCTTTTTCATAGCTAGTTTATTCTTATAGTAGACTTTATTTTTCATAGTCAGTTGACTTGCGGCATAAAGAGATTGCATTATTTTGGTTTCATGTCTTCACAGTCGATCTATATTTTATATACATGGTTATATTTTTTTGATGGTCAATTGTTTTGCCTTTTTTTCATGGTTAATCTTCTCTTTATAAATAAAATTGATCTTTTATGTCATCTATTCACCGTATAAAGTTCTCCTGGGCTATTAAAATTTTTTCATTCAACCTCCTCATGCATACTATTACGCATAATAAATGAGAAGCCATAGTATGAGAATTTAGAACTTATGAAGAATTGTTATGCCTGATGCATTCTTCACTATACAATAATGTGATTTTCATTATTCATGGTGTATCATGAACTCACATGAATAGAAAATATTTTATTTTTAAGAAGCTCATGCCACGCCTGTTCTTAAAATGAATTTCTTAATTTACCATGAAATGGAGCATGCAATATATTAGATGATGTGATATGTGTGGGGCCACTCCCAATTAGGGGAGTAAATTTTTTGGGACTAGCAGTAGAAGTTTTTTTTATTAGTAACACCCTGGTGGATGTCTTCTAGATACAGTATATTATTTGGTGGGCATCAAACCCATTGAACAACACCCCATGACCGGAGAATTTCCATGGTTAGATGAAACACCATTGACATCACACCACATCTACCTATAACCTATGTAAAATCCTTTATATTTTATGCTAAGATAATAATGGAATGGACACCATTCTTTCATGGATGTAGATCATTGAACTCTTCCATTTTTATTCCTCTATTTTTATAAAGTTTGTCTTTTGGGACTTCCTCTCCCCAAAAAGGTGTTATTAAATCCATAGAGTGGAAATGATGATAAATAAGAGGATTTTTTCTATGGAAGGAAAATTCAGAGTGGTTGGAATTAATTTTTGAAGTAAAATTAGAGAATATCTCATCGATATGACTGCAACAGCACAAACGGGTTGAAAACATAGCAAAAAAATGATACAGTTGGTCAAAGTTAAGGTCAAACTGGGTTGGTATAGTACCCCTCATTGAAGAAGTCGAAATTGATCACCCGGTCAGTGAATTTCAAATAATTTTTTCAGTAGCATCTCTAGTTTGGTAAGTATCACCACATCATTAGTCAATCTCGACCTTTGATATTTTTTTCAAAATACCATGGTCAATTAGTGTCCATTTTCGACAATCCATAAGTCTATTCATGCTATTTTGACTATTCTAAACACATTTGTATGGTTAGATTTTCAAAATTCAGACTACTTCAATAGAGAAAAATAACAATATCATAATTAAGCTTACTTTTTAAATTATTATATTTGGAAAACCAAAATGAAATATCTTTTAATATTAATGATTTGTGAAACTCATAGTGAAGGATTCTAAGCCTATTGCAGGGCCATCTAAGAAACCTACATATGATTATAAATTTGGTGACAAGACATCTACATGTACTCCACTATTCAACACAGTGTGGATTGTGCTCAATAAAAAGTGCTCTACTCAAAATAGGCAGTGGATCGACAATAAAATCTTCCAAAAAAATCCATCAAACATGTTACTTTTATTTTATAGTGAAAATTGTAAAATATGTATATGCTAGGACAACCACATAAAATAAAGGAAACCTGATACATTGTCTGGTCAACCTGATGTACAAAGATGATAACAACTCTTCATAACACACGAGTGAGTTCCATGGTATTTTTTATTAGTTAAATTCAATGATACTAATATAAGATCATAAATAGTTTGGAAAGTATACTACAAGATGATGGGTGAATTGAAGTTCGAAAACAACTTTCAATTTTATCTTCCTCGTCATGTAACTTGAATGTTTTTTTGAAATCATGATCAAATTAAGAATCAAAGTAAAAACAATTTATGTAGTGGAAATATAAACTATTTGAATTATAGTGAATGCATTGGAAATATAGTAATGGGTATTTTATCAATTAATGATGAAACTGTAAAAGTAATAGAAATTTAAGCTAACTGTATTATAGCAACTAATGCAAGTTATAACTCAATAGAAATTCACGTATGAAAACAGTGTAATTTTAAAAATTAAATATGATGTATCGGTTAATAAACCAAATAATCCTTTAAAAGGATGCTATTAAAACCTCA
This sequence comes from Viscum album, assembly GCA_963277665.1. Taxonomy (NCBI): domain Eukaryota; kingdom Viridiplantae; phylum Streptophyta; class Magnoliopsida; order Santalales; family Viscaceae; genus Viscum; species Viscum album. Next base: position 1,559,115,420 of record OY728123.1, on the reverse strand, counting down.
CTTTTAAAATGAAGTGTAAGGTAGATATATAGACCTGATCTAAGGTATCCAAAACATTAAACTTTTTTAAGGTGTCTACTTCTTAAAGTTTAAATATCTTCTTTATATTCTTTACCCTAGAAGCCCTCGATAATCCTGATTGGTATTTCCCGCTTCAATAGCTGAAAACTTGGTTCACCCAAAACATTTACCAGTAGCTCAGTACTCCCACTACAATAATTGGTAGCTCATATTTGACTTCCTTGTCCCAAGTAATACCTCCAAAAATCTATCAAAATTATAATAAGAAAACTAAGATCTATACAAATAAAACCTTACAATGGTATCCCTTAGCTAAAGAAATCAAAAAGAAAATATTACACTGATTGAAAGTGTTCTCAACAATAAGAAATTAAAAATATTAAAAACAATCAGTTTAAAACTTATTATATGAACTTTTGGTAAGATGTGTCTTTATAACATTTGTGGAGTAGTTCTATTTATAAATGTTATTGTAATAAACTCCAACGGTCAAATTCTGTGAAACTCAAAGTCAGTTGTAACTGTATAGACATAATCATGACCATCTACTAATTTCTATCACATGTGGCTCCATCTATCGATCAATTTAATCAAAACCTCTATAGTGATTTCTAAAACCAGTGCAACTAATCATGATTTCATTATTTAGGTTATTGGTTTTAGATAAAATTAGTAAACTTTTGGTATTATAAAATTACTTAGATCAACATATTTTCAAAAATCCATAGACTATCAATATTTATTTAAACCTTAAGTTATTATTAATTTAGTTATCAGTTTTATATATTGAAATTATCAATGTTAAAATAATACAAAAATTTTTTATATTTGATTCTAAATAAAGTGTATCATGGTTTTCAAAAAAAAAGTAGAGTAAAATGAGTCAATGGCTTAACAATCTCCCCGTATTTAAAAAAACACATAATAAACAAATTAATGAGGCTAAAATTACTCCATATAGAAATATTTCTCTTTTTAGATAGATCTCAACCCAATGAAAAAATTAAAGAGATGGAAATTACTCCTTGTAGATATCTTTCTCCCTTTATATAGTTCACCCCCTTACAAAAATTATCTAATAACTCCTTTGAAAACTATTTCTCTCCCTTTTAAATTTTTTAAAGTATTGAGTCCATTTTAATTTTAAAAATTATTTAACACCTTTTTTGTTTTAAAAAATGAGGTCTCGAAAAGAAAATATCATTGAAAATTTTATGAAAATCAAACAGGAAGGAAATAGTTTCTCATTATTCAAAAAGAATGAAATATTGTTACATATTGTCAAATTTGATCAATGATAAAGGGAAAATAGTTATCAATAAACTTTTATATAAATAATAATATGAGTCAACATCACAATAAAGATATTATTAGGCAATATTAATAAATAATATCATTAATCAACATTATCAAGCAAACAGATCTCATTAAGCAAATAAAAAATTGTTTACATTACAATATTACAAGTGATCAGAATTTCAATAATTAATAAGTATTAATTGATTTTTCTATAATGTTATTTTTATTTTTCAATTACTTCCATTTCCCATTAAAATGGGAATATTTCACTTTCAACTACTCTTAAAAAGTGGTTATATTTACTAAAAATTAGTCTTTATGTTTATTCAAAAGATAACACTGCTCGGCCTCTTTATTTTATAAAGATCCAATATTTATATTTCGCTCTTCAGTATATAGATTTTTGGAAATTTCTCACATCTTCAATTCATATACTATAACTAAAGTGAATTCAACTTTCTCTTATAGCTCTTTCACAATTGTTTCAATATCATGAAATATTTTATAAAGATATTCCAAAGTATGATGAATAACCTCAGCATGTTCCTCGATGGAATTGATGTATTTTTCCTAGTATGGTATATAAATATTGAAATCCTTCATCTTACGGTTCTGGGAATCAATGAATTTCTTAACTATATCTATGTATCCTTTTAATTTGTCAACTAAATCTATTAGTTGACTTTTCTACATAGATTTTTCTGAATGATCTGGTTGACATTTCATGATATTTACCTTTATACATAAATCTAGAATAATCTCAAATACATTATTCAAACTATTCTAAATGTTGATAACATAGTTGATCTTTCTATCAAGCTCATCGAATTATTCCATTAGAGAATCAAAAGAACAATTTACTAGAGTTCCATTTTAGAATCACAATGAATGTTTCCAATGAACTCTAGGTCCATCACTTCAAATAGGTGACATGGGTATATGAAATGTTATTATAAAAACCTCACATTTAAATTATGGTAGAAGTTATATTTTTATACCTTATCTAAGGTATCCAATACATTAAATATTTCTTCATTATTGATCATGTGTTGTTCCAACAATATTATTTTAATTCTTATTGATTTTTTTGCTCAAAAACACCCTTGTTTTTTTACTGTTGAAACTACATTATGTGTTTTTTTGGATTATATTTCATGGGAAATTTTATTCTGAAGTTATTGAGGTTTTTATTTTTTATTTTATATAATATTATTCTTGACATGTTTTTGAGAAGTCTGTAAAAACTATTCATAACCCTATATTTTAAGTAAAAATATGGATCGAGAACCCTAATTTCAAAAAGGAACTATACTTTTGTACCCTGTGTTTGAAGTAAATGTATGGATTAAGAACCATACTTTGGAATCAACACTACATTTTTGTAATTAATGTATGGTTCATTAACCCAATGTTTTAATGTCAACCGTACATTGTCAATAATACTTTTGAAGATGCCCTATGTAGAGAAACCCTGTGTTTGAATCAGTTAATAGTAGAGTTTAATTTCAAGAAATTTCTTAGAATTTCTATAATGGTATCACCAAAATTAAATATATCTTGAATGCTATTTAAACATCGATTAAAATTATTTTATTAAAAATATTAAATCAATCCTATTTATAAGATAATATATGATTTTATCTGTGTGATTAAAATTAAATTTTAATAATGATTAATGGTTTTATTATCACATTTTATCTGGTGATATTTATGGATCTATTTGATCTGAATAAAATCAATTTGCTCATTAAATACCAAGAGTTTTATTCTTCTTCGGTGGTGTTTATTTTGAAAATAATATTTGACATCATCTCTAGTTGTCTGAAAAGCTAGACTTTGGAGAAATAAATGTTTTGATCCTTTATCGGTCAACCAATGTGTATCTTCTATATTCATTTTCAACCATTTTCTAAATCTCATCAAAGCATATATCAGAGCTATACATTAGAGACACATATGTTCTTCATCTTCTAAGTGATCTCTCTCTTATTATTAAAATGTTATTCTTTATATTCCTGTATTCATATGAAGATCATTTTCAACTAGGATCCCTTCATATATTTTCTTTCCTGCAGACTTTTATCTATGAAAGGGAAGATCCATTATTTTTCATTTGTTGTTGTAGATATGTTCTGAATTTATTTCTCAGAAAAACAACCAATATTTTTTTTCTTAGAGTATCGACTACTCATACTCAGTCATGGTGGAGTTTCATCTTCTCATAAAAACCTATGTATTTTTCATTTCCCTATAAAAGAACCTATATTTTTGTAAGGTGTCAACTACCTGCACTTAATTGTAGAGTTCCTTTAGAAAAAGACCTTTTTATTGAAATTCACAAATCACAGATCACAATGAGAGAGAATTGGTGGAGTGGATAGGGTATCTTTATGCCCCGAACCACTATAAAAATAGTGGATTATGGGATCTTTATACTGCTTATTTTTTTTAAAGAAAATAACAGTGTGCTTATTATTAAGTCACAAAGAGGGATTAAATATTATTTTTTCAATATTTTATAAGGACACAATTCACTCCCCTCTTGTGTCTCCATATTATTCTAACGTAACAATTGATATCAGAGGAGTACTTTTTGAGGATTTTTTATATTCTCTAGAAATCATGAGTCAATGGTTTATATGAAGAAAGATTTCTATGGATGAACTCAAAGAATGAATGACCATGATCTGTTCGCCTTAGTTTAGTGGAGAAAATTACGGTTTTTGTAAATTAAGAATGATTATTTATTTAAAGAATCTTTGTTTTAAAGTCTATGTGAATATTTTCAAACCTTATGTAATTCCTGGAAAACTAGTGAAGTGGGATGCTACCAAAGAAGCTGAATATGATGTCAAATCAATGTATATGAATGCTATTATATGTGCACTTGGTCTAGATGAATTCAATCATATATCACAATGTGATACTACCTACACTACTACAAAACACAAAATAATCATCGAAAGCCTTTATTAGTACTAAATAAAAGATCTAATAAAGGTATCCTTTATCAATTCTAGAGAAATAGATAATAAAGGGTGGCCTTTATTAGTGCTAAATAAGCAAAGCTTGGTTTTTATCAATGCTAAATAAAAGCACTGATAAATTTCACCCTTCATCATCACTTATATAAAAGAATTGATAATAGTTTGGCCGCATATTTGGGTATCTAACATAAGATTATGAGTTGCACTCCATGATTCTTTATATATTTACCTCCAATGCCATACCGAAAATAAATTCAAACTAGTGTCGGAGGATGCCTACCACCGCCAGTGCCACCCTACGGCAGTGAATCCTTCCTCTCATCGTCATGTGGGCCTCACCCTCACACGCCAGCATGATACTCCAGTGTTCCTCCTCATCTCTCTCTATGTAGTAGGCTCTCCATGTGGGCTTGCCTAGCCAACAGACCAACTTTGGGCCTTCTATGTGGCAGACTACCCAGTGGGTTGAGGGATAGCCCATTGGTATGTTTTTTTACCTAAAAATGGTAAACTCTTCAAAAAATCACAATATCCATTGTTAAATTTTAAATATATATAATTAATATATTGTTTATTACTATATATATATATATAGTAATTTTATAATTATTCCAAAATATAATAATTTATTTATAATTATATAAATACTTTTTTGAAGAAATAATATTTATTTATTACTATATATATAATTAATATATTATTTATTACTATATATATATATATTAAATTTATTCATTTTATTAATAAATATTTCAATAATAAATTTCTTAAATATAAATGAATGTAATTGTAAATATATTTAAAGAATTGTAAATATGTATTTATAAATATAATTAAAAATAAATATAAATAAACTGAATTATAAACAAATAATTAACTATATAATTATAAATATATTAAAATAAATGTAAATATGTATTTATAAATATAATTATAGATATATATTTATAATTATAATTATAAATAAATATATTTGTAAATATATTTATAAATATTTATATATAATTATAAATATATTTATATAATTACATATTTAGATTTTAAAAAATATATATTAGGTTCTTGGGGTACAATTACATCAAACGCACACACACTGCACACATAGGCTTGAAATCCAGGTCATAGCCCCCCCCCCCAAAGGGATCACCCACCCAACCACCTGCTTTATTACATCATATATATTTGGCCTGAAGGCCCAGTGAGTATATAGCCCATTACATGGCACGTAGTCCCTAATTGTTTGGTCTTATTCCCATTCTGTGAATAGTACTTCTATAGTACCCCACCTGCTATAGTACCCGCATAATACCCGCCGCTGCTACTATTATAGTGTCCACTGCCGCAATAGTGTCATCTTTGCTACAATGTCTCTACAGCTATAATTATTTTTTTTATAATTATATAAATAAATTTTTAAATATATATATTTATTTATTTATTACTATATATATAATTAACATACTATTTATTATTATATGTATTTTAAATTTATTCATTTTTATTAATAAATATTACACTAATAAAATTTTTAAATGTAAATATATATATTTATAAATATATTTAAAGAATTGTAAACATGAATTTATAAATATTTTTAAAAAAATGAGGCACAAAAACCATGTTATTAAAATGAAAAAACTAGTACATTAGAGGAATATGAAAAATATCAAAAGTCTAAGAACAATCAACTAAATGACTCAAGATTGAGTTCTCATGTTATGGTGAGAGGAGCGCCCACCCTGACCATGAGGATGTTGTCCTCTTATCCATGTTTTGACCTACACCCATGGTCCACCTCCATCATCTAGAAGTCCAACGTCTATAACGCTCATCTTTTATTCTGCTCTAGATACCCTATCATTATTTTTACCATCCTCCTCACTACTTCGTGATGTAAGAAAATAAAATAAATTTTGAGTAATAACCTTCAAATTTTATTTATCCTTCACCTGTAGAGCCTGATTTGATCCCAAAGTAGAATAAGTGGTCTTTTCATTATCCATCATGGGAAACTCTAAATGATCAACTCTGTAAGGAGAAAAATCTAAAGCAATATGTTGTTTAAAAAGTGAGGTTGCATACTTCTCATACCCATTTTCATTATACATAGCAAAGGTTAATGGAGTAGTATCCCTATGTTGTCTTCCTAGCTCAGTTTTTGAGAAACCAGGCTCCTGCAAAACATCTGATGCAACTATATGGACCACATAGATCATGCCACAAGTAGCTTTGGATGAACCACCATCAGCACTCGTTAAGGAATAATATTTTATAGCTACTGATCTTGTTTCCTCCCTTCCATAAATAGGTTTAATGACCAGTCTAGGAATCTAATATGTTGAATCACTACAAACAAGCTTCATAAGGATTTTACCATTACCCTTCGAATTTGAACTTTCATGATTTCATGACAAGGAGTGTACAACTACAATATTTAAAGAATCCATGTTTTAAACAGAATTTAAGGTCAATACAGGACCAATTTGAAACCTTAGTTCCATAATTCTAGAATCTATAAGGGAATATGTTTTACAACCTTCAATAGTTAACTAATCCAACTTATTTAGAGGTGAAAATCCACCCACTGATACATCCTTTTTGTGATCATAGACGGGTATAGAAGATGTTAAAGGCTCATTGGAAATAATTTTTCTAGAAGAATCCTTCCCCGTAGAAGGGGAAGAGAAGAATTCCACTTGGGAATAGAAAAAAAGTTTTTTGGTATTATATTTCAATGAAGTTGCATAATCTACCTTTGTTTTACCTTTTTGTCTTTTTGAAGATATTGTTTTTTATCCTTCCAAAAATTAAAGTCCACATCAACCTATTCATCAATATCCATAGCAGATTGATTGTCATCAAATTATTCTCCCACATACTCATCACTAATTATCTTAGTTAAGGTATCTTTGAAAGAAGTTCCATCAATGGATAAGTATCTCTCATCTACAATATCATCTCAAGATAAATGGCTCCTATCATTCTCTTGGAAAGGAGCAACAATTCTAGGAGCATATTGAGGAGAAGATACAAATATAATGGTAGGAAAGTCTGTGCATCAATATATTAGAAGAAAATCGGGAGGAGGTGTTTGGTTAACCTAAGAAGACCCTTCATCGACATGGGATTGCTCTCTTGGAGAATTGGAAACCCTAAAAGAAAGAGAAACTTCAGCAATATCTTCCACCTGTTTCTAGGTTGAGCATCAATGTTCTGATAAGTCCTCTGATTTCCTATTTTCTGATAGTGCGACAAGTCATGACATCAAATCTCATAATTAGAGAAAACCATATAACCTCTACACATAGACATTGAATGAGCAATAATTTGAAAATCATCTCAAAACATAGGTGTTTTTTCAAATTCAATTCTAATAGTTATTTCATCTTGTATAGTGGAAATAACTACCCTGTCAATCAAGGTAGAACTTATGTCTACTTCCACCAAAACTCATGCATAATGAACAAAAATCACAAATTTCATAGAATTGATTGTTCTAATTGGAATTCCAATGGCATATGTGATGTAATATACAATTTCATGATGCCATAATACCTTATTAATACCATGAATTTTTATACAGACCTACGCACAAGTATCCTTAAAGTCATTCATATTGAATTTTAAATTCGGATCAGGAATCTGAAAAGAACCCAGCTTTAGATTTAATGAACCTAAACTCTAGGTTGTTCCTTTTAGATCTATCAAAGGGAATAAAATATGGAAGAATCCATGTCCAAGTGAAATGCACATAAAATCAGAGAATCCCCAAATAGAAGCTAGACGGAAGACAAGATCTGCAACATTCCATGGTTTCAAACCTTTCATCAGGAAAATATGAACTATAATTGAATACTTACACAGATTGATCCTTACTGAGATGGCATTATCCAAGGTAGATACATGCATGGTGGAAGCCTTCCGATAATATGATTTGAATCATGATTCGTGAGTGAGGTGAATGATCCTCTCAAAAAACCAGAGAAAGAGGAGAAACCCTTTAAAGCTTCCTTATCAAGCTCCTCGTCTTCTTTGATGGGGATGACTTTTACTGATGAATTTGATGAATTGGGACATACAAGTAAATATTCAAGCTTCATGGGTGTTCTAGGACAGCCCGATCACCAGGGGTCGTCAGGAGAAGCCTCTCCCTTTCCTCCATCCATTTATAAATATAATTATAAATAAATATAAATATACATAATTATAAAAAAATAATTAATTATATAATTATAAATATATTACAATAATTGTAAACATGTATTTATAAATATAATTGTAGATATAAATTTATAAATATAATTATAAATAAATATTTTTATAAATATTTTTATATAATTATAAATATATTTATATAATTTTATATATATAATAATTAAATATAAATATAAATATAAATATAGTAAATATATTAATTATTTAAATATATTTATTATATTTTTATAGTTATTTCAATATATAATTATTTATTGATAATTATATAAATTCTTCTTTGAAATATATATTTATTTATTTATTACTACAAATATAATTAATATACCATTTATTACTATATATATTAAATTTATTGGAATTTATTAATAATTTTTCCATTAATAATTTTTTTAAATATAAATGTATGTAATTATAATATAATTATAAATAAATGTAAATATATATAATTATAAATAATTAATTAATTATATAATTATAAATATATTTAAAAAATTATAAGTGTGTATTTATAAATATAATTATTGATAAATATTAATAATTATAATTATAAATATATATATTTGTAAATAAATTTATAAATATTTGTTTATAATTATAAATATAATTATATAATTTTGTATATTTATATTCTTTTTAAAGGTTGAGACTCATAGGCCCCTTTATTAGTGAAAAAAAAGGAGGAATATAACAGATAGAATGCATCCACAAACAAAACAGTAATGGAAAAAATTGAAAAACATTAAATAACTCAAGATCGAGTACTTGTAATATGGTAAGATGAATGCCCACACCTACCATGATGATGTCGCCCCAACCTCCATGTTTTGACCTGTAGCCATGGCCTAAATTTTTCAAATGAAGACCCAACATCAGCATCAACTCACATTTCTACAGCATCAGACACACCTTCACTTTTCTGTCCATCCTCTTCACTGATATAGAATGTAAGAGGCTTAAAGGAATTGTGTGTGATGACCTTCATATACACCTTATCCTTTATAGATTGAATAGGAGTAGAACTCATTAGAGATGAATCAACCTTAATTATATTCAACATAGATATCTCTAGATTTGAAGCCTCTAAAAGAGGAATCATAACTTCATTCCCTTCAAAACCATCCAACCTTGATTCCAAAGGTGTTGCATTAGCGACAGAAGAATCATCCCTGTCATGAGCCTGGTTTTTCACCAAACCAGGTCCTGAGTGGACTCTAGTTTCACTAAAAGCTAGATCAATATGTATTTTTTTCATCCTGTTTTTCACTACTACCTACCAAATTTGAGTTTTCTAGTTGTTGGCCTCCAACTAGATAATCATGATAATGGGGGGAAACTAACTTTTATTCACTGTAATAAAGATTTATGTCTGAATTCCCCATAGAGGAAATGGATTGATGAGTGGGATCTAGTACTTCTTAGCATTTTCCAGCCTGGTCCTGGAGAAGACAGTTAGGAATCCTATTAGACTTAGATTTCACTATGGTGGTTGTATCAATTTTAGCATTCCCTTTGGGACTCTTAAATGAAATTATTTTTTATTTCTATAATAGATTAAAATAAGCATCAGCTTGTGTAGAAGGCTCTTTGGATACATAGATGTCAACATATCCCTCATCATCTTAAACATCAATTATGACTTTTGATAAGGCATCTTTAAAAGAGACTCTATCATCGACTAGTTGATTCTCATCCTAAATGTCAGCCCAAAACATAGTCATCTTATTAAATTTCAATTGGGTAAAAGGAGTAAGGATAACTTCATCTAGGAATTGAAGAACATTGTTAGTGTTAGGATCTCCTGTACACCTATCATATTGTGGATGACATTCAGAATAAGTCCATTTCAATCCCTAAGAAGAGCATTCAACATTGGAATTCATGTGATCTCTTGTGGGATTTCAATTACTTATAATAGGAGCAATGACATTGGCATCTCTAACATTCCCTTCATCCTTATTTTCTATGGACTGGATAATCCCATTGCTTTTCCTTCTGTGGTAGTGGAGAAAGTCAAGGCCTCTTAACTGGAAGTTGTGGAAAATAAGTTCACCCCTATAAATATACTTTTAATGTCCAATTATTCTATAGGAGTCACAGAAATGGGGTGTTTTCTCATACTCAATTCTAAGACTAACCTCATCATAAGATGTGGAGAGAACAACTTTATCCGTCATAGTAGATTTGATATCTCCTTCAACCAACACCCCTAAAAAGTGGAAAAAGCTAACCATTTTAGTGGCATTATCCATCCTAATTGGAATCCCAATCAATGAGGCAATATCAAATTGGATTTTGAGATACCATAATACCCAATTTAATCCATGAGTTTTATCCCAGAACGACACACAATTTTCTTTAAAATCATTCAAATTAAAATTTAGATTCCAGTCGTGAACCCTCATGGTTTCCAACTATAGGTTGACCAAACCTATACTTTAAACCCTTCCTTTCATTTCTGTAGAAGGGATGAGATTGTGGAAGAATCATCGACCGAGGGAGACACATTTGAAATTGTAAAATCACCAAATAGAGGCTAAACGAGAAACTGTGTCAATGACTTTCCAGGGATTCATGCCTTTTGATTGCGAAATATGAGAAATGAAATATTAATTATAAAGATCAATCAAATCTAAGATAATTCCATCATAGGCCGATACATGAGCAGTATTTTCTTTCCTAATGATTCGATGTGAGACCAGATCTTTGAGTAACGCTAAAAAACCTCCTGAGAAACTAGAGAAAGATGAGAAACCCTACAGGACTTCTACTTCACAATCATTGATCTTCTTAGAATTAATAAAATTCTTATGACCGATATGGTTATTCAGAGTATATGAGTATAGATTCAAGATTCTCAAATGTTCAAGGATGACACCATCACCAAAAATCACTAACTCCCATTTCTCCAGTTCCTCCATCTATGAAAAATACCCTATATATTTATATAAGTATATATAAATATAAATATAAATATAGTAAATATATTCATTATTTAAATATAGTTATTATAATTTTATAATTATTTCAATATATAATCCTTTATTTATAATTGTAAGAATAATTTTAAAAAAATATTTATTTATTTATTTATTTATTTATAATTATAAATATGTAATTTTATATATATAGTCAATATATATTTGTACATATATTTATTTATAAATATTTATTTATAAATATATTTAACATTATTAATGTATATATAAACTTAAATTCATGAGTGTTAAAAACAGTGAAATTGAAAAATAAAAAATGAGTAGTCTTTAAAAGTATTAAAAAAATGGATGAGATTTTTTAATTATACAAATTATTAATAAATAAAATATGGATATATTTTTATATGAATATGAATACATATTGAAAATATTAAAACGTAGTAAATTAATATGTATAAATAAATATTAGAAAATGATTAAATTCTAAAAAATCAAAAAATAAAAAATATTAAAAATGAATAAGTAATACTAAATAAAATAATATTAAAAGAAAATAAATAAAATTTACCAATTGAAAAGATAATATATTGAATATATTATGTTACTAAATGAAATTCTAAAATGAATATTAAATTTTAATAAATGACATAAATATTAGGTGTGTGTGTTTTTATATAAGATTTCATTAATTACGTAAATCTTTATATGTCTGAAATTAATGTATATTTATACAAGTTTGATATATGTCAAATTGGACAATGACATTATATAATATGTAACATATATTAAAGAAATAAATAATTATAATAATAATAATAATGAATTAATTTAAAAAATGAATAAGTATTATTAATTGTATAGATAATTTTAAAAAATTAAAAATGAATATTTATATATGTTAAAATGAAAATGAATTCGGATTAATTATATAAATTAAAACCATATTAAAAACATTAAATATTAATAAACAAACATGTATAAATAAATATTAGAAAATGGATAAAATTATAAAAATATTGAACAATGAAAGTTGAGAATGAATAATTTAAAAAAATATTAAATAATTAATATACTATTTATAATTCAATTTATTAAATTCATTATATATATATAGTAATAAATAGTATATTAATTATTTAATTAAAAAGTAATCAATTACAAAAATATAAAAAAATAATAATGTAGTATTTATTAATAAATATTAATAAATTTAATATATGTATATATAATTAAATAATTAATATAATATTTATATTTAAGTTTATTAAATTTAATATATATATATACAAATAAATTGTATATTAATTATTTAATTAAAAAATATTAATAAAAATCTTAATGTAATATTTATTAATAAAAATTATTAAATTTAATATATATATATATATTAATAAATAGTATATTAATTATCTATATTTAAAATTTAACAATGAATACTTTGAGGATTCTTTTTAGAGTTCATCATTTTTTTGGTAAAAAACATGGTAGTGGGCTAGCCCTCAACCCATTAGGAAGCCCGCCACATAGCAGACCCAAAGTAGGCCCACCAGCTAGAAAAAACTATAAGGAAATCCCACCACGTTATGAGAGATGAGGTGGAACAATGGAGCCTCATCAACATATGGTGGTTAGGGCCACACTGCGATAGAATAAAGGAGTCACTAGGTTGGGGTAAAATCTTTAGTGGTAAGCATACTCTGTCACCAGTCCAAATTCGTTGCTGGTATGGTGTTGGGTGTTAACATATTAAGTTATGTGAAGCACAAATCAAAATCCGATGATAGATGTGTGCATATGTGGTCAAAATTCTACTATCACTAAGAAAACACTGATAAAGTCAACCCTCTATGAGTACTTTTTTATAACAACTCATAAAGGGTTCCCTTTATCAGTAATTTTATATAAGTGTTGATAAAGTGTGTCATTTATCAATGATTTTCTAGTATTGATAATGGTGAATCTTTATTAGTTCTATTAAATAGCTCATAAAAAGTTGTTTTATCAGCACTTTTTATTTTAGCGATGATAAAACCCCTATTTATCAGTGATTTTTTAGAAGCACTGATAAAACCCTTCCCAGTATTTTAATAAAACTCTAACCAAACTAATTTCTCTCACATCATTCAAGATCACATGGAAGTTAAACACTTCTATTTCTCCCTCTCAACCTTCTCTCAAATGAATCAACCCTCTCAAATCCTAAGGTATGTTATTAATTTTACTCCTCTATTTTTTATAATTTTTTGTCTTTTATTTCTTACTTTCTGTTATTATTCATCTTGGTTCCTATTTTATCATCATTTGTTTATCCTTCATTTATCAAACTTTTTATAGTCTGGAATTCATTAGTTGTTACATGATCCCAGGTTCGAATAAGGGTATTAAATCTAGAAAAAAAATTACTATCTATATTAATCTTTGGTTTCTCTTTTGTTAGTTTAGATCAGTCCATAAAAAAGTTTTGAAATCTCGAAAAAATATTTATTTTATTATAAAAATGATCAAGGAAATACACTATATATATTTCATTAATATATTTAATGAAATATCTAAACACATGTTCATCACCATCATAAAAATAGAGCCTCCTGGTTTTTTTGGAAAGAATTGCCACCTTCCCAATACAAGTGGCTAATTTATCAAAATATAATTTTTTTATAACATTTTTTATATTTTATTTTTTATATTTTTTTATTATTTTAGAATAATATTAATATATGTCAATGAATAGTGAGTGAGATCTAAGTATTTCTAGAAACAGTGAGGGTGAAAAGTTGTCGTGGGCCTTGTAAATCAACAACAATTTCTAGAACACTAAGAACATTTATAGGTTTTCCAAATAAGGTCATCTCTCAAATAGAAAAAAATCACTCTAAATCCTAATATGATATTATTTATTAATGTTTTTAATGAATTGAATCAAGTTGAGCAGTGAGGATGGTGATTGTGTGTGTCTATGTGTACCAAAATTAAATAATTGTATTAAAACATGATGTTATCTAGGAATGGAAAAGAAATATAAGTTCACTTAGTAGTATCCATATTTATTTATCAATATCACTATTATAAAATTTTTATTGAAATCAAAATCATTCATATATAACCACCATCTCTTTAAATTATATGTTCATGTTAACTTTAATAGACCTCATAGATACACATAATCCCACCTCCTAAATAATATAGATTGATAATAACACCATGGAAAGGGTATGTCAGTAACTCCATCCAAACAATATCATATTCATCATGACCTCTCTCGCACAACCTTAGCCTCACAAAAAGCTAAGCACTACTGAAATTCAGTCTTCAGTTCAAAGGCCTCTTCCTTTTCATAGAGTAATTAATAGCTTTATTTGAAATTTGAAATTGCAATGGTTGTATCAACATGAGTGCTTGTAATACCATCCAGCTGAACCTTATCACACTCACAAAAATCAAGGATCCACTTATAGGGATCAGACTACTACTGCTATTTTTTCATCATTAGGTAGCAAACTAAGAAATGTTATCTGGTGCTTCACCAACTCCCCAGTCCAAGAACATTTTGATTTAAGGAGAATAATTTCGAACTCATTAACTTAAAATCCCAAAAATTTATTATTTAATTTTTTTACCTCAGACACATCCCCCATATATATGCACCTATGTTTCTTAAACTACTCTGATTAGTAGTCATCGCATACTGAGTACCGATTATCATTTTGGATGAATTTAAAGGATAACTCCTACCACCAGTGGTGTAATTATTTTATTAAATTGAATTACCCATTTATTTCATAACATGATGAAATTATTTAAAACATTCAAATATTGGGTTCCCCTTATTAGATTTAATTATAAATTGCTCATTTTATTATGAATATATTATGTTTATTTATTTATATTTTGTAAAAAATAAATATTTTATGAAACTTATAGGATGGATATGAATAAAAAATGGATGGATTCTAATCCTATGACAAAATAGTATGAAGATCATGTTAAAGGGTTCATTATGTTTGCAATAGTGCATGTATAAGATCCTTCTCAAATCATTTTTCCATGTTTATATTTTTTTTATTCAAGAAAAATTAGTTAGGAAGAGTTGGAATAACATTTTATTTTTTATGGAATATCATACCTATAAATATTTGAATAAACATGGGGATAAACTAAATTTATGTAGTGATTGGGATGATAATTTGTTTTATAGATCATTTGATATGAATACAAGTGTAAATAATGATGGAGATCGTATGGAATAAATGAAAATGTCAATTGAAGATGGAATTTTTGATTTTCCAAAATTATTTAAGAAGTTAAATAGTTGTTATAAGAGACAATTGTATACTAGTTGTACTAAATATACTACATAGTCAGCTGTATTGATGTTATATAATTTGAAAGCTGAAAATGGATAGAGTGACACCATCTTTACGGAACTACTTGGTCTCATAAATGATATGTTATCGGCAAAAAATGAGCTTCCTTGTTGAACATATAATGCTAAACGAATGCAACATTAAAAGTGCATGATCTCTAAAGAAATACATGCCCATCCAAATGATTTCATATTGTTTTGAAATAAGCATGAATCACTCAATAAATTCCATAAGTGTGGCATGAATCACTACAAGAAATATAGATCAAGTCCTTCAAAATTTATATGGTACTTTTCTACCATTACAAGGTTTAGATGACATTATATATTCTAGAAAACCACTAGATATATGACATATAATTAAGATACAATAATTGAATATGGGAAACTATATAACCCAGCATACTCTCTTAAGTGGAAGAAAATTGATTATGAGTATCCTGAATTTGGAAATAAGTTAAAAAAACCTAGGTCTTGTGTTATTAACAGATGGAATAAATTCTTTTGGTGTAAAGAGTAGTACTCACAGTACATGGCTAGTTATGTTGGTAAATTATAACTTTCCACAATGGTTATTCATGAAGCACAAATACATTATGTTTTCATTACTTATATCTAGACTAAAACAACCCATAAATGATATTGATGTGTATTTGGATCCATTGACCGAGGATCTAAAATTGATGTGGGATATTTCTATCACATTATATTTTTATCACAGAAGTAAATAATTCAAATTGAGAGCCATATTTTATGGGATGATAAATGACTATCCTACTTGTGGAAATTTTTCATGTTATAGCATTAATGTAATTTTGGGGTGTCTCATTTGTGAAGAAAGAACACACTTATTTTAGTTTAAACATTCCTAAAAATTGTTTTTTAGGAAATTAGAAATTTTTACCTTGATGACATAAATACTGATCTTGGACAATAAAATTTTATGGGAATATAGAACAAGGTACAACACTATCTCCACTAGCGAGTTATCAACTGTTTGAAAAAGTAAAATATAATGACACTAATTTTGATAATCCTAATTTTTGAAAAACCTTAAAAAATAAGGTTGTAAAAAAGGATCAATTTTCTTTTAATTGCCATACTAGAATCATTTGTATGTTAGAAATTTTTTTGATGTCATTCATGTGGAAAAAAATGTATTTAATAGTGTTATTAGAACATTACAAAATTTTCCTAACAAAAAAAATGGAATAAAGTATAATTTGGAATTTATTGATATGGGGATAAAGTAATAGTTGGCACCAGTGAAGGGTGGATGTTGGATTATTCTTCATCCAGTATCTTGCACTTTATCCAAATAAGAAAAACTGCAATTTTTCAATTTTCTTAAGAGTGTAAAAGTTCCATATGGGTATTCATAAAATATCAATAATTTTGAGTCAATGAATAATTTGAAGTTACAAGGTCTAAAGTCACATGACTATCATGTTTTGGTGAAATATTTTATTATCGTCACTTTATATTTCATTCTTCTTAAAAATTTATAACATACACTAACCAAACTCTGCTTCTTTTTTAAATCCATGTGCAGTAAAGTGATATAACCTAAAAAGTTTCTAATTATGAATAAGGATATTGAAATCATATTATGTGAATTAGATATGTCCTTCCCACCATTATTCTTTGATATAATGGTCCACCAGATGGTTCACTTGGTTAGAGAGGTTTAACTATGTGGTCATATCCATTGCATATAGATGTACCCCATTGAATGGTATATGAATATTTTGGAAGGGTACATCAAGAATTGAAGTCATCCAGAAGATTGTATTGCAGAACTATATGTTTTTGAAGAAAATGTTGAATTATGTACCAATTACCTATCAAATGCTGATAGCATCGGTCTCCCAAAATCTCATCACAATGGACTCATTATAGATGAAGGGATTTAAGATATGTTATTACAATTACCATCATAGATAGGGAGAAATATTAGCTCTACATTTCATATAATAGTGAAGAGGTTTATCCATACAGTTAAGTTCACAAAGTAATTATTAGACATTTGAATCCATCAAGGGATGGAGTATGGATATAAAATACACATAATAAATAGTTTATAGTATGGGTCTAAGATCATATTTATAAGGAGTTATCTGAAAATATGAATTCAATTTCCAAATGACTTTGATGGAGAGCCAGAGGAAAAAATTCAAATATTATATGTTAAAATATTTTTTTAATTAATTGTAATATTTTTTATAAAAAGAACAATATGAAAAGAGAACGATGAAAAATAGTAGAGTTATGCTTGTGGAGAAATCAATGCACATATCTGGTTCCAATTATTAAAATCCAATTTATATGAATATGTCATATTTAAGCATCAACAAATAGATATATGAGTTTGATTATACAACATTTCAAGTGTTTATTTCCCATTGCAAATGGGTTGACAACAGAAGTGTAGTGAAATTAGACAAATTGAACTTCATGAAGGTGAATTTCAGTGTGGAATGATATAAGGTTGAACCATTCATAATAAAATCACAAGTATTGTAAGTATTTTATATATTAGATCTATCAAACAAGAATTGGTCTATTTTCATGTAGGTAACTAAAACAACAGTAAGGTCAGATGAATATTCAATTTAGGATGACCCTTTCATTAAGAGATCACAATCATTTCACATCGGTCACAATATTGAAAATGCCTTATATGTTATATGGGACCACAAAGTGGGTATTTTGATACTTGATAAAGGAACCAGATCCCTTCAACCTTTAAAAAAATCGAGTTCAATGAGATGGTTAAACTATTTTTTAATATACTATGATTTTCCAAATAATATTGATGTTTTATATACTACATTTACCTAATCTAAATTAGATTCTTAATTATTGATGCATATAATGACTTCTACACATGGTGATATTACCAATCCCATGGAAGAACTACTGATTGATGTTGAAACAACAAAATTATTAGGGGATTAGCAACATGTTGATGAGAAAACAATAATGATGTAGCATCATTGTGTTAAATAAAATTTTCAAGGAATTAATCAAGGGTATCAAATTTTAGTTTGGATGGAATCAAGGTGGAAAACCTGTTGATACCAACAAATCAATGTTCAATAGTTATGTTGGTCTCACAATGAGAATTCATCTGCTAATTGATATAGATAGTTAGAACCATGTATTTCTTTCATTAAATGAAACCCTTTGGGGGATATTAAAGTAGTTTTATGATATACTTTCTCAATTTTATAGAAAAATTATATAATGAAACATAGATTTAATTTTCATTATCCCTTGCAGAGTGAATTTATTTTAGATTATTTCTATAATAAATATGTCTTAATGACCACCAGAAAAGCTCATATAGGATTTTAGACACTTCTTATAAAGCATCATCTTAGGGGTGTTGAGGGGAAAGTAAAGCCCCACCCACCAGTTACTTATGGACACATTATAAAACAAGATACATGGAAATATTTTCATAGACTCTATAATGATAAATCATTTTAAGTGTATTATAATTGATAATATATTATTTGAAATTATTTTTTTATCCACTTTGATTCTAAATTTTTAATTTATGATATAGAAAATGTGTGTTTAAAATAAACAACGTGCAACAAAACCAATGTACCCCTATCATAAAGCAAGGATGGGGTATGCTTACCTTGAAAATAAATTGGTATGTATTTTAAATATATAATAAAAGTTCAATATGATATGAAACAACTAATGTTCCTTTTTTATATATAGATTGATGAATCAAAATCTGAATACACTTCCATCCCATGTCATGTGTTATGGAAGGAGGTCCACATAAATAAAAAGGGTAAACTAGTGGATGAAAACACAAAAGATATATGGTAAGCATGCTTAAGTAAGAAATTATAGTAATTCATTATGATTTATAACAATATTACAAAAAAATATATTTTTTATGTTTGTATGTTTTTATACGATTTGGGCATAAGAATCAGCATCGACTGTACCCAAATAAAAGGTACTTTTAGTATCTTTGAAGTGAATGGAAATATATGGTCATGATAGAGGTGGAGGTTTTAGAGTATCCCCTAGAAATATTTTGAGAAGACCAACCTTTATGAAGAAATATTTGAGATGTTGAAAAACATGTAAATGAATATAGATGCTTTGGAAGATATTATAGTCCTTTCAAGTTTGGAAGAACAATATTTTCAAAAGGAACAAAGTAAATCTGTAGTGGAACAAAGAACAGTACATGGATATCCAAATGAGCCCACTGGCATAAAGGCTAGACACTCCCTTAAACCATCTACCTTGCCTAAGGAAATCAATTTTTCCATTACTATTTATCCTAAATATAAATCAAATAACTTATGATAACTTTATATTACTAAAATTCTATAGGGTGAAGTTAAATGTGATTTATATCTATCCAAACCCATGCACAGCCTTGTTGTGAGGGGTACGGTGTATAATATCACAGTAGATTGGCTATATAATAATCAACACCAAAAAGATCGTATGAGAGTGTTGATTGAGGTAGAACATGAGTCGAGTGCTGAGTTTTCTATTTAACTGGGCGATTTGGATATTACTAAGGTTAATGATGTTATTATAACTTTTATAGCATGGCTGTATAATTTTGTAAAGATGCATCAGGTATATCCTTAACCATTTTTTATAATAAAAAACATTTAATAGTTGATGAAAAAATGTATGAAATGAGGTATGGTATTATATATGGATAAATCAAATGGGAAATGTAAGGTTGGATCAAGAAAATACATTCAATCAACTAGAAAATAAAAAATTACCTTCTAAGAGTACCTTCTCCCCACCAGTTCCATTGCCACATTTATTAACATTACAAGTTCATGTAGACACAATATTAAAACTAGATATATTTGATATATTTAATATGGAAAATAAATATTTGGATTGATCAATGTAGATATTGTTAGTCTTGAGAGCATAAATGAGATTATCAAGTTTTAATAACTAGGAATCTCAGTTGTGAATACATGATGTATATTTTCATTATCTATATTTACAAAATTTGATCTATTGTGTTCAATAAAATTAATAACTATTCATATTTTCTATAGAGGTATATATTACTAATATATAAAGTGAAAACCCAGTGAGAAAATATTTGAACTCATTAATATAACCATCATTTCTATGGAAAAATTTTCTTTGGATAAAGATGAAATTGAAAATTCTTTAGATCACCTTTGGGTGGTGTTAAAAAAGAAAATATCAGATGATAGACTCCTCTTAATGACTATATTTTAGGGGTAAAACTATATGATCTAATCATATAAATTATATTTTCCTTTTTTTCATTATGTATTTGTTTTTGTTTTTTAAAAATTACTGGAGGCTGATTTGAATCAATTTAGATAGCCTGAATGTTTAGTTTTTGGATCCAATGCATGGATTTCCATAAAAAATGACCACACATAATGTCTATTATGAATTTTTAATGCATTGAAATTAACATTTTATATATAATCTTTGAATTATACATTTCAATTTTTTGATTAAAAAAAATTGTTATGATAAGGAGATCTATAAATATTTTCTAACTCAGGCTATGAAGTCAGTGAATGAATATAAAAATCCCATGGATTTATTGAAATGGAGACAAATTAAGGTATATATAGTATGATTTAACTGTTAAAACATATTTCATAACAATTTACATATTTGGGTCAATATTTTTATAGTGTCTGAAGAAAAATAACAACAATTATTGTAGATATTATGTTTGAAATTTTATGAAAGAAATAATATACCATAAAAATAATATCATCCCTATAAATTTAATTTCTAAAGGTAATCAAAATTTCATTAAAAATATTTTTTAATCATTTTTCTGTCTATATTTTCTCAGTACTATGAGGATTGTTGACAATCTACATACTCAAGAGAAGTAATAAATTTGTTTAAATTTGAGTGGACAGAGAACATGGTGTTTTAATGTATGATGACATCATATTTAGGTTATTACCTATTATTTTTGTGATATAGTATAACCTATGACCATAGAGATACATTTTTGGATGTTAAGAATCAATATAGTAATGGTTATATATTATTTTTAATCTATTTTTCAAGGACAAGTATAATAGAGGGTTATGCTCTATAGATTAGAGAAGAGTTAGTAATGTGTATAATGATTCTCATTCTCATGAGATATTAGACTTTGGGGATATAATTGAAATAACGGATATAGGGAAACGGGTCAATAATTTATGCATACATCATGAAAATGTGACTTCCTACTACTTATTTAGTTAATTTTTTCATCATTTTATCAATTTTTATGTTAATTTCCTTAATATTTTTATTTGATACTTATTTTGTTTTTTCCACAAATATAATGATTAAAGACAAAAAATTAAATGGTGTCACGGTTGAAGGATTTGTTTTCTCAAAATAATGTGCTCTTATACTAGATCACATTTGTGGTTAGAGTTTATTATCACCATGGAGGTGATCCAGTTCAAGATCACATGATTTTTAGAACAATACAAAATGGTGTGATGTATAGAAATTTAATGAACCTTAGTATGATTCATGGTGTTCCTAGTATGACTCAAAGTGTGTGTTTTAATGTTAATTTCCTTATCATTTTCATCTAATAATAACTTAGTTTTTTTCATAGATATTTTGGAAAGTCATTATTTTCATTCAACTATTTGAAACAATCTAGAAAAGAGAGAAAATGTTTTTTAGATAGAAGAGGAAATTTTATAATGATAGAAACATGAAGTGAATCATAGGAATCATCTATACCTTAATCATTCAAACCTCAATATGACACATAGTGTGCTCTGTATGACTCAAAGTGTATTTTTTTGTTTATTATTTACAATTTAGTTCAAAACGTACATCACATACTCAAAATAAATAAGACACATTCATATTGTTCTAATACTTTAAAATAATAATCCATAAGTCATTTATTATGTTTAAGAATTTATCACACATAAATCCAACAGAGGGTGTTCGTGGTACGACTCGAAGTGTGTGTTTTCAATATAAACGTTTTCTTTTAGTTAAAAACGTGCATCTCATAGATAAAACTAAAAAAATGAGCTCATATTGTTTTCAAAATTGTGGAATAATTCATTTTTTACATGTATGAATCAATCTCATGTTAATCTAACACATGATATTCCCATTATGACTCAAAATGCATGTTTTCAATATAAAAGTATTTTTTAGTTAAAAATGCTTATCACATAACAAAAAATAATAAAACAATCTATGATTGTTTTAAAAATTTATAAAAAACCATAATTAATATATGATGTGTAGGAATGTATTATACATCAATTTGAGGTAAGATGTGCCCAGTATGACTTGAAGTGTGTGTTTTTCATATAAAAGTATACTTTTAGTTTAAAGTTCATATCACATATCCAAAACTGAGAAAATAAGCTTAGGTTCTGTTCAAAATTTAAAAAATGACCCATAATTTATTTTTAACATGTAGGAATTGACCACACCTAAATTTGAAGCACAATTTGACCATTGTGACTTAAAGTGTGTGTTTTCAATATACAAGTGGAATTTTAGTTAAAAACGCGTATCACATATCCAAAACTGAGAAAACAAGATCATATTGTTTTTAAATTTTAGGGAAAAACCATAATTTATTTTCGATGTGTGGGAATTGATCAGACATAAATCTAATGCATGATGTGGTGGTTATGACTCGAAGTGTTGTATTCAATATAAAAGTGGAATTCTAGTTAAAAATGTGTATCATATATCCAAAACTGATAAAAAAACCTCGGATAGTTTTTTAAAATTTAGTACAATGATAAATAATTTATTTTTGATATTTAGGTATTGATTTCACATCAATCTGACACATGATGTACCCAATATGAATCGATGTGCATGCTTTCAAAATAAATGTTTCATTTTAGTTAAAAACATGTATCACATATCCAAAACTGAGAAAACAATATTGTATTTTCTTCAAAATTTAAAAAAAAATCTAAAATTTATTTTTGATCTGTAGTAATAAACTACATTTCAATATAAAACACGATGTTTATAGTATGACACTGTGTGTGTATTTTCAATATAAAAGTGTAATTTTAGTTAAAAATGTGTATCGCATCTCCAAAATAGATAAAATGATATGGGTTATTTTCAAATTTTAGGAAAACATTCCATAATTAATTATGAAATGTAATAATTGACCATACTTATATCCAATGTACTCTATGCCTAGTATGATCTGAAGTGCATTTTTTCAATATAAAAGTGTCATTTTATTTAAAAATATGAATCACATAGCCAAAACTGAGAAAATAAGATTTGATTGTTTTCAAAATTTAGTAAAATGATTCATTATTTATTTATGATGTTTATAAATCAATTTCATGTCAATCTGACACAATATGTGCCTAGTATGAATTGAAGTGTGTGTTTTCAATATAATTGTCATTTTAGTTAAAAACATGTATCAGATATCCAAAACTTAGTAAATGAGCTTAGATAGTTTTCAAAATTTAGAAAAATAACCATAATTCATTTTTGATGTATATTAATCAAGCACACATCAATATGACAAATGATGTGTCTAATATATGACAAACTGGTGTTTTCAATATAAAAGTGGCATTTTAGTGAAAAACACATATCACATAGACAAAACTAAGAAAATGAGCTCGGATTATTTTTAAATTTTTTCTTAAA
Organism: Viscum album; assembly: GCA_963277665.1. NCBI lineage: Eukaryota > Viridiplantae > Streptophyta > Magnoliopsida > Santalales > Viscaceae > Viscum > Viscum album. The sequence continues at coordinate 1,559,090,914 of OY728123.1, read as the reverse complement.
AATCCATAATTCATTTATGAAATGTATTAATCAACTTGATGTCAATCTGACATACAATGTGGCCGGTATGACTTGAAGTGCATGTTTTTAATATAAAAGTGTCATTTTAGTTAAAAAATGCATTTCACATTTTCCAAAACTAATAAAATGGGATCATATTTATTTCAAACATTATGATAATGATTGATAATTCACTTGTGATGTGTAGGATTCGACTTCACATCAATATGACAAATGATGTGTATGGTATGACTAAAAGTGTGTTTTTTTAATATAAAAGTGTTATTTTAGTTAAAAATATATTTCACATTTCCAAAAATGAGAGAATGATCTCAGACTTTTTTCAAACTTTAGGAAATGATCCATAATTCATTTGTGACCTGTAGTAATCAACTGGATTTCAATCTGACATCTGATGTGGTTAGTATGACTTAATGTGTAACACCCGAGACTTTTATGTTATATAAATCATCAAAGGAATCTTTTTCTACACAACACTTGCTTGGTTTGCTTGACACGCAATCGCGACCTTCCTCGATAGCTTGTGTCGTACGCAATACCGAGTTTCACTAAACATCAATATGCTATTAAAACTAGCTGTTATGAATAGTAATAACCACTTTTTGAAATTTTATAAATTTTATTTTTCAAAATGGACTTCATTTTTGGACTCAGAATATCGAAATTAGCCTAGGGTGAAATTTTGGTATTTTTCTGAAAACTTTCAATTTTTGATGAATAGTGAAACCACTAAGTGGTAGGTTAAAAACTGAATTTTGCATAAAACTTAATTTTACCACTTCTGTGAATGGAATTTCAAAAATCTGACAGACACGGTTGATATCAATAAGTAAAATGTGGTTCAATGAGATAAAAATAATTTTTTGTTGAATAGTAACTTTTTACTATTTTTACCGCGGTTAATAGTAAATAGGGTAACTAAGGGTAAATATGATATTAATATTACCCTAAAACATGTCCTAATTCTATTGGAAAAGTGTAATTCGACCGAAAACAAACTTAGGAATAAAATATGACCATTTAGGCCCACTTGGATTAGATTAGGACATTTATTATTAATTTATTTAAAGAAGGGTTAAAATAGTTAAAATCAAAGTTTAATAAGTAAATCATTTTTAATATGGGGTTATACATAGGATAAATTCGATTGTAAATATGAATTAGAAAGATAAAACGATTTCCTACATGATGGTATTTTATTTGTAATTTTTAGACATCAAATAATTTAATTTATTTATGACACAAAGATGATGCGGTGATTATCTTATTAATGAAATATTGACATAATTGATAATATAAATACCAAAATAAATGTAATTTAAGACTTTTTATGAATTACACTAATTTTATAGGATACTATGATATATTAGTGTTGATGTAATCAACTTGGTTCGAACATACAATTCTGTTATGACTTTCACAAAAATCATATATCAAATAGTGTCAAAATTGACACAAAATAGTTTTTAAATCAAATATTATATTATTAATTGTTATTTTATTCCTAAAAATCTAAGGTTCGGCCAAATGACTTAGATAAGGATATATATATTAATAATAAACAATTTGGGGTTCTTTTGGCATGTTATAGTAAGTGTATTAACCATATAGTGAAAGAAAACAAAAAGACATGGTAAAGGTTAAATTATTTAACTTAGAGTTAAATCTAATTGATAAGGTTAAAATAATACCCTAAACTTGTCTAAATCCTATTGGTTGATAGGATTTCGACCCATCCCAACTTTATCTTCGAAATAAGACCCTTTGGAACCATTATAAAACCGATTTTGACTTTAATATAAAATAATATTTTGAGATATTCCTAAGGTGCCCCTCTCCTCCCTTATAAAAGGGCACCTCCTCCCCCTCCTCCTCACACCAATTTGAGTACTCAAGCTCGGCCAACCCCTGCCATTTTATCCTCCCCACTTCCCTAGAATAATCCTAGAGGTCCTGGTCTTCTTCAAAGACAAATCTTAGTTCCCTAAGTGGAGGATTCAAAGAGGCGTTCCAAAGAAGAGGTAATATCCATTACCGATCTTTTAAATTTCTTTCTTCTTCAACTTCATCTTATTTAGTTGTTTCATGATAAAGTAATAACATCAGTATTACTTAAATACTGATATGTTATTATAAATATGAAACAACCCTAATTAACCTTCTATCCATCCTACGGAAAAATGAAATCACCGCGCGTGTGAACGTACGGAATACCGTCTCCACGCCGTGGTGTAATCTATTTTTCCACCATAACTTTACAAGGATGGGTATAATGGTGTAATGAGTAACTATTTATGATTATTATAAATTAATATTGATACTGAAATAATATATATATACTCCAATACAGTTCCAAGATCATAGGAACGATATCATCACTCGTGCGTACGTACGGAATACCGTCTCCACGATGTGATGCGACTCCTTCTACATGATCATCATTACATAGTAATTATATAAATGAATTGAATGAATAAATATGATATATGTTACACTAATACCATTCTGGATATAAGGTATCTATAACCTTAAAAGAAGAATAAGAATGTATTCGGCAAAACACGCATAAGAACAAAAGGCAATAAAGACCCGAGTAACAAGTAACAATGAAATATTACTAACAAGAAGCTAAGAATATGACCATATATGATATCATATCAATATGTATGATTCTGGAATAAGTCAATAACATTATTTAAACCATTATACAGGAGCTTAGGACACATACAAATCAAATCGGACCTAAGGTAAGGGAAAATACCACAATCTCATTTTTATCTGAGATTGTTTATTCGTAAGTATTTACTAGGGTGTATTTTATCATCCACATCCATGTTCCCTCAATATGTAATATTGTTTCCATCCACTTACGATAGTTTAAATCCAATTTTACCCTTCGGTGAGTTTTTAGTAAAGAATATGAAAGGAATCTTTTGTCATTTTTTTCGTACGAGGTACTTTTTGACTTTTCCGACAAAGGTACGAAGAATGTTTTTTTTAACTTATACGACATGAATGGATTTTTAAAACATTATTTCCAAGAATCTAACTTTACAAGTTTTCAATTTTATTTTTAATCAACTTCTTTTATTTTAAAGTCGTATGACATGTTATGAAAGGAAAAATGTTTTTTAGAAGAAAGGATATTTTCCTCAAGAATGGAGTTCAAGTGTTTTATCAAAATTATTTTCCATCTAAGATAATAAAGGGTTCTGTTTTTATCCCTATTATTACATTGATTTGATCATGTTGTGATTGAATTATCTTTATGAATTACTTTATCTTGTATGAATTGTTTTATGATGTCATGTTGTTTAAGAATCCCATTTTTATTACATGGGTTACGCTATGATGTATGGTTTATGATTATGTGGCACACATAAGAAAGGATTCATTATAATATGGGTGGGACCTATATCTCCCTCCAATGCATTGGGTAAATATTTTATATCTCATGAGATAGACATGGCTGGAACGGTAGGTTATAACGGTTCAGTGAAACAGGACTGGAACGAGGGTGGCTCGGTTCAGAAAGGGACTATGTCCACTAAGATAGTCTTGGAAATGAGTCATGACTAACAAAAATGATTTTCCATGATTATGTGTGCATGCCACAAAGTTTCAAGTTTTATGTTATGATTATGGGGATCTCATTTTCACTTCTATGATTTATTCCATGTTAATATATTATGATCTCTTCTGCAGGTTTTGATTTCCAAAAAGATATGATATGATTTTTATTTCCATTATTTTCCCTTACTGAGCATTTGAGCTCACCCTTTTATGTTTTCTTTTCCCCAGGTCAGGAAGATGGATATTAAGTAGAATATGCTAAAAGGGACCCTAGATATGATGAAATAAATGGGAGACACTGTAGAATATTTATGAACCAGTTGTTTATGTTTCCCAGTTTCTAAAGACACTATACCTATACGGTCCTTTGTGGTTTTGTCATATGTTGTAATAAGTGTGCTTAAATTTTGAAGTATTAACAATGTATGTAAAGTATGGGTCGTTATAGTTGGTATCAGAGGAAAGGTATAGTCAACCTTTGGAAACTAGGATGTGAAAGCATTAGTAAGAACCCTAAGGATAAGTCTAAGCATAGAACACAATCTTAGTGTTTTAGAAATGGCCTTGAATAACCTAGGATAAGACCTTAATCATGAAAATTTTATTCTTGAATTATGTGGTTTTCCTATTATAATTAGTGTTGCTCACACTATTCTTCTTGGTTTTAGTCAATGGTTGGAACCCGAAGGAACCGTGTTAATGCGGAATGTGATGGGCAATGCAATGATTGTCCCCCTGAGCAACCAAACGATATGGGAGCTGGAATGAAAAATCTTGTAGCCATACTCACACAACTTTTTCAAGCTATGAATCGTGCAGGACTTCCAAACGAGCCAAGGAAGGAGCAACATTCTGTTGAATCCTTCATGAGGCAGCGTCCACCTTCTTTCAGTGGGTCTACTGATCCATTAGTTTCTGAACAATGGATTAGTACTTCTGAAAAGATATTTTCAGTTCTTCAATGTTCTGAACATGATAAAGTCATCCTAGCAGTGTATCGTTTGGAAGGAGATGCTGATCAATGGTGGAATATTATTAAGAATACGAGGCAAAGGGATGAAATTGAGTCTATGGAATGGGACGAGTTCAAGAACTTATTTTTCAATAAGTTCTTCCCTCGTATTCTCCGAACAAAGATGGAGAAAGAGTTTCTTGAACTGAAGCAAAGGGATGATGAATCTGTTGGTACCTATGAAGCGAATTTTACAAGACTTGCAAGGTACGCTTCTGGTATTATTATCCAACCTGAGAGTAAGATCGATCGATTCTTTAGTGGCTTAAAACCAAGTCTTCGAAGGGCGTTAGCCATAAGGGACTTCAATAGCTACGAGGAAATCGTTCGATGTGCTCTCAAAGTTGAGATGGAGATTGGAATAACCCATCAGTCACATGGGTTTGATAAGAAGAGGAAGAAGGAATTCAAAGAAAAATCTAAACAGCACACGGAAAAGAAGATGAGCTTTTCCTTATGCTCAAAGTGTGGAAAGAAACATGGAGGGAGTTGTCTTAAAGGGACAAGTAAATGTTTTAAATGTGGAAAGGAAGGTCATCGGGCATTTGAATGCCGTGATAATGGGAAGAAGATGTCTAATGATGCAAACAAAGGAAGGGATACACAGAATGAACCTACTACACTTCAATGTTTCAAGTGCAAGGAGATGGGGCATTATTCCAATCAATGCCCAAATCCAAGGGTTGATGATGATGGTCGACGTCAACAAAATCTTAATGCTAAAGACAGAGGAAAGTCACATGCAATTTCTATCAGCGATGTGGAGTATGATAACGAAGTGGTGAAAGGTACACTTACCATCCACTCTAAAGTAGAAAATGTTTTATTTGATTCTGGATCCACCCACTCTTTTATTTCTAAAGAATTTTCTAAGGGTATCACCATATTACCTCAACAATTAGATGTTGAGTTAGCTGTGACAACACCTAATGGCACAACAGTCGCATCAAAAGTTTATAATTCTTCTCCGATCAAAGTTTGTGGGAAAGTGCTTCCTACAAATCTTGTGATCCTTCCTTTAGTGGAATTTGATGTGATTCTTGGCATGGATTGGATTTCTCTACATGGAGCTCATATCAATTTCCAAAGAAGGGAAGTCACATTTCATATTCCAGATCAATCTACGATCGTCTGTCAATGCAAGGATGAACATAACCTTCTAGTGGAAATTCCTTCCATCTTATGGGTCTTGATTCCACTAAATGAAGGTTATTTATCTAAAATGGTTGGTGAGAAACTCACTATTAAGAATATTCCCATTGTACGGGAGTTTGATGATATCTTTTCGGAAGAATTACCGGGTCTTCCACAAAATCGTGAAGTTGAGTTTTCAATAGAACTCGTACCGGGTGCTTTGCCTATTTCAAAGACACCTTATAGAATGGCCCCAATTGAGTTTCAGGAATTGAAGAAGCAACTCCAAGAGAATCTTGATAAGGGATTCATACGCCCTAGTGCGTCACCTTGGGGAGCACCTATTCTATTTGTTAAGAAGAAAGATGGATCAATGAGACTCTGCATTGATTATCGAGAACTTAACAAGATCACTATCAAGAACAAATATCCTCTCCCACTCATTGATGACTTATTTGACCAACTACGCGAAGCTCAATACTTTTCCAAGATTGATCTTCGTTCAGGGTATCATCAATTAAGGGTCAAAAGGGAGGATATACCAAAGATGGCTTTCTGTACAAGTTATGGACACTATGAATTTATAGTGATTCCATTTGGTCTTACTAATGCCCCTACTATCTTCATGGATCTAATGAATAGAGTCTTTAGAGACTATCTTGATCAATTTGTGGTAGTATTTATAGACGATATTTTTTTCTATTCAAAGAGAAAGGAAGAGCATGAAGATCATTTGAGAATTATATTGAAGACCCTGAGAAAGGAGAAGCTTTATGCCAAATTTACCAAGTGTGAATTTTGGCTTCAAAAAGTTTCATTTTTGGGTCACATAATCTCAAAAGAGGGGATATCTGTGGATCCAGCAAAAATAGAGGTTATCGAAAGATGGTCGAGACCAACAACAGTAACTGAGATCCGAAGTTTTATTGGTTGGTCTGGATATTATCGATGTTTTGTAAAAGATTTTTCATGATTATCTAATCCACTCACCAAGTTGACTCGGAAAGGAGTTAAGTTTGTCTGGACAGAGGAATGTGAAGAGAATTTCAAGGAGTTGAAAAGAAGGTTATCCAGTGCACCTGTGCTCACACTGCCTTGTAGTGGAGAAAGGTTTGTGATCTACAGTGATGCATCCAAGAAGGGATTGGGGTGTGTTCTTATGCAAAATGATATGGTGATAGCTTATGTCTCACGACAGTTGAAAATCCATGAGCAAAATTACCCAACACATGATTTGGAGTTGGCTGCGGTAATCTTTGCATTAAAGATTTGGAGGCATTACCGTTATGGTGAAAGGTGTGATATTTATACTGATCATAAAAGTTTAAAGTATATATTCACACAAAAGGAGTTGAATATGCGTCAATGAAGATGGTTGTAGCTGATTAAGGATTATGACTGCTCAATCCATTACCACCCTGGGAAAGCAAACAAGGTGGCAGATGCATTAATTCGACAATACCATGCTAGTTTATCCATGATGAGGATCATAAAAGATCCAATATTTATGGATTTACAAAGGATGAATCTTGGAATTATAATGGAAGGGGAAAAATCTTATCTTTCTCAAATGAATGTTCAACCATCTATACATGTGAAGATTAAAGAGGCACAGAAAGAAGATGTCGAGTTACAAAATAAGATGAGAAATGTTCCTAAATTCAACCTTGATTGTGATGGGATAATAAAGTTCAGGAATCGGGTTTGTGTTCCTCCCATCCCCGAATTAAAGAAGGAGCTGCTTGATGAGGCTCATAGTTCATCATTCTCTATTCATCCTGGAAGCACGAAGACGTATAGGGACCTGAAAGAGTACTTCTGGTGGGATGGCATGAAAAGAGATGTTGCTGAATATGTCTCTCGATGCTTAGTTTGTCAACAAGTTAAAGCTGAGAGACAGAAGTCTAAGGGGATGTTACAACCATTACCCATACCCGAATGGAAATGGGAAAACATCACTATGGACTTTGTCACAGGACTTCCTAAAACATCCAAAGGCAATAATGCTATCTGGGTCATAGTTGATCGTCTTACAAAGTCTACACACTTCATTCCTATTAGAGAGGTTTTCTCTCTAGATCAGCTTCCCAGGATATATGTAAAGGAAGTGGTAAGATTGCATGGAGTACTACTTTCTATTATATCTGATCGAGATCCGAGATTTACCTCGAAGTTCTGGAGAAGTCTTCAGCATACTCTAGATACAGAGTTGAGTTTCAGCACTGCTTATCATCCCCAGACAGACGGTCAGTTTCAGAGAACAATTCAAACCCTAGAAGATATGTTGAGAGCTTGCTCTATGGATTTCAAAGGAGGTTGGGATCAACACCTACCTTTGGTGTAATTTTCTTATAATAATAGCTTTTACTCCAGTATTCAGATGGATCCTTATGAAGCTCTCTATGGAAAGAAATGCAGAACTCCTACATGCTGGGATGAAGTTGGGGAAAGAAAGCTATTAGGACCTGATCTCGTTGATGAAATGGCAGAAAAGGTCAGATCTATTCAACAACATATAAGAGCAGCTCAGAGTCGACAGAAAAGTTATGCCGACAACCGAAGAAAAGACCTAGAGTTTGAAGTGGGTGATAAAGTGTTCTTACGAATATCTCCCTGGAAGAGGGTTATGAGATTTGGAAAGAAGGGGAAGTTGAGCCCTAGATATATCGGTCCTTTCGAAATACTGGATCGTGTTGGGAAGGTAGCTTACCGATTGGCGCTTCCACTGAATCTCTCTCAAGTTCACGATGTGTTCCATGTATCTCTCCAGAGAAAGTACATACCTGATCCTTCACATGTACTCAGCTCAGAAGTTGTACCGCTGGAGCAAGATCTTTCTTATGAAGAACAGCCGATAGAGATTCTGGATCATAGCGAAAAAGTCCTACGAAACAAGACCACTCGATTGGTGAAAGTTTTATGGAGGAACCACCAACTTGAAGAAGCTACATGGGAGCTTGAGGATATGATGAGGGAGAAGTATCCTCATCTGTTTGTAACAAAGTGATGAATTTCGAGGGCGAAATTATTTTTAAGGGGGGTGTAATGTAACACCCGAGACTTTTATGTTATATAAATCATCAAAGGAATCTTTTTCTACACAACACTTTCTTGGCTTGCTTTACACGCAATCGCGACCTTCCTCGATAGCTTGCGTCGTATGCAATACTGAGTTTCACTAAACAACAATATGCTATTAAAACTAGCCGTTATGAATAGTAATAACCACTTTTTGAAATTTTATAAATTTTATTTTTCAAAATGGACTTCATTTTTGGACTCAGAATATCGAAATTAGCCTAGGGTGAAATTTTGGTATTTTTCTGAAAACTTTCATTTTTTGATGAATAGTGAAACCACTAAGTGGTAGGTTAAAAACTGAATTTTGCATAAAACATAATTTTACCGCTTCTGTGATTAGAATTTCAAAAATCCTACAGACACGGTTGATATCAGTAAGTAAAATTTTGTTCAATGAGATAAAAATAATTTTTTGGTGAATAGTAACTTTTTACTATTTTTACCGCGGTTAATAGTAAATAGGGTAACTAAGGGTAAATATGATATTAATATTACCCTAACACATGTCCTAATTCTATTGGACAAGTGTAATTCGACCAAAAACAAACTTAGGAATAAAATATGACCATTTAGGCCCACTTGGATTAGATTAGGACATTTATTATTAATTTATTTAAAGAAGGGTTAAAATAGTTAAAATCAAAGTTTAATAAGTAAATCATTTTTAATATGGGGTTATACATAAGCTAAATTCTATTTTAAATATTCATTATAAAGCTAAAAAGATTTCCTACAGGATGGTATTTTATTTTTAATTTTTAGACATCAAATAAGTTAATTTATTTATGACACAAAGATGATGCAGTAATTATCTTATTAATGAAATATTGACATAATTGATAATATAAATACCAAAATAAATGTAATTTAAGACTTTTTATGAATTCCAATAATTTTATATGTTACTATGATATATTAGTGTTGATTTAATCAACTTGGTTCGAACATATAATTTTGTTATGACTTTCACAAAAATCATATATCAAATAGTGTCAAAATTGACACAAAATAGTTTTTAAATAAAATATTATATTATTAATTGTTATTTTATTGCTAAAAATCTAAGGTTCGGCCAAATGACTTAGCTAAGGATATATATATTAATAATAAACAATTTTGGGTTCTTTTGGCATGTTATAGTAAGTGTATTAACCATATAGTGAAAGAAAACAAAAAGACATGGTAAAAGTTAAATTATTTAACTTAGAGTTAAATCTAATTGATAAGGTTAAAATAATACCCTAAACTTGTCTAAATCCTATTGGTTGATATGATTTCGACCCATCCCCACCTTAGCTTGGAAATAAGACCCTTTGGAACCATTATAACCCGATTTTGACTTTAATATAAAATAATATTTTGAGATATTCCTAAGGTGCCCCTCTCCTCCCTTATAAAAGGGCACCTCCTCCCCCTCCTCCTCACACCAATTTGAGCACTCAAGCTCGGCAAAACCCTGCCATTTTCTCCTCTCCACTTCCCTAGAATAATCCTAGAGGTCCTGTTCTTCTTCAAAGACCAATCATAGTTCCCTAAGTGGAAGATTCAAAGAGGCGTTCCAAAGAAGAGGTAATATCCATTACCGATCTTTTCAATTTCTTTCTTCTTCAACATCTTCTTCTTTAGTTGTTTCATGATAAAGTAATAACATAAGTATTACTTACATACTGATATGTTTATTATAAATATGAAACAACCCTAATTCACCTTCTATCCATCCTACCGAAAAATGAAATCACCGTGCGTGCGTACGTACGGAATACCGTCTCCACGCCGTGGTGTAATCTATTTTTCCACCATCACTTTACAAGGATGGGTATAATGGTGTAATGAGTAACTATTTATGATTATTATAAAGTAATATTTATATTGAAATAATATATATATATACTCCAATACAGTTCCACGATCATAGGAACGATATCATCACTCGTGCGTACGTACGGAATACCGTCTCCACGATGTGATGCGACTCGTTCTACATGATCATCATTACATAGTAATTATATAAATGAATTGAATGAATAAATATGATATATGTTACACTAATACCATTCTGGATATAAGGTATCTATAACCTTAAACGAAGAATAAGAATGTATTCGGCAAAACACGCATAAGAACAAAAGGCAATAAAGACCCGAGTAACAAGTAACAATGAAATATTACTAACAAGAAGCTAAGAATATGACCATATATGATATCATATCAATATGTATGATTCTTTAATAAGTCAATAACATTATTTAAACCATTCTACAGGAGCTTCGGACACGTACAAAGCAAATCGGACCTAAGGTAAGGGAAAATACCACAATCTCATTTTTATCCGAGATTGTTTATTCGTAAGTATTTACTGGGTGTATTTTATCATCCACATCCATGTTCCCTCAATATGTAATATTGTTTCCATCCACTTACAATAGTTTAAATCCAATTTTACCCTTCGGTGAGTTTTTAGTAAAGAATATGAAAGGAATCTTTTGCCGTTTTTTTCGTACGAGGTACTTTTTGACTTTTCCGACAAAGGTACGAAGAATGTTTTTTTTAACTTATACGACATGAATGGATTTTTAAAACATTATTTCCAAGAAGCTTACTTTACAAGTTTTAAATTTTATTTTTAATCAACTTCTTTTATTTTAAAGTCGTATGACATGTTATGAAAGGAAAAATGTTTTTGAAGAAGAAAGGATATTTTCCTCAAGAATGGAGTTCAAGTGTTTTATCAAAATTATTTTCCATCTAAGATAATAAAGGGTTATGTTTTTATCCCTATTATAACATTGATTTGATCATGTTTTGATTGAATTATCTTTATGAATTCCTTTATCTTGTATGAATTGTTTTATGATGTCATGTTGTTTAAGAATCCCATTTTTATTACATGGGTTACGCTATGATGTATGGTTTATGATTATGTGGCACACATAAGAAATGATTCATTATAAGATGGGTGGGACCTATATCTGCCTCAAATGCATTGGGTAAAGATTTTATATCTCATGATATAGACATGGCTGGAACGGTAGGTAATACCGGTTCAGTGAAACAGGACTGGAACGAGGGTGACTCGGTTCAGAAAGGGACTCTGTCCACTAAGATAGTCTTGGCAATGAGTCATGACTAACAATAAATGATTTTCCATGATTATGTGTGCATTCCACAAAGTTTCAAGTTTTATGTTATGATTATGGGGATCTCATTTTCACTTCTATGATTTATTCCATGTTAAGATATTATGATCTCTTTTGCAGGTTTTGATTTTCAAAAAGATATGATATGATTTTTACTTCCTTTATTTGCCCTTGCTGAGCATTTGAGCTCACCCTTTTATGTTTTCTTTTCCCTAGTTCAGGAAGATGGCTATTAAGTAGAATATGCTAAAAGGGACCCCAGATATGATGAAATAAATGGGAGACACTGTAGAAGATTTATGAACCAGTTGTTTATGTTTCCCAGTTTCTAAAGACACTATACCTATACGGTCCTTTGTGGTTTTGTCATATGTTGTAATAAGTGTGCTTCAATTTTGAAGTATTAACAATGTATGTAAAGTATGGGTCGTTATATAATGTGTGGTTTTCAATATAAATGTGGTATTTTAGTTAAAAACATGTACCACATAGCCAAAACCAAGAAAACGATCTCTAGTTGTTTTCAAAATTTAGGAAAACAATCCATAATTTATTTTTGATGTTTAGGAATTAACCACACATTAATCTGACATACGATGTTCCCTGTATGAATCGAGGTGCATGTTTCCAATATAAAAGTACCATTTTAGTTAAAAACACGTATCACATATCCAAAATAGATAAAATTAGTTTATATTGTTTTAAAACTTTCTAAAAATTATCCATATTTCATTTTTGACATGTAGGAATCGACAAAATGTAAATCTAATACACGATTAACTGATAATATCCTTAATATATACAGTAATTGACAATTTACTTTATCATATAACATTAAAATCATAATCCAGCATTTCTTATTTACTGTTACTAAAAAAACATTGGTTTTATTTCATGGACTAGATTTTATACAAAGGTTGATCATTGTAAAAAGTTTTCTAGTTTTGATTTTGGGTATGGGTTGTAATTTTTTTTGATTAACTGTAAATATGACATCAACGTAAATATTTTTTATGTAAATTTTGAATTGAAATTATAGTGAAATTTTATAGTTGTATTTAAATTCAATTTTCTAAATATTCATATCCTAGTTTATGTATTTTGATTGGGGTTTTTTATAGGGTTGTTACATGGCAGCTGTTGGGCTACAACTGTGTAGCAGCTGATATGGCCTTTCTCAATTCTAGAATAAGAACTCATAAAGGCTTCCTTTATAAGCGCAAAGAAAAACACTGATAAAGGAAACATTTATCAGTGTTATAGAAAGCATTGTTAAAGACCATATTTATTAGCACTTTCTGTAGCACTGATAAAAGTGTCCTTTATCAGCACTAACATAAAGTTATGATAAAGTGGGCATGTATCAGTTCTTTTTATTAGCACTAATAAAGTGTTACTTTATCAGTTATTTCTGTAATGCTGATAAAGCCCTCATGATTTTAACAATGCATAGATAGAAAATGCTTTTTTGTGATGTAAAATCCCTTTTTATCATTGTTAAAAGCACTATCAGTATTAGTACTATGAGATGTGGAAAATTATCACCATTTATTATGAAGGAACTAAAAATTTAAGTAAATTAAGATATAACACTATAAATATAAAATTCAACACCTTTGGAATGTATGATGGTGAAACCATCACTCAAATGAATGGAATATTGGAAGAAATAGTCAATGGTCTTCCTTGGGAACTCAAATTCTAGAAACATACCATGATTTAAAATTTCGAAGAGTCTTACCCTCAAAAAAGAATTAAATATATACTACAATCAGAAAATATACTCTTATCAAAGAATTAACAATGAAGAAGTTGATCGGCAGCCTAATGATGTATGAATCGGAAATGCAAGCTGAAGCAGCAGACCATATAACGATAAAAAGGTAAAATAATTCCCTTAAAGTTATTGCTAAAAAATATGAAAATATATCAAAAGAGGAAGTTGTAATCTCAAATGATTCAGAATGCTCCGATTCTAGACTAGAACTTGCTCATCTAGCTAGAATATTTAATAAGATTTACAAGAAGAATAAACGCTTCAAAACGTTTTCCAATAAATATATCTAAGGTATTAAAGACGTAAGACTATATAAATATATGCTAATAGGTCATATCAGACCTCATTTCCCATATCAATAAAGGAAAAAATAATGATGGAAAATAAGGAAATAAAGTATCAGATGAAAACTGATTATGAGCACAATAGTAATAAATATATAAAGTCTACTTTAAGTACTTATGAGGACTCTAGTAGTTCATCTAAATATGATTTAAAAAAAGAACTAATAAATATAAAAGAAGATATGTGCATTGTGGATAAAAGGAAGAAGAGTTAAAATCTTGTTATTCTTCTTCCTATGACTCTGAAAGTTTTTCTAATAGTAAAATTGCTTCCAACTGATCAATGTTTGAGTAAAATTATGAATATATAGTAAAAACAAATAAATCACTAAAAAATATTCATAATTATTTCTTATTAAAAAAATATGTCATGTAAAATCATTTCTTAGAATTAAAAGAAATTTTTTTGAAATTCTACTTCAATTTCCACTATACATGAAAGTACAATTAATGAGTTACAGTTTGAAGTAGAATCCTTCAAAAATTTTGGTTGTATATTAACTAAGGGATAAAAAACCTTAAAAAAATTCTTGGAAATATTGATCAAAAATAGAAGAAATATGGGATATGGAGTAATAGATAAAAATATAAATTATATAGAAATTATTTTTCACCCAGTTCTAAGAATAACAGCATGTCTAGAGTCCCCTGATTTATTATGTAATTATAGATCATTATTCTAATGAGTTTTGTTTAAAATATCCCCAAATCAGAAGTATAAAAATGGATTTTATTTCTATAAATATTCTTGAAACTAGTCCTATAAATTTTGGTTAAATTTGAAAGATATGGTTACCCAAATACTAACTTGGTAACATATATGGACCCAAGATTATTTAGGTACCAAAACTAGCTTTTCTATATTGTTTGTAAAGGTAAAAGGTAACATGAAAATAATACATGTTATGTTATATGTATTTTGGATACTCAAGGTAGATGAGTGGATACTTCCAATTTTTATACACTGGAAAAATTAGATTGAGGCCTGGTTACCTTCGATGATGATACAGAAGAAAAAAAAATTTTAGTTGGATCATTTGGAGACTCAAAATCATTTATGATCAAAAAAATATTATATGTTCAAGGGCTGAAACACAATATGATAAGTATATCTCAACTATATGATTATGATTTTTATGCTGAATTTTCTAATAATTCTTAATCTATTTTTAAAGATAAACTTCTTATGTTTAGAGAACATAGAACTAAAAAATTTTATTCCATAGATCTTAATTCCTTGTTTGAATAAGAAGTAAATTATTTAAAAACTAAGACAAATTAATCCTAGATTTGTTATAGGATACTTAGACACTATAATTTATTTTCTCTATATAAATTATCTAGGAAACACTTAGTTTATGATTGTCCAAGTCTTAAATTTGATAAAGATATATTTTGTGATGCATGCTAGATAAGAAATATACATAATTTATCTTTCAAATATTTAACAAGGTTGTTACATCTAAAACACTATAACTTGTCTACATGGAATTTTTCAGACCATAAAAAGTAGCAAGTCAACTGGAATATCATATAAATTTTTTTTAGTTGTTAATTTTTATAAATTTAATTAGGTTTATTTTCTAAAATTTAAAAGTGATGTTTTCTCTATTTTTGTAATATTTTGTAAAATTATTATAAATGAAAAGACTTTAAAATAATTTCATAAATAAGTTATCATGGGGGAGATTTTTAGAATCAATAATTCAGTTCTTTTTTCTCATACTTGGGTATTAAAAATACCTTATATTCTCTATTAAAACCATAAAAAAATGGAATTTTATAAAGAAGAAATATGACTATTCAAGAAATGGAAAGAACTATGTTAAATGAATATAGTCTTCCTACCTATTTTGGGTAGAAGTTATCGACACAACTTTAAATATCAAGAATAAATTTTTAATAATACACTTTCTCAAAAAATCACCCTATGAGTTATGGAATAACTAAAAACTCAAAGTTAGATACTTTAATTTTTTAGACTTAAGGTATATATCTTGAATATTAAGGGAAAACATGGTAAATTTTATCCAAAAGATGATTAAGGAATACTTTCTAAATAGTATGCTACTTCTAAATCCATTATAGTGTATAATATAAAGTCATTGATAGTTGAGGAATCTTTTCATGTTATATTTACTAAAAGTTATCCTTTTGATCATTGTAAAAATCATACAGATGAAGTTTCCAATTCTTTAAACAACTCGAGACTTAAATATCCTAAATATTATTTTGAAAATAAATTATTATATGATGAAATTTAGTCTGGTTTATAAGAACATGAATCTAGGGAACCCAAAAACATCTTAACTAGACAACTTAGATCCATAAAAGACCACCCCTTAGAAACTGTTATAAGATATCTGGATATTGAAGTTAGGACTGGGAGGAATATAGAAAATTTAGTTGAATTATCTGTATTTCTATCTCAATTAGAACCCAAACCCATATAAGAATCATTAGAAGATGAAATTTATCTTATAGTTATGTAATAAGAACAAAACCAATTTAGAATAAGTAAAGAGTTGGAATTAGTTGATAGACCATCGAATCATCCAGAAATAGGAACTAAATGGGTTTTTAGAAATAAGCCTAATGACTAAGTAATAATTAATATAAATAAGGAAATATTAGTAAATAAATGGTATAATCAAGAATAAGTGATAAATTATGAGAAAACAATTGCTCATATTGCAAAATTAGAATCCATTAGAATATTTTCATCTTTTTCATCTTATATGAATTTTAAATTATATCATATGGATGTAAAATATGATTTTTCAAATGGATATTTAGTGTAGGAAGTCTATGTTGAATAGCCTATAGGTTTTTAAAATCCTCATCTACCAAATTCTATTTTCAAACTTAATAAATCTCTTTCTGGTCTTAAACAATCACCATGATCTTGGTATGAAAGATTATGTTCTTTTCTATAGAAAAATAATTTTTTTAGGGTTGGAAGATCCTATATCTTTAATAAAACTATTTATTCTGATATTTTATTTGTATAAATTTATATATATGATGTTATCGTTGGTTCAACCAATAACAATTTTTCAATTATTTCTCAAAAATCATTCAAAAATAATTTAAAATGAGTATGATATGAGAATTAAAATTCATTTTTAGTTTTAAAATATAACAAAAAGATTATGGGAATATTTAAAATCAAATTAAATACATTATTGACTTATTGAAAAATGTTGGACTTGAAAATAATAATACTTATTCAACTCCCATGTTTACTAATATAAAACTGGATTTGGATAAATCTAGAAAACTAGTTTACAATAAGTTATATAGAGGTATGATTGGAATTTTTCAATATCTTTTTGCTAGTAGGCTAAAAATTATGTTTTATGTCTGTATTTGTAAAATATTTCAATCAAACCCAAAATAATCACATCTTACTGGTGTTAAAATAATTTTTATATGTTTAAAAGGAACTATTTTTATATCTTTACTTTGTCAAAAAACTTCTAATTTTAATTTAATTTCATATTCAGATGCTGATTTTGGAGGTTTTAGGTTAGATAGAAAGAGTACCTTAGGAACTTGTCACGTTTTAGGGAATTCCCTAGTTTCATGGTCTAGTAATAAACAACATTTGGTTTCACTATCAATAGTTGTGGCAGAATATAATTCTAAGGGATGTTTATGTGAATGAGTTTTGTGTATGAAACACACAGTTCTAGACTTTAGAATAAATTTTAATAATATTCATATTTTATGTGATAATACATGTGAAATTAGTATTTCTAAAAATATTGTGATTCACTCAAGGAATAATAATATTGATATAAGGCATCATTTTATAAGAGATCATTTCGTAAAAGGTGGTATATATTTTGAATTTCTTAATTATAAATATCAACTTGCTCATATTTTCACTAAACCACTTCCCACTGCTATTTTTGATTTTATTAAGGGGGAGTTAGGTATATTTAATTTTAAATGATATTTTATTTTCTCATAATTTCTTTTTATTTAAAATTTTACATTAATTGTTTTTATTTATGTTATCAATTATGTTTGTTTTAAATTTATAAGTTTTAAATTTTTGGTAAGATTTAATTATTTTAAAATTATTATTTTAATAAATGATGGATTTATTAGTATTTTTGAAAAAAATTATTTCCAAATTAAATTCCTAAATTATTAATTTAAATATTTTTTCTTGAGAATCCAAATTGATGTTAAGAAAACCATAAAAAAATTATCCTTATTTATTCTATCATCAATCTCACATCCTTACATCCTTCTGAACTCTTGATTTATCTTAAAACCCTAAAATCTAAACCAAAAACCTTCAATTTTTCTATTATAATGAAGTTAAATAGAACATAAGAAGCCGGTTTGAGTGGATCTAAGAAACAGTGACCACCAGGGTCATAAAGAAGGGTCCTTTAATGAAAGGTCATCACTTTTGAATGGTTTTTCCAGAAAAATTTGATGTGAAAGAAGGATCTGATTTTACAAGGATTATAATTTATTTTCAATGGTGGAAATAAAAATAATGTTTTTGATAGTGGTGTGAAAGAGTTTTATATAATCACCCTGTTTATCTTTGGAGAAACTAAGGATATAGTCTCCTTAAGGGTAAAAAATGTGGATGTTTTGTTTTATTCAGTAGAAATTGCCCAAATTTTTCATTGTCCCCATGAAGCGGTTTTCACTTCCATATTATATCAATTAGTGATGAAGTTAAAAAGTATGAGGATAGTATGTCTTTTATATTTGGATATACGCTTGAAAGTAAGATGTTTATAAAATATTTTTAAGCTAACCAGATGGTTCTGGTCAATTTTATTCAATCTACTAAAGTTCTCAAGATAGTCAAGCTGAAGAAAAAAAACTTTCCCAACATATATATCATTTTTTTATGTTGAGTTAAATTATGTTGACTTTTTGTAGATATATATTATCGTATATGATTTATTTTTTTTCAAAAATAGGTTATAATGTCTTTCTATCCTTATGTAAGGCTTGTTTCTTTATTTATGTTTAAAAAGAATAAAATCCATGATATTCAAACAGCTATCAGATGTCAACAAAATAAAATTATTTCTTCAATAACCTTGAGAAAATTAGTTTCATTTGGAGCAATACAAAGGTTATGTTGATTTCTCTAGGTTCTATTGATCAAGAAGGATCTAGTGGTCATACTCAGGTGGAGAAAAGAAGCTAGAAATATGTAGGATCAATGCAGTTTCATGATAAAGATATTGGTGAATCAATAATAGAAGGAGTTACTGAGAGAAGTCTTAGAATAGATGTAAGTGATCTAACAACTGAAATAAATATCCCACAATATTTAGAAGAACCCTCAATAGAAGATATAAGTTCATAACTTATTCTTAGACCTATAAGAATAAAAGATCATGTGGTTCTTGACAGAAAATCTCATGTTGGAGAAGTTCACCAACTAGTTTTTATAGAAAGTGAAAAGGTAGAAGTGGATGCTCCTAGTGTCAAAATAATATAAGAACTATGTTTTGTAGATACTTATATGGAAGGAACCACTGGAATTAGAGATGATAAATAAGATCACGTAGAAGTTAATATTGATAAGAATTATCAAGATAGTGAGAAGGTTCACACACCTATAGATGAATCTACTAAGATGCCTGAAATTCAAATAGTTTATTTTGTTGGGGATTCTTTGGAGAAGTTTTTTAGTAAAACTGGGGAAGAGATAGAAGTTCTTGAAAACTTGAAATCCTCATCTAGTGAAATAATTTAAATCTAGTACATTCCCCTAATATAAGAAGGAAAAGCCTCCATAAATATAGAAGAAGAATCTTATGATTCTCTTAATAATCATATTGAGGATTTCATTTGATAATTCAATCAATTTAAATATGTAAATACTTCATTGTAAACTGAACTAGAAGTTTCTATAATATATTTTGTAGATTTAGTCAATTTAACTATTATAAGAGTATAGTTATAATTATTCCAGGATCAAATGAAAATTCTAAAATAAATTTTAATTTCTAGAAGATATTTGGATACTTTTCATAGAGAAATGGATAACCAAAATGGGAAAATAAGAGAAGAATCATTTTCAAAGTCTAGTTTTTGGAAAGTTAAGAAATTATCTTGGATTCTAGTTTGAATCATTAAGGTGTAGTTAAAGTCAATCAAGGGATTCTACTTTTATTTATCTAACTTATTCAGATTTATTTAAAATACTTTAATTTATTACATATATTTTATATACAATAAATGATTAGATTCAAAGCCTATAATATAATAGTACTCCTTTATGGACTTTTTTAGATAATCAAAAAGTTCTTGTTGAAATATTGACATCCAATGAACCGAGTATTTGAAACCTTATCAATTGCTTCAGTGATATGATGTAGAATTTTTTTTATAATGTATAGATTGTCCATGAATTTCTAAAAGTGAATTTGATAAAAAAATATAAATATGAGTCTGAAATCAAAAATATTTAATGTACTAATGGGAAATACAATTGAATTTTAATTTTTGGATGCTAATGAAGGAACTCAAGGATGTTCATCTGACTATTTGTAATTATTTTTCATTAAAATGCTTATCTAATATAGATTCTTCACCCTTATCCATTCTTGCCTCTTAGCTTTATTAAGACAAATATTTTGTGTAATCAAGGAAAAATTCTAATGAAATTATTGTTACATTATATTATACATATTTATTTATTTTTTTTCTATCCAAACCTATTTACATTTAAGGAAACATTTTGTCTTAGATTAACAAAGCATTCACTACTAATCTTGTACAAAAATAATTGTGGTATATTCAATTTTTTATACTAGATTTTTTATATCATAAAATGAAGGAAAAATTTGGAAACCCAACATTCTTTCTTCCCTGTGATATTAAAGGGTGATAAATTTGAAACTTTGATAAATTCAGATAAATAAATTTATTTAGTTTGGAAAACATAACTTTTCTATAATATTATTTATTTACTTACAGTTTATAACACTTTAGATAAGAAATAAAATTTCTGTTATATCCCAAAAAAATGTTATTATATTTTTTTATATGTCTAAAAATTTATATGTGTTTTGTGATAATTAAAAAAATTGAAAGAATTATTAGTCATAATTAATTCCAACAATATTCTTTGAATTCTTATTGATTTTGATGTTAACCAACACACTTGTTTGCTTTTATAATGAAACTACTTTAAGTATTTTTCAGGATTATATTTCTTGAGAAATTTTATTCTAAATTTGTTTTGGGTTCAAATTTTTATCTAAAACTATTCTAGATGTGTTTTTGAGAAGTCTGCAAACACTATTCATAACCCAACATTTGAATTAAACATATGGATCAGGAACCTTTCTTTCAAAAATGAAATGTACTTTTGTGCCCTACATTTGAAGTAAACATATGGATAAGGAACCGTACTTTTGGAATCAACCCAATATTTTAGGAATTAACGTATGGTTTATTAACCCAACATTTTAAAGTCAACAATACATTGTCAACCATATTTTTAAAGATAACCTATGCAGAGAAACCCTATGTTTGAATTAGTCTACAACAGAGATTAATTCTAATATACTTCCCTTAATTTCTACAATGGTCTCATCAGAATTAAATATATATTTAAATATATCTAAAGACCAATTCAAAGGATCCTATTAAATGGATTAAATTTTTCATATTTGTAAGGGAATTTAGGATTTTTTCTAGGCAATCAAATTCAAATTTTAATCATGATAAATTTTTTTATTAACATGTTTTTTATGGAAATGTTTCTTGATCTATTTGTTCTGAAGTAAATCAAGATACTTATTGAATACCAATAGTTTTTTTCTTATTAGGTGGTGTGTATTTCAAAAACTATATTATGACATAGTCTCTATTTTTCTAAAGAGATACACTTTAGAGGCATACATGTTTTGATCCTTTAACAGTTGACCAGCATGTTACTACTATATTCTTTATAAACAAGTTTCTATATCTCATCAAATCATATATCAGAGCTATACTTTGGAGACATATATATACTTCATATACTAAGTGATCACTCTATTATTCTTAAAATGTTATTCTTTTTATCATCACATTCCTATAAAGATCATCTATGAAAAGAATCTATTTGGATTTGTTCTTCCCTAAATTTGTTTATCTATGAAAGAGAATACCCATTATATGTCAGTTGTTGATACAACTATGAGATAAATTTTTTTTGTCATAAAATTAACCAATCTTTTTTCATATAGTATCTACTAATCATACCCAGTTATAGTGGATTCTCATATTCTCATACTAAGATATGTATTTCTTGGTTCACTATAGAAAAAAACATATTATTTTAAGGTGTAAACTAACTATACTCATTTGTAGAGGACCCTTAGAAAAGGACATGTTTTTTAAAAATTACCAAGTTCGTTGAAAGAGCATTGGTGGTGTAGACTAGAGGATATTTGTGCCCTAAAATACTCTAAAAATATTTGTGTTATTTTTTCTTTATCTTTCCAATACTTATTATATTTGAAGAAAATAACTTTGTGATTATTCTTAAGTCACAATGAGGGATTAAATCTTATTTTTTTAAGATTTTTAAAAGGATTCAATTCACCCCCCTCCCCCCCCCCCCTCTTTTTTCTTCATATTATACTGACCTAACAGTCATGTATCTACTTATTAAATCCTGAATCTTTACTATACCTTCCTTATCCTTCAATCCCTCGATCAGCCTTATCAGTATTTCCTACTTCAATAACTGAAATCTTGGTTCACCTACTAATTTGACTAATAGCTCAATACTCCATTTACAAAAACCTATAGCTATGTTTTTTATTCTTTATCCCCATGAATACATCAACTAAACCATTGGTATTTCAATAATTTCTATAAGAAAAAATTACAAGGAAAACCTCACAATGATATCTCTTAGTTAAACTTTTAGAAAGAGAAAAATGACACTGATCAAAATCACTATCAATAAAAAGTAATTTTAATCCTTCAAAACAATCAGTAACTACAAGACTACTTATAGGAACTTGTGGTAACATATTTCCTTATGAGTTTTGATGTGTGTTTGTATTTATTTTTGTCATTATAACAAACTCTAACTATAAAATTTCACCAAATTTAGAGTCGGTTGTTACTGCATCAGTAGTGTATTCACCATATATCAATGAATTTAGCTTGTTACCCCATCTACTGATGAGTTGAATCATAATCACGGCAGTACTTTGTAAAATTGGTGAATGTAATTTGGGTTTCACTATTCAGGTTACTAGTTTTATATGAAAACCTTAAACTTTATATATTATAAAATTTCTTAGATCAATGGATTTTTAAAAATCCATAGAGCATAAGTATTTTGTTAAACATCAAATTATAAGTAATCCATTCATCATTATTTTATACTGAAATCATAAATGATATATCAATAACAATATTAAGTTATATCCAATACTGAATAAATTGTTTTGTGGTTTTTAAAACAAATAGAGTAAAATGATTCAATAAATGAACAAATTATGTTCAATGATGAGTTCTAGACCCTATTTATGTTGAGTTAATTTCAAAATATGTGGGACACACTATTCATGTTATTTACCAATTCATCACTTAACGGAAATCTCACTTTTGAAATGGTGAAATACATAATGTTGAATGATGAGTTTAGAAATAATAAAGAAGGATATACATTGGAATCAAATGATCTTTTTATGGAAAGATATAGTAAGAATAATTTATTGGGAAGAAGTATAAGAAAATATCCTTATGATCAAAATTAAAAAATAATAAAGTGATCTAGATCAAACATGAAGTCCCACCATTATGGTAATCCCATAAAATTCACTCAGTAATGTTGGAAGATAAAGGAAGAGAAAAGTAATCTAGAAGGTAAACTCCAAAAAAATGATGTTTCAATTGTAAATGAAGAAATTGTTATGGTTCAGGAATTGAATGTCAACCTTTCAAGGCAAGACTCGACATAAGTGATTGATTCGGGATACTCCTACCATGTCATTGCTCTAGGATATTTATACTCATCTCACACTTTAGGGATTTTCAAACACATGAAGATAGTAAATGTTGGTACCTCCAAAATTACTAGTATTGGTAATATTTTTATAAAGGAAAAATTAGATATAGGTTAGAGTTGAATGATGTAAGGCATGTTCCTAATATTAGCCTCAATCTCATATCCACTAGAATTATTGACAACGATGGATATGGAAATTTGTTTAGTGAAGGAAAATGTAACCTTAACAAACGTAATATGGTAATTTTTAAAGGAAATAAAAATACTTCTCTTTATGTCATATATGTCATATGTTTAGAGGATAACTGAATAAATCTAGAAAAAAGGTTACTACAAAAGTGTGGTGTAGACATACTTTTCACATGAGTGAGAGAGGAGTCAGAATGATCTCAATAAAGAATATTTTTATAGTAATAAATGGTACAAATTTGGATACATGTCTTGATTGTATCATGGGAAGAAACCCTGAGTATCTTTTCATGGTTATTTATTGTCCAAAAAATAGAATGTTTTAGATTTTATACTCATTATTGTTTGCATGATGAGAACCAAGTTGAAAGGAGGTGTTATTAATTGTGTGGCCATTATTTATGATCATTCAAGGAATGTGTGGGATTTCTCTTTGAAAACTAAAGATCGGGTGCAAGATGATTTAAAATAGTTTCATGAGAATTTAGAAAGTGAAACAGACATAAGATTGAAGTGTGTGAGTATAGATAGTGGAAGAGATTATCATGGTCCATTTGAGTAATGTTGTATCAATTTTAACATTAGGGTGAAACATCAATACCAAAGACACCTTGACGTAACTGTGTTGTTGAGAGGATAAACAGAACAATATATGGGAGATTCGGGTGTATGAAGTGAAATCCAAAGCTATTAAACACCTTCTGGGGGAAGACAATGAGGACTATAGTTTTTTTTATCAACCTTTCTCCATCATTTCTATTAAACCATGGCATAAGATAAAATTTCTGTACTGGTAAAGATGTTTCATACAAGTAATTGAGAGTATTTGGCTATGGGTAATTTTTTACATCCTAAAAGATGAGGGGGAGAAGCTTGATGGAAAGGGAAATCAATATAGGTTTTTAGGATATTCTCAAGAGGAGTTTGGATACCGACTATGGGGTTATATTAGTAGGATGACTATCAAAATTAAATATGTGTTATTCATTGAAAATAAGGTGATTGAATATTTTTAGAATCTTTAAAATACAAATAATTTATAGTCTTTGGAAATTCCAATTAATCATGAAAAATTCTCACCATAATTAGTTCCAAATATTGGGGGATATATTCTATACATTGATGATACATCACCTCCAAGTAATATATCTCAATCTACTGATATATATCTATTATATGATATTCATGAGAATATTCCTTCTGAATAATAATTAAGGATATCCATTAAATAGAGGAAACTAAGTTATATATACTCACAAGATGAGTATGTTATGCTTTCCGATGGAGCAGAACTAGATAGTTATAGTGATACGATTATGAGTTAGAAGAATATGGAATGGAAAAAGTCCATGAAAGAGGAGATGAGATCCTTCCATAAGAACTGCACATTTGATTTGGTAAAGATACCATATAGAAATAATACACACAAGAACAAGAGGGTGTAAAGAATTAAAGGAGAATATGGAATCTCTCAACCATTCTATAGATCCATGATGGTTGTGAAGGGATTCGATCAGAAGAAATCTATTAACTTTGATGAAATTTTTTCTCTTACGATAAATTTTGTTTCTATTATACTTGTTCTCGGTTACCTACAACTCTCAACCTATAGGTTAAATAACTATATGTAAAGACGAAAATCTTACATACTGACCTTGAAGATGAGATATATATAGATCATCTAGAGGGTTTTCTGGTGAAAGGTAAAGAAAACATGGTATGTAAAATTAGGAAAATTTTATATCATCTGAAACAGACACTAAGGAAATGGTACTGAAAGTTTGACTCATTCATGGATTAAAATAAGTATAAGAGAATGATTTTTTATCACTACATTTTCATCAAATAGATTTTTTATAGTGATTTAAAAATTATCTATTAAAATGAAGGACTTAGGTAAGGATACCAAGATTCTTGGTATAATGATTAATCATTATTAGTGGAATAACAAGATTTGGTTGTCTCAAAAATAGTACATTGGGAAAGTTCTAGAAAGGTTCAACATGAACATAGAAAAAAAATTGTTAGTAATCCACTTGTGAGTCATTTTAGCCTCATGAAAATCCAGATTCCATCAACTGAAGAGGGTAAAGAAAAAATGGAAAAAATCCTTATCAGTTAGCAGTTGGTAGTCTTATGTATGTTATGGTGTTCACTAGACTGGATATTGTTCACATTTTTGGTGTTCTAACTATATTATTATCAAATCCAACAATGGATAATTAGACAGTGATCAAATGGATATTGAGGTATCTATGAGGTATATCAACTCATTATTTCTGTTTTGGAATTAATTAACCTAATTTAGAAGGATATATAGTTGTGGATATGGTTGAAGATATGGACATGAGGAAATCTATATCTGGATACATGATATCATTTGTAGGGGGAATAATTTCATAGAAATAATTACTTTAGAAGTATGTTTCCCTGTCTATAATGCGTTGGATGAAAAATTGGTGAAAAATGAGAAAAACCAAACAAATAATAATGGGGTAGACATGATGATGAAGGTTTTACTGAACATTATGCCAAAAATTCTATTTAGTGATGGTTTTTTAAATATTTATTGGTGGTTTAATCTATCGCTAAATTTTTTTAAGGTGCTTTTTCAAAACCTTCATGAGATGGGTCGTGTGGAAACAATTAATGGTGCTTTTGTAAAAGTGTTGTGGGACCATTTTTCATTGTTTTTTTCATTGTATTGTCAACATACTTTTTAAATTTTTTATATATTATTTATCATTTATTTATTAATTATTATTATATTAGGCTCTGTAGAAAGTAATAATATATATGTGTTGGCTATGATTTGAACCTTTTACCACTTGGTTATTCTGGAAAGACATTACCACACCAGCAAGCTCTTCATGTGGTGAATAAATAGACTTTAATACAGTTATATATATAGATAAAAATATATAAATACATATGCATAAATATATTTATTTATACTATATTATTATTTATTTTTATTGTTGTTATTGTTGTTGCCTGATCCGCGGTTGAGTGGTACTCAACACAATCCACCACATCCAAGAGACCAGGGTTTGATCATGGAATCCCCCTTGGGGGATTTATGATGTAGGTGTTTATGTAGGCAAGTGGTGATGTAAGCAGTGATGCAACACTAATGTATGCAGGGGTGTAGACCCATGTAATTGCCTTTGGGTCAATGGGTCTTCAATCCAAACAATGTAATGGGATTACTATAGAGTGGGTCGACCATTAAAGTGGGTGTGGAATGTCCCTGTGGGCCAATGGGTGTGTTCATTGTTTACTTTTCTTGAAACCTCCAAGTCCTTCTATTATTATTATTATTATTATTTATTATTATTTTATATTTTACATTTATTATTATTTTATATTTTATATTTATTATTATTATTATTATTATTATTATAATTATTATTCAAATACGGTCTCAAACCATGAGTTATGAAATACAAACTCATGGTTCCTTTATTGAAAAAAGGAAAATTGTACAAAGGGAGATGACATGTGAAAAATAGTGACAAACCGCTATAATAAGGAGCCAAAGAGACAACTGCCCAAGAAACAAGAGAATATTATTCATCTATCAGAATGAGATCAACCACTTCCCCTACCTCTCCGATGATGGCCCCTCCTCCAGGTTTTGGGTTTTCTCTATGTCTTTCCATCGTCAGCTTGAGGATCAGTGTGTGTGTATATATATATATATTATAATAAATAAATAATAAATAATAAATAAATGATTAATTTATAATAAGTAAATAATAAGTAAATAATAAATAATAAATGAATAAATAATAATAAGTAAATAAATAATAAATAAATAATAATAATAAATTAATTATTAATAAATAAATAGCAAATGAATAATAAACAAATAAATAATAAATAACTAAATAACTAAATGAAAAAAATAAAAAAGGAAAGTAAATGGATGATAAATAAATAAATAATAAGTAATAAGTGATAAGTAATAAATCAATAAATTAATAAATACTAAACAATAAATAAATATTAAATATAAATGATAAATGATAAATAAATGATAAATAATAAATAGATAAATAAGAAATGAATAATAAATTAACAATAAAAATAAATAATAAATAACAGATAAATAAAAACCATATAATTAATAACAAATGACAATTAATAAATAATATAATATAATTATATATAGAATGATAAATATATGTAAATATATATGTGTACATTTATTTATTCATAATTTATAAATTCATACACATATAAAAAATATAATTTCACATAAAATTATTTAAATATTATTATATCTATATTTATTAATATATGAAAATATATATAAATATCATATATATATATATATGAATATAAATAATTTTACATAAATGTATATAAATGCACACATAGAGATAAATATATATACCTACATTATATATATAAATATATATATACATATATGTATATAAATATTTATAAATATCTATAAATATCTATACATATATCTAAATTTACATAAATATGTATAAAAACACACATATATATAATTACATATTATTGTGTGTGTGTGTGTGTGTAGAACTTGGGGTGGTAGATGAGTGGTTAACATAGCCTATAATCCTGCACGAAACCCAGGATCAAATCCGAGTGGTGGGAATATTTCTGAGTTATTGTAGCAGTTACAGTAGCGGTATTGTAACAGAAAAACTATTCACCCAAAATGGGATTTTAGGCAATAGAATTGGACTTACTGGCCATCAATATTTCAAGGAACAAATGGAATTCAGGCTACCAGGCCAACTCAAAGGACTCATAGCCATCAATGGAGGGTCGAGGAATTCATGTTGGAGAAGTAACTAACTGATGGAGAGAAAATGATGCAAAGGTGGGACCTGATGATCATTTGGACATGGAGGTTTATTCATTGAGTGTCCAATACACACCAATTCAAGAACCCATGTGGCTAGGCAGTGATGTTTAACCACAAATGTGAAGTCAAGGCTGCAATCTGGAGTGGTAGATGCATGAGATAAGGAAGAAGAAGGCGGTTATTGTGGGAAAGAAGAATTATGATGCATTTCTGATTCATTATATGTCCCTCTTGATCATTGTAATGTTTATTATCAATCAACACATTAATATGAATTCCCTAAAATAAGATTCAAAATATATAGAGATTAATTAAGGGTGTGGGAATTAGAAAAATAGGTATGGTCACATGATTTTTTAAATTTCCAATGAAAAATATTAGGAGAGGGTACTTAACAGGAGATCATTGTTTATTGATAATAAAATCAATTTAATGGATGATATCTAGAACATTATATTTTCCAAAACCTCCTTCTAGATCAGATATATAGTATTTTCCATTTGTGGAATATCAGAATGAATAATGCATGAAATTGGTAGCTGAATTTGTGAGTTTATGTAATGAGCCCATTTCAATCCTCTTCACTGGGGGACAAAAATGTGGATTATGGTTTTGATTGATACATAACAGACTTTAATGAGAGGTATGATTCTATATTTAGAGGAATCTAATTCCTAGACCTCCTTTAAGTATGGAAAGTTTTCAGTATTCTGCTTCTATTGTGGATGACTTTAACATAAAAAAATATTGTAATTCAAAGATGATGGATGGATAAGGAAATATTCTCTTATAGTATGGCCCATGGGCGAGTGAAAAAAAACTTAGGAATATCCTCTATTCTATAAAAATAAAAACAAAGGGAAATAGAAAGACTATAAAAGTCCATAAAAGAACAATTAAACCTAAAATAAAATAAAATCATCATGATGGGTCTGCCTATATTTTTTAAGAATCAGTTGAATTATTCTAGATTTGAAGGTGTGTCGGTTTAATTATTTGGAATCCATTATATTTATTATGATAATTTTTTTAAAAACAATGTTAAAACTCATGGGGTGATGAACATTCATTCTTGTCATAGTCATGCAACCAAAAATAGAAAAGCTAAACCCCTAGCCCAAAGATAATCTGCTAAAACCCTTCATATCAGAATACTTACCTACCCTTTAATGGCTTCTTACATTCCTCATTATTAATAAAGAATCCCATTAAACCATCAATATTTGGTCCAAAAAATTTATGGATGTTTAAGAGGAAATCGATAAGTTATAATGGTATTGATATGAGCATGGTAGAAACTATCCGTTCTAATAGATTTAGGGAGGGTCTTCTGGTTATTGAAAGATACACTAAAAGATGTAATGTGGTGAAATATAGTTCATTTCATGAATATTTAGAGGATGAGACTAGATTGAACTATCTCCACCATCCCAATGGAAATCCTAAGATGAAACTGTTGTGGGATTGGAAACCCATGCTTAGTTTGGATGATCTAGTGATGATGTTCTCCTTGATATGGTTTTCCTATCCAAAACTATAATAGAAATAAAGTACATGGATTTTATTTCAAAAAAAAAGTTTTCTTTCATGTTTGTTTCTTAGTTTCTCACCAAGGCCTCTCGGGTGATCTTTGTCTTGTGTAGAAGGAGAATGTAGATGTTAAGGTTATTTAATTATCCCTTGACCATATTTCCACCTCCATCCACTAACCTTATATCCCAACATGGTATTTCATAGGATTTTATGGTTGTACCTGTTGATAAAGTGTTGTTTTCAATAATACATAATTTTATAAGGAGGAGATTGTTGAGAACAATACTCTATCTCTTTATGATGATTTTGATGCTCACAAATACCCTTATTTGTTATTATAATTATTTTTCTTTAAGTATATTTCAAGAAATTTATTTTCATTAAATTTTTATTTTTGGTGAAATATTAAAGTATTTAATCAGCATGGTATATTTGAAAAAGTATTCAGAAATTACTTGAATGTGTTTTGGAAACATTGTCCATGCTCTACATGTTCGGAAATTACTTGAGTGTGTTCTAGAAACAATATTCATGCCCTACGTTGAGAATCATAGCATAAGAATGGAATGTTGCATTTACTTTAGGCTATATTATAAAAGTATGGTTAAAAAACCATATGTTATTTGCAAAGTATGGAAGAGGAACCCTACATTTGGAAGGAACCTTAGGTTTGGAAAATTGGAAAAGTATGGAAGAAGATCATTGCGTATGTATGGAACATTTGAAAGATGAAGATAAAAGTATGGTTCATCAACCTTATTTTTGTGAACAACCATATGTTTGAAAGCTGAAGATAAAAGTATGGTTCATCAACCTTACTTTTGTGAACGACCATACATTTGAATGCTAGAGATAAAAGTATAGTTCATCAACCTTACTTTGTCAACCTTACATTGTGAATCTTACATTTAGAGAATAAATGATATAAATTTAAACCCTATGCTTGACGTTAGAGATTTCAATTATGATTTTATCGAGCAATGGTCTTTAAGCAGATTATTAGCCTGATTTCAAGCTGGATTAAAAGGCCAAATCTAAATCATCTCTTTGACGAATTCAAAGTCGTTTATTAATGATTCAAAGGATCGATTTAAGAGGATATTTTCATAGAGAATATTAAGGGATGTAATAACTGCTTTTTTTTAAAACTTTTGAATATTACAAGTCATAAGGAGACTTTTGTGGATCTAAATTTACAGATAAATTTCTCATCTTTATTATATATTTATCTGTATTATTTTATATAAAAGAGAGAGAGGTGAATCATCGATCTCGAGAGTTTTTCACGAATACAGTTTTACAAAGACAACTAATTAAGAAATCAAGAATCTACTATTATGAAGAGAAAAAATGCTCTATTTTCGGAAGAAGAATAAGAAACACATTGAAGATTCACCAACTCTACATCAAATATCTTTTGTGGATCTACTATTTTTGAAATTCCTGAATTAATTTCATGATATACTGCAACTGGATCGACTTAGATCTACTTCTACCTAAATATTATTCTTTCTGAAGACAACGATCCATCGACTGTCAATTGTGTGATGTTGCAATTGTGAAGAACAACTAAAAAGTATTTAAAGAACAAATACACTTTTACTTTGAGGGAATGGATTCTCATACTAAGTTTTGTGTTCGGTTCTATATATGAACTAGAATGATCTATTTTGCCTTAAAGTTGTAAAGGTATCAATTGCCTATATTCAGTTGTGGAATGGTCTATTTATAAGAGGACCAGATAGTGAAAATCATCAAGCTCGTGGAGTAGAGCATTGGTGGAGTGGACTAGGGGCCTTCTATTCCTCGAACCACTATACACTGTGCATACTTTTCTAGTTATTTTTTGTGACTCAATATTTTTGATAAAGTTAAAAGAAATGATCACAATATCATGAAGAAATTTTAAAAAACACATTTCACCCCCTTCTTGTGTATATTTGTAATAACCCGATCCAAAAATTGGTATTAGAGGTGGAGCTTTTGTCAATGATATAAAAAGGTAAAAGTTTTTGGATTATACATCAGAACAATGGATGATACACATGAGGATATGTCAATGGTTCGATCTCCTTACTTCATTGATGAAAATTATGGAAGATGGAAATGAATAATGATCATTTATCTAAAAAATATTGGATACGGAGTCTACTCGAAAATTCTAACTCCCTATGTGATTCCAGAGAAACCTGAAACATGGAGTGCTGATACAGAAGAAGGGTATGACATAAACTCAAAAGCTATGAATTCTATCATTTGTGGTATTAGGCCAGATGAATTCAATAGAGTATATCAGTACCCGATGGCTTATGAAATGTGGTAGACAATTGCAGTTGCTTATAAAGGAACTGAAAATGTTAGATTGATGAGGTATGCTACTGCGAAACTAAAATTTGATACATTAAGGATTTTTGAAAGAGAATGTGTCACCCCAATGAATGGAAGGTTGACAGAGATTGTCAACAGTATCACTACCTTGGGAGATCTGATCAAACAAGTTGATCATGCCTTGAAAGTACTATGATTAATACCACCCAGATGGAAGGGAATATCTGCTGCTATCAGACAATCATCTCCTGTCAAAGATTTAACAATGAGAGAGTTAATCGGAACTCTAATGATGTATGAGGTTGAGATGCATGATGAAGAAAATGATCATAAGGTTCTGATCAAGAGAGAAAACACTGCCTTAAAGGTTTCATCTCAAAGAAAAAACAGAATGCTGATGAAAAAGGAAATAAAGGTAAAATCAGAAAGTTCTAATTCATCCAATTCAAATGTGGAACTGGCTTGGATTGCTAGAAAATTCAGTAAGTTTTATCGAAATAAAAAAAAATTAGAAAGTCTTTTAAAAAGGATGAGGAGGAAGTCAGATGTTATGAGTGAAAGAACCTTAGTCATATCAGACCTGACTGTCCACAATTAAAGGAAGACAAGAAGAAGAATTAATTTAAGAGAAATGATTATGAGAAAAAAGAGAAGAATGCAATAAAAGCTACATGGAGTGTATCTGAAGAATCTAGTAGCTCGTCAGAGTCCGATTTGGAAAAAGGGGAATCGAACCTGAAAGCCAATATATGCTTTATGGTAGAAACTGATGAGGTACAAGACTATTACTCATCTGACTCTAATTCTGACTCTAATTCTAATTCAAGCTATTCAAAGGAAAAACATGAAGCTTACTGCAATATGCTTGAAGAAAAATATGAATCTTTATTTAAAAAACACAAGTCATTAAAATATATTCATAATTTTGTTTTATGACAGATAGATACTCTGCTAAAGCAACATTAGGAATTACTGGAAAAATATAACTTAATTAACACAAACCATACAAATCATGAATATAAACTAAAAACACTAAAACCAAAAGTTAAATCTTACAAAATTGTAGCTCTTATTTTTATAAAAGGAGAAAATACACTAAATGAAATACTTGGAAAGAATGTGATTAAAAAAAATATTGAATAGGTAGTAAAGGTGAAAAACCTAATCTATATAAAAATTACTTTATTCTTAGTACTAGAAAGGTAATCTGTAATTATTGTGGTACAAGAGGACACATATCTAAAAACTATTATTTAATGCAACCACAAATAAGTGGGATTAAGAAATGATTTATTTGAAATAGTTTATATGATTCTATTAATTATAGAAAAACAAAGCAAGTCTGGATTCCTAGGTCTTTAATAGCTAACACTACTGGACCCAATATAATATGGGTACCAAAACAAACCCTTGTTTAAATGCCATTGTAGGAAGTAGGTCAAAGAATCCAAACTGAAATATGGTATATAGATAGTGGATTCTCCAGGAATATGAGTGGAAACTAATCAAATTTAAGAACTCTAACTCAAAAGGATGTAGGTCTAGTCACATTTGGTGATAATGCTAAAGGAAAGATTATTGGCATTGGAGCAGCTGGAGATCTAGAAGTTATCTCAATCAATAAAGTAATCAATGTACAAGGATTGAAACACAACCTGATAAGTATCTCTCAACTCTGTGATGATGCTTATGCTATTGATTTTTCTAACAATTATTAATCTGTTTGCAAAGATAAATTGCTTAAATTTAGAGCACCTAGAACTGATAATGTTTATACCCTGGATTTAAATTCCCTATGTAAATAAAAAGTAAACTTCTTAACTTCTAAGATAAATGAATCTTGGATCTAGCATATAATACTTGGACATTACAATATATATACCTTAAATAAGTTATCTAAGAAATAGCTAGTTTCTGATTTACCTAGTCTTAAATTTGAAAGTGATAGATATTGCGATGCATGTCAACTTGGCAAGCAGCACAAATCATACTTCAAATCTATTAACAAATTTTCTACATCTAAACCTCTAGAACTTATCCATATCGATCTGTTTGGACCTTCATGGGTAGCAAGATTGGCTGGAAAATTATATGTATATGTTTCAGTTGATGACTATTCTAGATTTACATGGATTTATTTTTTAAAATATAAAAATGAATCTTTTACTATATTTGAAAATTTTTGCAAATCTATTTAAAATGAAAAGGGTTTTAAAATAATTTTATTAAGAAATTATCATGGTGGAGAATTTAAGAGTCTGAAATTTAATTCCTTTTGCTCAAATATAGGTATTAAACACACCTTCTCTGTACCAAGAACAACTCAACAAAATATAATTGTTGAAAGAAGAAATAGGACTATTCAAGAAATGTCTACGACTATGCTAAATGAATACAGTCTTCATATATATTACTGGGATGAATCTATAAGCACAGCCTTTTATATAATGAATAGATTTTTAATAAGACCATTTTTTAAAAAGACACCCTATTAACTCTATAATAGCATAAAACCTAAAATAAATTACTTTAAATTTTTTGGATGCAAGTTTTACACCTTAAACACCAAGGAAAACCTTGGTAAGTTTGATCCAAAATCTGATGAAGGCATTTTCTTAGGATATTCTACTATTTCCAAAGCTTATATAGTTTTTAATAAAAAATCAAGGATTATTGAAGAATCAGTTCATGTGAAATTTGATGAATTTGATCCCTTTAGGAAAAGGAAATAACAAATTGATGTATCTGAATCTAATGATAACATGAGACTTGAAAACTTGAAAGATGATTTTGAAAAAGATATAAATGAAATTCAATATAGTTCAGATGGATATTACATTTAAGAACCTAAAATTGTACTAACATGATAGTCTAGAACCCTCCAGAAACACCCTTTAGAAACTGTTATAGGAGACCTAGACACTGGAATAAAAATTACACGAAATGTAGGAAATCTTGTTGAATTCTCTTCCTTTTTATCCCAATTAAAACCTAAGACATTAGAAGAATCCTTAGTTGATAAAATTTGGATGATAGAAATGAAATAAGAACTAAACCAGTTCAAGAGAAATGAAGTTTGGAATTTATTTGAAAGACCTCAAAACTATCTAGTTATAAGAACCAAATGGGTCATTAGAAACAAACAAGATGATCAAGGAATAATTACTAGAAATAAAGAAAGACTAGTAGCTAAGGGATATAATCAGGAAAATTTATATATTATGATGAGACCTTTGCACCTATATCTAGATTAGAAGATATTAAAATCCTTTTAGCCTATGCATCTCATATGAAATTTAAATTATTTCGGATTGATGTCAGGTCTACCTTTTTAAATTGTTATTTAATAGAGGAATTTTATGTTGATCAGTCTTGTAACACCCCAGGTAAATAAAGAATATGACATTTTCATATTTATCCCTATTTTTGAATAAAATATTAATACGACTTTAAAGGGGACGCTATGCTCGATGGCGTACCCAACACGCAACAACGAGTTTCTTGGGAATCCTACGTTGCACTCTAATAATAAAATAATATTATTTTAAATGGTAGTTAACATGTAGTCGTTGTAATGGCGGGAATGGATAGAAATAACTAAAATATGATTATATTTGTTTTTAAATGTTTTTACATTTATCCAATAAAGGATAGAGGCTTAAAATAAGGAAAGAATTCAATTTTTGGGGTATATGCCCTAGTTTTCACTAAAGGTTCACTTATCACCTTTTGATGTTGAACCATCATTAAATACAGTTTTGTTCACTCTTAAACATTCTTTTGGACCAAATAAAACTCTTATTAAGAATCGGGAAAATAAATTTACTTTGTGTAAATTTTTGGTATCTTTCCGATAAAGTTCATTTTTTAATGAATAGTGTAAAATGTTGTATTTTAATTCAAAACAACTTTTTAATATAATTTATTTATATGATTAGATTATATTTTGAATTGGTTTTAAAGAGAAATTAGAAAATATTTTTACCATTAAATCCAATAGTGGTCGTTGGAATTAATTTAACATTGAAATCGGACTTAAACTAGTGTCAATCTTTTGATACTTATTGTTTCATAAAAACACGCTATTTGTCATGACAGCGGGAATTGATTATTAAATTAATTAATGTGACTTATATGTTTTAAATTTTGTAAAACGGACTTCATTTTTGAATTCAGAATATCAAATATAGCTTAGGGTGAATTTTTTGGATTTTTCTGAAAAACTCCAATTTTTGATGAATAGTGAAACCACTAAGTGGTAATCAAGCAAACTGATTTTTCAGTTAAATGAAAGTTTACCACTAATGTGTATAGAATTTTGAAAATCCGACATAAATGGTTGTCATTATTATGTAAAATGTGGTTCAATGGGAGGAAAATAATTTTTTGGTGAATAGTAACTTTTTTTCATTAATCGTGATTAGAGGTAATTAGTGTAGTTTAAGGTAAATATAATGTTTTAATAATATGAAATGAACTTGACACATGTCCTAACCTCATTGGATGTGTAATGGCCGACCAAGACAAGCCATGGGTCAACTTGGGGACCCCATGGAGCCACTTTGGTTGGGAAATGACATAAATAACTTTTTATTTAATGTAAAAGTAAAAATGACACAAACATGATATGTTTTACTAAAACAATTTTTAAGGGGGGTTATACAAGTCATATTTTTTATTATAAATAGTCATTGAAAAGCTAAAACGACTTCCTACATCATAGTATTTTTTTATAATTTTTAGACATTAAATATATTAAATTATTTATGACATAATAATGATACAGTGATGACATCATTATTTGACGATTTAAATAAAATGGATAGATAATGTAAAATCTATGAACAAAACATGTACAAAACTTATTGGATGGGTGGATTTCGAAGTCTTATCACCTTATCCACGAATTATATCAATGTGGGACCTTTTAAAACCGAAACACATTTTCAAATAAAGTAATATTTCTTACTTTCCAAAAGTACCCCTCCTCTCCTCTTATAAAAGGCCCCCACCTCTACCTCATTTCACAAACTCCTCAAGCCTTTGGCTCGGACAGCCCCTGCCCATTTACTCTATCCACATCCCTCTACTAATCCTAGAGGATTCCTTTTGGGCAGAATCCTTTCAAAGGAATCCTTTAGGCTCAAATCAAGAGGAGTTAAACTTTTAAAGGTAATTCATTCTCTCGTGTTCATTTATTTTATTTTGCTTCTCCAACCCCCTAACCTCTTTTTATTTATTTATTTTGTAACAACACCATTATCTCCAATATACTAGGATGTTGTTATAAGATTTATTCGAGCTACACTCTCACAAAACTACATCAAATTGTTAAAGAACATACGGTTTCCGTGGATGGTGAAATCATGCCTCCCGAAACGATGATTGTTCAATACTCATCTAACACCTTAAAAGGTGGCCATTATGATGTCACTATTTTTATATATGATATATAATATGTTTATTATTTACTTAAGCTTATGTATTTTTTTATTTGTGGCTTACCTTTATGGCTTCCATTATGGGTATACGCGATATCTTCATTTTAGGAAGTGCGGACTACCGCCCCCTCAAAGTGATGTGATTCGTTAATGCCATACGTGGGACGTATAAAGGATGTATTTAATGTTATTATATATGATGTTATACTGTAAATATTGTATAACTATATATCATTATTATTTCTTTCCATTAAAGTATGAGATAGAAATGAATGTAGCGTTCATGCGTACGTACGGCTTACCGTCTCCATGAACGGTGCATTTCATTTCTTATACCCAAATATAATGTACTATTAAAAGTACATGTTTATAATGGATATATATAATTAATGATACATCTAAATGATGAATATAATTCTGGGATTAAAATATACATACCTCTCATTTAATTTTAATTTCATTAATATGAGAAAGAAATGAAAGTAGCGTTCATGCGTACGTACGACTTACCGTCTCCATGAACGGTGCATTTCATTTCTTAACTCTATATGATTATGTAATATTATAAATACATGTATATGCTGGATATATATATGATATATATGATATCCAAATCAGGAATTTCATTCTTTATATAAATAACCTTTGACCACACGAACAACATGTAATTGTAAGAAGTCCACTTTCGACTTAAGAACCAAATATAGACAAAACAATCATTATTACCTTAATGATTACATAATGTTTATAACATGGAAATAAGTGATATAAAAGGAATAATAAGCTTGAAAAAGGTTCTTAATAAAGTAGAAATTAACTCAAGTTTATTATTCAGGAGATTAAAGAATGATCGAGTCAAGTCGGACCCGATGTAAGGGATCCTACAACTCTCTTTCTTTATAAGTACACTCTTTTATGTCATTTCTTTTAAGCTAGTATTTCTTATGATTGGGATGTTCTTTTATATTAATACTACTGTAATATTCATTTTCATGTGATGAGAGACCCTATTCTCTCTCATCAATCCATTTTTGAAGTTTTGAGTGGCGCCGTTAGGCTGCCAAACTTTCGTAAGAGATCTAACCTCTATCTTTCTTTTTAAGTACTCTCCTTTATGTCACTTCTTTTAAACTCCTCTTTGTAATGTTGGGGGATGTTCTTTTATATTCCCCTTTTTGTACATTTTATTGTAAAGTTATTAGATACCATATTTGATCTCATCAATCCATATTCGGAAGTTTTATGTAGCGTCGTTAGGCTGCCGAGTTTTCGTAAGGGATTTTTCATCTCACTTTTATTCCCGTGATATTTATGCTACATTTGCCACAAATTCCATTGAGTGGTTTATGTAATTCCCATTATTCTACTATTTTTTTAATATACTTCCATTTATGAGTATTTTCATCAATGATCTATTGTCCTTCTTTCATGGGGTGTATGTTTTGAAAGATACCCAAGTCGGTAAGGGAACCTTTCACCCTCCTCTTTTTTTAAAAGACTTCTTTCATTGGGTCTTTTAATTTGCATATTGTTATGTTGGGATATGTTCTCAAATATCCTTATTGATGTAAATTTAATTTCCAAGTGATGAGATACACTTTTTATCTCTCATCAACTCATTTTGATGTGATGTCGTTAGGCTGTCAAGGGAACTTTTTAACCCAATTTCGATTTCTTTGGGTTCAACATGTAGTCATTGAATATGTCATCCATTGAATATGTGTGAATGACCTTTTATTGTTTTACACTTAATATCCACTTATATTGAGTGTATTTATATTTGTCACACATATTTTTGAGATTTATTTGTCCTTAATTTAAGGATACCTTCTTTATAAGGGATTTCATCACATTTCACATTTCTATTGAGGGTTCATTGTTGATATGGACCAATTCACTCTTATATGGTGTATATACTGTCCTTTGGAGTATTATATCATGAATCCATTTATTCTCATGACATTATAAAGTTATGACTAAATGTTATTCCTCAATTATTGTATTCAACTGTCTCTAATTTTGGTAAAACCCCTTTAACTAAAATATCGTTTTAAATGTTTTAATTATTTGTTCTTATTAATATCCATGTTTTAAAAATGGTTTTAAGGATTTATTTATCTGGATGTTAATGGTTTAAAATTTTAAGCTTCAAGGTGGTATGGGACACTTTGATTCAAAAATCACTTTATTAAATGTTTTAAATGGTTTTAGAAATGGTTTCTTTTTGAATGGATTCATTATTTCAATATACTAAAATGTTATATTGTGATTGAAATGTGAAAATGTTATGTTTCCTTTATGCATGTTTTATTTGATACATTTATGTTATGGTTCTTGGGAATTGTTGTGAAAATGGGTGGTTCTGTGATAAACTAAGGGCGGGTGAGCCCGATATAGCTCTCCAATGCATTGGGTAACGCGAAGGAGTGAAACGTTAAGGTTTCTCCGAAAAGATTTAGGGAATATACTGTGATGGGTATTCCAAATGTAACCAAGAGGGTTACT
Organism: Viscum album; assembly: GCA_963277665.1. Taxonomy (NCBI): domain Eukaryota; kingdom Viridiplantae; phylum Streptophyta; class Magnoliopsida; order Santalales; family Viscaceae; genus Viscum; species Viscum album. The sequence goes on along the minus strand of OY728123.1, from coordinate 1,559,049,987 downwards.
CCCTATGTAAGAATGTTATGAATGCCTCAAGTTACCTTTATGACTTATGTTTTCTATGATTTGATATGCCTATGTTTTATGGGTAAAGTGTGATTTCATTCTTATGTCTATATGAACTCATGTTTCCTTTCCATATTTTTATAACCCTTACTGAGCTTTTTATGTTCATCCCAAGTTTTTGAAATGTTTTTCACAGGTCAATGGAAAGGTACATGATAAGATGATAGAGTCAAGGATGTGTCAAGAAAGAATCAAAGTTTTATTTTAAATATGTTTCCATTGATGGGAAGAATGAATCCTGTCTTTTATGTAACCACTTTGTTTAAAGGTGGAATGTAATGAAAGTTTCATGATCTAATTCTCTAAAACTCTAAACCTGAAAAGATCCTCAATGTGTAATCTTGTGATATCTCAAGATTACGTAAGGTTTAAGGCTGGGGCCTTATAGTTGGTATCAGAGGTCGTTTTAGATAACTTTAGAGGTTAGGGTATTCTCTAAGCCTAAGTGACATTACCATAATGGTTTGGATTTGAGAAAGAGTCCTAGTTTTAGATAAAGTGAATGAGTAAGTATATCTTAGTGTTTATCTTACTCATTAGTACATGATGGTTTTGTTGATATACTCACACTTACATTTCTGTTTTTAGTGAATGGATGGATCTAGCAGGCACCAAAGAGACAACAGGTTTGAAGGAAACTCTGGTGGTTCTCTGATTAAGATACTAGATAAAATGGAGGATTCAATGAGAAAACTCGTGGTTGTTCTAAACCAACTATCAAGGAGTCATGATCAACCACGTGAACCTTGGTATGTTCTATAATGAATCATGTATGAGATGACCAATCGATGTGGGAGTTCAGGTAATAATTAAAAAGGTAACCATTAGGGTTTATATGATCCTTACTTTTTAGGTAATTATGGGTTACTCTATGATATGATGGATAATGAAAGGAATTAGATAAACTTGAGGTTAAAATATGTTATGATTATTTTTGAAGATTTTATCTCATTTTGGGGAATTTTTTTTAAGAATTATATAGTTTTGGAAAAAGGAAAACACGCAGACCGTGTGACAACCCGTCGCATCGGACAAATCTGTGGGAATCGAACCCACAACCAAAGTGCGACTGGTATTTATCGCCTACCACTGGACTACGTGAAGTCCCTGGTTAGTTTGACTGATTATTTTTAGTTATATGATTTTATTAATTAAGAGTAAGTTGATTTTTGGTTATTTATGAAAATGATTAACCTATCATGGAGGATATGTGATTAGGTTTATTACTTTTCAATACGAGACTTTAGGAGCAACTGATATTGTTTGGAGATAAATGTTACGATTTAACTTGGAAAACTATGTGACTAAATCCTTCAAATATTTGGGTTTCAATCTTAGTTTGGTTTACTTTGAAGGATTTTATGGACAAATTGATTATAGAATGGTCCTCATTGAACTTTGGGTTATGTTGGACAAATTTTGGAGATTAAGAATAGATTTTCTTTTTATAAAGGGTTATCCTTTTCTGGATTATCTAATCTTGTACTAGCCTTTTTGGTTTTGGTTTTGGTTAAAGTCTAAAGACATGGGATGTATATAGTTCTCTTTTTTGGATTAGGTAATTTTCTAAAAGTTGATTATAGTACTCTTAATGCAAACAAGTCTCCCTAAATACTCGTCTTTTGGAATAAAATATGAGTTTGATTAAGGAATCTAGTAAAATTTGAAAGTCAACATGATAAGTGATTATTCTTCCTTATGAATAAATTCCTTAATAAAAATTAACTTAAAACAAAAATGTTGTCTATTAACATTTCCTACTGGGGAACCCAACACCGTTTAACCCATCACAAGTTTGTGATTTTCTTATTGTTAACTTTCTCCTAAACATGTTTTCTATCACTCTCCATCAGAACAAGACCCTATGTTTTCTCCTCCATGTCCATGTTTTCCTACATGGAGTCCTAGTATGGGTTAACTCGGGTGACCTCTGTACTTATCTTTCTTTATTTTAAAGTGATTGTTTTACCGACTCTTCTTCCGATGTGGGACTTTCAAGGATGTTTCCAAGCCCAATTTTTTAAATTGCGAGGACACAATTCCCAAAAGGGGGGAAGGATGTAACACCCCAGGTAAATAAAGAATATGAAATTTTCATATTTATCCCTATTTTTGAATAAAATATTAATACGACTTTGAAGGGGACGCTATGCTCGATGGCGTACCCAACACGCAACAACGAGTTTCTTGGGAATCTTACGTTGCACTCTAATAATAAAATAATATTATTTTAAATGGTAGTAAACATGTAGCCGTTGTAATGGCGGGAATGGATAGAAATAACTAAAATATGATTATATATGTTTTTAAATGTTTTTACATTTATCCAATAAAGGATAGAGGCTTAAAATACGGAAAGAATTCAATTTTAGGCGTATATGCCCTAGTTTTCACTAAAGGTTCACTTATCGCCTTTTGATGTTGAAACATCATTAAATATAGTTTTGTTCACTCTTAAAAATTCTTTTGGACCTAATAAAACTCTTATTAAGAATCGGGACATCAAATTTACTTTGTGTAAATTTTTGGTATCTTTCCGATAAAGTTCGTTTTTTTAATGAATAATGTAAAATGTTGTATTTTAATTCAAAACCACTTTTTAATCTAATTTATTTATATGATTAGATTATATTTTTAATTGGTTTTAAAGTGAAATTAGAAAATATTTTTACCATTAAATCCAATAGTGGTCGTTGGAATTAATTTCACTTTGAAATCGGACTTAAACTAGTGTCAATCTTTTGATACTTATTGTTTCATAAAAACACGCTATTTGTCATGATAGCGGGAATTAATTATTAAATTAATTAATGTGACTTATATGTTTTGAGTTTTGTAAAACAGACTTCATTTTTGAATTCAGAATATCAAATATAGCTTAGGGTGAATTTTTGGGATTTTTCTGAAAAACTCCAATTTTTTATGAATAGTGAAACCACTAAGTGGTAATCAAGCAAACTGATTTTTCAGTTAAATGAAAGTTTACCACTAATGTATATTGAATTTTGAAAATCCGACATACATGGTTGTCATTAGTATGTAAAATGTGGTTCAATGGGATGAAAATAATTTTTTGGTGAATAGTAACTTTTTTTCATTAATCGCGATTAGAGGTAATTAGTGTAGTTTAAGGTAAATATAATGTTTTAATAATATGAAATGAACTTGACACATGTCCTAACCTCATTGGATGTGTAATGGCTGACCAAGACAAGCCATGGGTCAACTTGGGGACCCCATGGACCCACTTTGGTTGGGAAATGACATAAATAACTTTTTATTTAATGTAAAAGTAAAAATGACACAAACATGATATGTTTTACTAAAACAATTTTTAAGTAGGGTTATACAAGTCATATTTTTTATTATAAATAGTCATTGGAAATCTAAAACGATTTCCTACATCATTTTATTTGTTTTATAATTTTTAGACTTTAAATAAATTAAATTATTTATGACATAATAATGATGCAGCGATGACATCATTATTTGACGATTTAAATAAAATGGAAAGATAATGTAAAATATATGAACTACACGTGTCCAAAACTTATTGTATGGGTGGATTTCGAAGCCTTATCACCGTATCCACGAATTATATCAATGTGGGACCTTTTAAAATCGAAACACATTTTCAAATAAAGTAATATTTCTTACTTTCCAAAAGTACCCCTCCTCTCCTCTTATAAAATGTCCCCACCTCTACCTCATTTCACACACTCCTCAAGCCTTTGGCTCGGCCAAAACCTGCCCATTTACTCTCTCCACATCCCTATACTCATCCTAGAGGATTCCCTTTGGGTATAATCCTTTCAAAGTAATCCTTTAGGCTCAAATCAAGAGGAGTTAAACTTTTAAAGGTAATTCATTCTCTCATGTTCATTTGTTTTATTTTGCTTCTCCAACCCCCTAAACTCTTTTTATTTATTTATTTTGTAAAAACACAAGTATATTAAATATAATAGGATGTTGTTATAAGATTTATTCGAGCTACACTCTCACACAACTACATCAAATGGTTAAAGAACACACGGTTTCCGTGGATGGCGAAATTCTGCCTCCCGAAACGATGATTGTTCAATACTCATCTATCACCTTCAAAGGTGGCCATTATGATGTCACTATTTTTATATATGATATATAATATTTTTATTCTTTACTTAAGCTTCTGTATTTTTTTATATGTGGCTTACCTTTATGGCTTCCATTATGGGTATATGCAATATCTTCATTTTAGGAAGTGCGGACTACTGCCCCCTCAAAGTGATGTGATTCGTTAATGCCATACGTGGGACGTATAAAGGATGGAAATAATGTTATTATATATGATGTTATACTGGAACTATTTTATACCTCTATATCATTATTATTTCTTTCCATTAATGTATGAGATAGAAATTAAAGTAGCATTCATGCGTACGTACGGCTTACCGTCTCCATGAACGGTGTATTTCATTTCTTATCCCCAAATGTAATGTACTATTAAAAGTACATGTGTATAATGGATATATATAATGAATGATACATATAAATGATTAATATAATCCTGGAATTAAAATATACATACCTCTCATTTAATTTCAATTCCATTAATATGAGAAAGAAATGAAAGTAGCGTTCATGCATACGTACGGCTTATCGTCTCCATGAACGGTGCATTTCATTTCTTAACTCTAGATGATTATGTAATATTATAAATACATGTATATGCTGGATATATATGATATATATGATATCCAAATCAGGAATTTCATTCTGTATATAAATAACCTTTGACAACACGAACAACATGTAATTGTAAGAAGTCCACTTTCGACTTAAGAACCAAATATCGACAAAAAAATCATTATTAACTTAATGATTACATAATGTTTATAACATGTAAATAAGTGATATAAAAGGAATAATAAGCTTGAAAAAGGTTCTTAATCAAGTAGAAATTAACTCAAGTTTATTATTCAGGAGATTAAAGAACGATCGAGTCAAGTCGGACCCGAGGTAAGGGATCCTAAAACTCTCTTTCTTTATAAGTACACTCTTTTATGTCATTTCTTTTAAGCTCCTCTTTCTTATGATTGGGATGTTATTTTATATTAATGCTACTGTAATTTTTATGTTCATGTGATGAGAGACCATATTCTCTCTCATCAATCCTTTTTAGAAGTTTTGAGTGGTGCCGTTAGGCTGCCGAACTTTCGTAAGAGATCTAACCTCTATCTTTCTTTTTAAGTACTCTCCTTTATGTCACTTCTTTTAAACTCCTCTGTGTAATGTTGGGGGATGTTATTTTATATTCATATTTCTGTACATTTTATTTTAATGTGATGAGATACCATATTTGATCTCATCAATCCATATTCGAAAGTTTTATGTGGCGCTGTTAGGGTGCCGAGTTTTTGTAAGGGATTTTTCATCTCACTTTTATTCCTATGAGATTTATGCTACATTTTCCACAAATTCCCTTGAGTAGTGTATGTACTTCCCATTATTATACTCTTTTTGTAATATAATTTCATTTATGAGTATTTACATCAATGATCTATTGTCCTTCTTTCATGGGGTGTATGTTTTGAAAGATACCCAAGTCGGTAAGGGAACCTTTCACCCTCCTCTTTTTTTAAAAGACTTCTTTAGTTGGGTCTTTTAATTTGCATATTGTTATGTTGGGATATGTTCTAATATATCCTTATTTATGTAAATTTAATGTCCAAGTGATGATATACACTTTTTATCTCTCATCAACTAATTTTGATGTGATGTCGTTAGGCTGTCAAGGGAACTTTTTAACCCAATTTCAATTTCTTTGGGTTCAACATGTAGTCATTGAATATGTCATCCATTGAATATGTGTGAATGACCTTTTATTTTTTTACACTTAATATCCACTTATATTGGGTGTATTTATATTTGTCACGCATATTTTTGAGATTGATTTGTCTTTAATTTAAGGATACCTTCTTTATAAGGGATTTCATCACATTTGACATTTCTATTGAGGGTTCATTGTTGATATGCACCAATTCACTCTTATATGGTGTATATACTGTCCTTTGGAGTATTATATCATGAATACATTTATTATCATGATATTATAAAGTTCTGACTAAATGTTATTCCTCAATTATTGTATTCAAGTGGCTCTAATTTTTGTAAAACCCCTTTAACCAAAATATCGTTTTAAATGTTTTAATTATTTGTTCTTTTTAATATCCATGTTTTAAAAATGGTTTTACAGATTTATTTTTATGGATATTAATGGTTTAAAATTTTAAGCTTCAAGGTGGTATGGGACACTTTGATTCAAAAATCTCTTTATTAAATGTTTTAAATGGTTTTGGAAATGGTTTCTTTTTTAATGGATTCATTATTTTAATATACTAAAATGTTATATTGTGATTGAAATGTGGAAATGTTATGTTTCCTTTATGAATGTTTTATGTGATACATTTATGTTATGGTTCTTGGGCATTGTTATGAAAACGGGTGGTTCCGTGATAAACTAAGCGCGGGTGAGCCCGATATAGCTCTCCAATGCATTGGGTAACACGAAGGAGTGAAACGTTAAGGTTTCTCCAAAGAGATTTAGGGAATATACTGTGATGGGTATTCCAAACGTAACCAAGAGGGTTACTCCCTACGTAATAATGTTATGAATGCATCAAGTTACCTTTATGTCTTATGTTTTCTATGATTTGATATGCCTATGTTTTATGGGTAAAGTGTGATTCCATTCTTATGTCTATATGAACTCATGTTTCCTTTCCATATTTTTATAACCCTTACTGAGCTTTTTATGCTCATCCCAAGTTTCTGAAATGTTTTTCACAGGTCAATGGAAAGGTACATGATAAGATGATAGAGTCAAGGATGTGTCAAGAAATAATCAAAGTTTAATTTTAAATATGTTCCCGTTGATGGGAAGAATGAATCCTGTCTTTTATGTAACCACTTTGTTTAAAGGTGGAATGTAATGCAAGTTTCATGATCTAATTCTCTAAAACTCTAAACTTGAAAAGATCCTCAATGTGTAATCTTGTGATAACTCAAGATTACGTAAGGTTTAAGGCTGGGGCCTTATAAGACTCCTGGTTTTGAAATTTCACAAAAATCATATTTTGTTTTTAAACTTACTAAAGCTCTCTATGGCCTTAAACAGGCACCTAGAGCTTGGTATGAAAGATTAAGTTCTTTTTTATTAAAAAATGATTTTACAATCAAAATGGAAGATCCAAAACATTTTAAGAAACTATATATTTTAATAGTTTATTAGTTAAAATTTATGTTGATGATGTAGTTTTTGGATCAATAAATTCAAAACTTTGTCATGATTTTTCAAATTTAATACAAAAGTAATTTGAAATGAGCATGATGGGAGAATTAAATTTTTTTTGGGACTTCATATTTATCAAAAATGTATTGGAAATGTTTTGAATCAAATCAAATACATTACAAATTTACTTAAGAAATTTGGATTTGAAAACAGCAAGACATATACAACTCCTATGTGTACTAATATAAAACTTGACTTGGTTGAAACTGTACAATAAGTTGACAACAAGCTATATAAAGGTATGATTGATAGTTTATTATATCTTACTGTATGGAGGCTAGATATAATGTACTCGGTATGTATTTGTGCTAGATTTCAATCTGATCCTAAAGAATTACCTAAGTGTTTTCAAAATAATTTTTAGATAATTAAAGGAAACTGTTTTTCAATCTCTTCTCTATAAAAAAACTTCTGATTTTAATTTGATTTCATATTCAGATGTAGACATTGTAAATTGTACATTAGATAGAAAAATCACCTCAGGGACTTGTCACTTTTTAGGAAAATCTTTAGCATCACGGTCTATTAAGAAACAACACTGAGTTGTCCTATCAACAGTCGAGGCAGAATTTGTATCTGCAGGAATTTTTTGTACACAAGTTTTGTGGATAAAAAACACTCTTATGGATTTTGGACTAAATTTTAACAATATACCTATTTTATGTGATAATAAAAGTGCTATAAATATTTCAAAAAAACCCTATCAATCATTCTAGGACTAAGCATATTGATATCAAACATCATTTTCTAAGAGATCATGTACTTAAAAAGGATATATTCTTAGAGTTTGTAAACACTAAAATTTAATTAGATGATATTTTTATTAAACTACTTCCCACTACAAGGTTTGATTTTATCAAGGGGGGCTAGGTTTATTTATTTTTAAATGATTTTTTCTCTTTTATTTTATTTATTACTTGTTTAATTTAAAAACTTCATTAGTTTTGATTTAAACTTTTTTTTGTGTAAGTTTTTACTTTTAAATAATGTAATAATTACTATGTGCATAATGACATGGGAATCAAGGATGTCATAAACCGATTCCACTTCAAATCCGTTCATTTTTTCAAAACCCTTCAAACCGTTGAAAACCTCTAACTGATCCTCTCTACCTACACATGAACCTTAGAAAACCTAACATTTCGAATCTTCAAAGTTCTACATCCGAAATTTCAAAGACCAAGAGGACCAATGATCCAGAGACCAGCACTACTAAGCATTAGTGCTCAATAGGAAGAAATATTCTGCAAGGAAAGGTAATCTATTTTGAATGGCTATATCAGGCAAATATAATGCTATATAAAGCCATAGATTTTAAAAACCTGGAACAAACATTTAATATAGAGAACATGGGGTTTCTATATGAGGTATAACTTCATCACCTCTTTAAATATATTCAGTTTAGCCTGGGAAAGGAGGAAGATATTGTGATAGCAAAGATCTAGGACAAAGTTTTTTTGATATTGTCTGTGGAAATAGCCTAAATTCTTAACTGCCCTCATGAGGGAGTATTCCACTTTGATTTGAAGAATATAGGTGATAGTGTGTATAAGTTAGAGGATATTATGTCTTTTTTGTTTGGATCAATGAATGTAAGAAATATGCTAGTGAAAGATCTGTAGCCGGACCAAAAGATTTTGGTTACGTTTGTATAAATAGGGATTCCACCTCATATGTCAGAAATGGAGAAATTTTTATATCCTGACATGTATATCATGTTTCTATTAATGAGTGATATCAAGTTAAACTTTTCGAGATATATAGTGAGATATCTTAGTTATTTCTACCAACCATAAGTGATAATAAACTTCCATCCCTTTGGAACATTCATTTCAAATATTTTTTTTAAGAAATATGTGATATGGCTAGTGGATGCTTGTGTGAGATTCCACCACAGCAACATTTTCAATGATGAAACGCTAAGAAAAATTGGTTTCTTTTTTAGCCCAATAAAAGAAAAACTCATGCCTATTGGAGCAGAAGAAGAGCAAGAGAGTGCTCATGCACAACCTGCAAAATCAAAATAAGGACAAGCTGAATCGAGAGTAAGCAGAGTTTCAAGAAGAATCAAATTAAAAACTATTGATTCACCTGCAGATGAGGAAATTCAAGAATTACTTCAAATAAAAAGGCATAGAGTGGCTCAAGTTGGAGATAAGCCTACTCAAACAAATGAAAATGAAACTAAACTGAATCTGATCTATAGATGTATTTCAGAATCTGTAGTAAAGTACATTTCAAACCCAAATGTTTCTTAGATTGAGGTGACTCCTCAAATAGAATATAAAATTATTCCTTAGGAAGAAGTAAAGGCAAAACCAGAAGTAGAGGCAGAGGCTGCACCTGGAACTAATCGTCAAAAAGAAATTGATCAAGAGGAACCAATTTTGGAGGAACCTGTCTTGGAAGAGATCAATGAAGAAGATTCTAATGAGGAGCAAGAACAATTTAATATGGATCAAGAAGAGAACCTTTATAAGATTCATACTAAATTACTTAATGTGAATTTTTCTATGGATAAGTCCCTTCATGACTTTAAGGAAAACTCAGTAGAAAATCCAATACAGAGGAATGTTAAAGAGAACTCAAATGTTGAATCTCTACATCTGGCACTGATAAATCTAGTGGAAACTCAAACTAAGAATCAAGCCCAAGGTGCCTTTGATTCTGATAATGATCATGTAGAGGAGTTGATCAGAAATTTTAATAAATTTCAAGATAAAAATGTATCTTTTTGAAGTGCATTATAAAAGTAGAGGCAGAAGTTTTAGAACCTGAAATCTAATTCTATTTATAAGAAAGAATTAGAAAATTTCAAAATAAGGAAATGATGGATGAAGTTTTAAATCTAAAATATAAAATTTTTATGAAGAAAATTTTACTAGAGATTAAATCTATTATGGGGAAAAAATTTGTAGCTATCAGAAATGTTGAATTCAGTACATCAGGTACTTCACCTAATCTGATCAGAATATTTCAATCCATTACAGCAGTTATGAGAAATATTAATGATAGATTATTTGACCTTCAATGCAATAGTGGTCCTTTATCTGTGTTGTTGGACAATAATAAGTTTCTTTTTGACTTGTTGACTTTGGATGAACCTGGAATTAAAACTTTTCTAAATCAGTTCACTAATAAGTTAACTCTTTTTATGGAGAAGGAAGAGAGGCTACATGAGTTCCTCAGAGTCAATTTGATTGAAGAAGTTCATTTGACTCAGGAAGGAATAGATCTCAAAATCTAGTTAGGTGATGGACTAATGAAAATGGTGAGATTGCAGTTGTCAGAGATCAGGGATGTTATTCAATGGTGCTAAAACCTATTTCCCAAAACCTTTTTCTCATAACCTTGATTCTTATTCTCATTACTTTACTTGTAATTATATTTTCAATAAAATATATTTTCATCCCATGTGTTTATGTTATTAATTTGTTTTACTGTCCTATCTCTGCTAGAATGCCAGCAATCTAGATTCAGATATTGATAAATAGTTTATCATAGCATTTACTTAAGTTCAGTGCTACCTTAAGATGTGTTATATTCCTTATTCAATAATCCTTTTTTATATCACAAAAAGGGGGAGAAATTAAGATAAAAACAATATTTTTTTAAGTTATTGAAAATTAATTTTATTTTCTTTTAAAAAAAGGGAAATTAAAATTTTATATTAAGCTTTTCAATCCTTTTACTCACGGGGAGAAATTATTTAAAAAATTTAAGATGTTATTTTTGGAAGAAATTATAAACACAATATTTTTTTTGTTAAAATAATTTTTTTAAAATTAAATATTGTTTTTATCTTTGAAAAATTCTAAAACTATATGTAATTAATTTTGTATATTAATTTCATTGGTTATTTATGGGTTTTCTGATCATCAAAAAGGGAGAGATTTTTGAGCAAGTGTTGTTTTCAACAATAGAAAATTTTATAAGGGAGAGATTGTTGAGAACAATACTCTATCTCTTTATGATGATTTTGATGCTCACAAATACCCTTATTTTTTGTTCTAATAAATTTTATTTAACTATATTTCAGAAAATTTATATTCTTTAAATTTTTATTTTTGGAGAAATATTAAAGTATCTAATCTACATGGTATATTTGACAAAGTATTTAGAAATTACTTGAGCATGTTCTGGAAATACTGTTCATGCTCTACATGTTCGAAAATTACTTGAGCGTGTTCTATAAACATTGTTCATACCCTACTTTGAGAAGCATAGCATAAGGATGGAATGTAGTGTTTACTTTGTGAGATATCAGAAAATTATGCTTAAACAACCATATGTTATCTGCAAAGTATGGAAGAAGAACCCTACGTTTGGAAAGAACCTTACGTTTGGGAAATTGGAAAAGTATAGAAGAAGATCATTACGTATGTATGGAATGTTTGAAAGCTAAAGATAAAAGTATGGTTCATCATCCTTACTTTTGTGAACAACCATATGTTTGAATGTCGAAGATAAAAGTATAGTTCATCAACCTAACTATTTTGAACAGCCATATGTTTGAAAGCTGAAGATAAAAGTATGGTTCTTCAACCTTACACTGTCAACCTTACATTGTGAACCTTACATTCAGAGAATGATTACTATGAAGTTCAACCCTACGTTTGATGTCAAAGATTTCAATTATGATTTTATCGAGCAATGGTCTTTAAGGGGATTATTAGGCTGATTTCAAGAAAAATTAAAAGCCCAGATCTAAAGTATGTCTTTAACGAATTCAAAGTTGTTTAGTAATGATTCAAAGGATTGATTTAAGAGGATCTTTTCATAGAGAATATTAAGGGATGTTATAAATGCTCTATTATTCAAACTTTTTAATATTTCAAGTCATAAGGCAACTTTTGTGGATATAAATTTATAGAGAGAATGCTCGTCTTTATTATATATTTATCTGTATTATTCTGTATAAGAGAGAGAGAGGTGAATCAATGATCTCAGAAGTATTTCACGACTATAGTTTTATAGAGACAACTAATTAAGAAATCAAGAATTTTCCCTTACAAAGAGCGAAAAAAGATATGTTTTCTGAAGAAGAAGAAGAAGAATAAACACATTGAAGATTCACCAACTCTACATAGAATATATTTTGTGTATCTACTATTATTGAAATTGATGAATTCATTTCAAGATCTATTGCAACTGGATCTACTCAGATCTACTTCTATATAAAGATTACTCTTTCTGAATATGACGATCTATCGACTGTCAATTTCATGTTGTTGCAATTGTGAAGAACAACTAGAAAGTATTTAAAGAACAAATACTCTTTTACTTTGAGTAAAAGGCTTCTCGGACTAAGTTGTGTGTTTGGTTCTATGTATGAACTAAAAGGATTTGTTTTTCCTTAAAGTTGTAAAGGTGTCAACTACATGAACTTAGTTATGGAATGGTCTGTTGATAAGAGGACCAGATAGTGAAAATCACTAAGCTCATTGAGTAGAGCATTGGTGGAGTGGACTAGGGGCCTTCTGTTCATTGAACTACTATACATCGAGCATCGTTTTCCATTTATTTTTCACTGCTTAATCTTTCTGATGAAGTGAAAAGGACTAATCAATAACTTGTGAAGAACTTGTAAAATACACAATTCACCTCCATCTTGTGTATATTTGGTATAACCTGATCCAACAGTACCTCCCAGAGGGATAAATGGAAATCTTGGAAGCTATTGAAAACCCTTCATGAGATCTTTAATGGAACTCTCCTAGTCGGAAAGGAAATTAAAAAAATTCATAATGGGAAAAAATAAGGGTCCATTAGACCCTATGCTCCAATGATGGAATTACAATAATTTTCTTAGATGGAGGACTTTTCAGAGATTGGATACTTTGTAAATCCTTTTACATGGTTTCACAAGAACTCTAAAAATACCTGTATTATAAAGAGACTTGATATATTCTTGGGTTTGATTGAATGAAAGAACCTATTTAGTTTCTTCCAATTTTCCCACATGGAACCTTCCACATCATACCAAATCCCTATCCTCATTTATATGACACATGGATATAGAAAGTCAAATCATGAAAGACTTTTTCCAGTTTGAGAGATTTTGGGCCAGGGACAATGAATTTGAAGATGTGATCTATTCTTCTTATAAGTTGGTAGATCCTGATATGAGGTGAAAAATTCACTTAGTTTTAATGAAGTTAAAAATATAGTGTGACTATAAATTTCATAAACCTGATATTCCTTGTGATACTATTGAAATTAATCTTTACATGCTTTATTCTTACACCCCTCATATTCTGTTCTTTACAGAATTGTGATCCTTGAAGCATAATTGGATTGTGATCTTCGAATTAAGGAATGATTATGGTCCATATATGAATGAAAATCCCACATTCAGTAAGGATAAGGTTTAATAAGACTTTAAATGGTTTTCCTATCTGAAACCATGTTAAAAAACAAGGAAATAGATGGTATCGCAATTTTTTTCTCTTTCATGGCTATTTCATAGTTTCTCTCCGAGACTAATTGGGTGGTATTTGTCTTCTGTGGAAGGAGGATATGGATGTTAGGGTTATTTATTTTTCTATTGACCATATTTTTACCTCTATAAAATAACCTAATTCCCCAACCTATGATTTCATATGATTTTATAGTTTTCCCTCCAAGAGGGATAAATAGAAGTCTTGGGGTCCATTGAAAACCCTTCGTGAGAGCTTTCCTGGACCTCACCTAGTTGGTGAAGACATCAATTAAATTATGTTCCTGAATGAGAAAAAAGTATGGTGCAATAGACCCTACACTCCATTGATTAATTCTAAGAAGTTTCTTCTATGGAAGACCTTTTTGACCTGGGATACATTGAAAATCCTTTCACATGGATTCGCAAAAACTCTAAAAATACCTATATTTTAGAGATACTGGAAATATTTTTAGGTTTTATTGAATGGATAAACTTGTTTATATTCTTCCATGTTTCTCATATACCCCCCATCATATTGTACCATAGCCCTATCCTTATTGATACTACACTTGGGTACAGAAAACCGAAGCATGAAATACTTTTCAGATTTGAAAGATACTGGTCCAAGGATAAGGAATTTGAAGATGTGATATGTATTTCATGGAAGGTGGGAGATCCTGATAGGAGAAGGAATATTCACCATGTGGTACTAAAGTTAAATATATGGAGTGACTATAAATTTCACCAACCTGATTTTGTTTACAATGATATTGAATGGAATATTGAAGTTATTTATTCTCACACCCCCTGAGATTTTTTTCCTTCCAAAATTTTGATCCTTGAAGTGGAATTGGATGTGGTTCTATAAATTGAGAAAAGTATTAGGACATTTTTTCACTAAAAAAACATATTAAATCAAGATAATCTAGAATTTGAAAAGTAAAATTGATTGAAAAAACTTTTACAAACATATCGAGAGAATGAATCTATAACGGAAAAGAAGGATGAGAACATGTTTCTGATAAATCATATGTCTCTCCTAATCATCATAATATTTATTATCAATCGACACTTTGATATAAATTCCCAAAAATATATGATGAAACTATATGAAGATTATAAGAGGGTGTGTCCATCAGTGAAATAGGTATGGGTCACATGATTTTTGAATTTTTCAATGATAAGGATAAGTATAGGGTACTTAATGAGAGACTATGATCCATTGATAATCATCTCATCATAAGGGTGGGTCTAAAAACATAGGGTATATCTTGAACTTTACCTTTTCCAAAAACCCCTTCTAGTTTAGTCTTATAGGAATTCCCTTTTGTGGAAGATCAAAATGATTAATGTGTGAAATCGGTGATCATATTTAGGAGTTTATGGAATGGTACTATTCAAATCCTATTCAACGGAGTACAAGAGTGCATATTAGGGTTATAATTAATATAGAATAGCCTCTTATGAGAGGGATGTTCCTATATTTGGAGGAATCCAATTCTTGTATATTTTTTTAGTATGAAAAGTTAGCAATATTCTACTTCCATTGTGGATGTCTTGGACATATGGAAAAAGATTATAATTCAATGATGGAAGATGGAGATGGAAATATTCTCTTATAGTATAGATCATGGATGTGTGTAAAAAACATAGGGATGTACTTCATTATATAATCAATGAAACAAGGGGATATAGAAAGACTATCAAAGGCCCTAAAATCACAATTAAACTTAGAAAAAAATACAATCACCCTGATGGTTCTACCTATCTTTCCTGAGAACCAGCAGAATTATTGTCCATCAAACGGTGTGTAAGTTCAATTCATTAGAAAAAATTCTTGTGATTTTGATAAATTTTGTGAAATCCAGGTTAAACCCCATGGGGCGATGAATGATCATTATTTTCATATTAATACAACCATAGAGGGAAAATATAACCCCCCCCCCCCAGCCTAATGTGGGTCTTCTTAGACCCTCCAGATTAGAATACTTCTCCACCAATTGATGACCTCTTACATCTCTCATTGGCAGTCCAAGATCCGATTGAACCATAAATATTCAATCCTAAAATTTTTAGATGCGGATGAGAAAATAAATCGGGGATAATGGTATTGATATGATTCTGGGGGAAACCAATGGTTCTAAAAAATGTATGGAGGGTCTTTTGGTTAATGAAAGATGCTTAAAAAGAGAGAAAGTGGTGGAATATGGTGTTTTTATTGAATATTCCAAGGTGGATGATGGATTGAAATAGCCTTGACTATCCCTATAAAAATCCTAATCTAAAACTGTCATGGGATTGGAAAATCATGCTCAGTTCATATGATCTATCACCAATACACTATAATTATACCTGATATAGTTTTTCCCTCCAAAACCATATTAGAAAGAAAGGACATGGACAATGTCTCAAAAACACCTAACTTTCATGGATGTTCCTCAATTTCTCACCAAGGACACTCAAGTAGTCATTGTCTTCTATAGAGGGAGGATGTAGATTTTAGGGTTATATCTTTCTCCCTTAACCATATTTTCTCCTCCATCCACCAACCTGATTCCCAAACCTAGGTTTATATAGGCTTTTATGGTTTCCCCTCCTAGAGGAATAAATGAAAGTCTTGAAATGTGTTGAAAACCCTCCGCAAGATATTTCTTGGACCACTTCAAGTAATAGGTACTTAATGAAGTTATGTTATAGAATGATAAAAATTTAAGGTCCAATAGACACTATACTCCAATGATAGAATTATAGAAAGCTCCTCAGATGGTGGACCTTTCTGACCTATGATACACTGAAAATCCTTTCACATGGTTTCATAGAATCTTTGAAAATACCTATATTGTGGAATGCCTGGATAGTTTTTTGGGATTTATTGAATTGAATAACTTTTTTAGTTTCTACCAAGTTTCCTATAGATCCCCTTCCACATCAGACCGTAGATTTATCCTTATTGATACAACACATGGATCTAGAAAACTGAATAATAAAATAATTTTCATGTTTGAAGGGTTTTGGTATAAGGACAGGTAATGTCGATATGTTAACCATTCTTTTTGGAAGGTGGGAGATCCTAATATGGGAATCAATGTTCTCCAAGTTAAAATAAAGTTAAATATATTGAGTGACTAAAAATTTCACCAACCTGACATTCTTTGCGATGTTATTTAAAGGAATCTTGATGTTCTTTATTCTCGAACCTTCTCATTTTTTTCTTTCTAGAATTATAAAACATAAAGCTGAATTGGGTGTGGAACTATGAATTAATGAAATTTTTTGGTCCATCCATGCATTTGAAACCCACAATCAAGAAGGAAATGTCAATTTTGCCTACTTTTATCAAAAGGCCTCTTTGAGGAAATTCAAGAACTCCATACCTATCCTTTTTTATTCAAAAGGTAAAACTGTTAAAAATTAAATGTGGATTCAAGAAATTATTAATAATTTATACCAGGAGCTTTATATAGTGGGTAAATTTTTCATTTCCTCATATATTGATTTATGTATTGAATAACTTGTTTTGTATGCGATGAATCATCAAATCACTCTTGAATTCACTGATGTTGAAATATTGAGGGCCCTCAACTAAATACACTTTACCGAATAACCAGGGTTAGATGGTTTTCATGATACTTTTCAAAATATTTTGGCACATTTTAGGTATTAATATTTCATGCCTTATAAAAAAATTTGTGGGCGGGTAAAGTTAACCTTTGTCATCTCAATGAGACTATTATTACTCTCATTCCAAAGATAAAAAACCCATTCCTAGTATTGGACTTCAGGCCCATCAACTTATGCAATGTTACCTAAAATATTTTCTCAAATATCTTGGCTATTAGTTTTCCCTCTTGGTTTCCTTCCATCTATTTTTAAAATCAAAGTTCCTTCATCACTAAAAGGCTAGTTTTTTATAAATCCATTATTGCCCCTGAAGTGTTTTACTCCATGAAAACACACTCTATTTATAAAATAGGTATTCTGGATTGGAAGATTGTTATGATAAAGGATTTTGACAGAGTGAAATAGCCTTTTCTTCAATTGATTATGAATTAAATGGGTTCCCTATCCAAATGGATTGAGGTCATAATTAAATGTGTCTCTTATTTTTCTTTCATAATCAAAATTAATTGTGGACATACCCAGAGCTTTACCCATGCTAGGGACATTCTTCAGGGGGACCCTCTTTCTCTTTTTCTCTTTATTTTATTAGTTGAAGTGTTCTATAATATTATATTGGTGGCTATGAAGGATAATATTATTCATGGGGTGACGCTATTTCATTAAGGTCCACCCATTTCTTATCTCTTCTTCTCTGATGATCTCCTTATTTTTTCTAGGGAAACCCTTAAGGAATGTGATGCTATTTGTCCCCATGTTCGTAGATATGAGATGGAATCCATGAAATTGGTTAACCTATATAAATTTAAAATCTATTTTAGCTTAGGAGTTACATTAATCAAGGACATCCTCAAAAAATACTCTGGTATTCAGGTTTTTGATAAACTTAATAAATATCTTGGGATCCCTATGATATTTTGGGATAAAAAAGAGAGGTATTTTCAAGTATTGTGGATAGGGTGGCATAAAAAATACAGGGATGGTCAATCAAGAGGATTTTCATAGTAGGGATTGAAATTCTTATCAAGTTAGTGTAAAAATATATTTTGAGCCATGTGATGTCTCTCTTCAAACTTATTTATTTAATTATTGACCAAATCCAATCCTATCTCTCCAATATCTATTAGGGATGTAAAAATGGGGGGATTTAAATTCATTGTCTAGCATGGAACAAACATTAGGTCCCTAAATCATGTTGGGTAATGGGGTTCTAGGAACTTTTCTATTTCAAAGAAGCTTTATTGGACAAACAAGGTTTGTGGGTACTGCAAAACCCATAGTCTCTCTACAACTGAAACCTCTAAGAAAAATATTTTACAAAATCAAATTTCTAAGGATTGGACTTAGGCCCTCAATATAGCTTTATATGAGGAATCTTGTGGGGAATGTGGGAGTTTATTTAGAGAGGTATCTATTAGATTATTGGTGATGGAACTATAGTATATATCTTGAAATATCTTTGGTTGGACAATGATGACAGGTTGATGGAGAAATCTCTAACAACTCTTGATTTGGAGGATGCGATGTTATATTCTCTATTTAATGATGTAGAAAACGTATGGTTCACTAAAAATATTGATTCCTGGTTTAATTAAAGAGACAGAGAAATTATTATAAGTATTCCATGTGTGAAGTATGTGGGTAAGGATATGCTATACTAGATCAAAGACTCTTTGGGTGTGTACACAGTTAATTTGGTTTATAATGTAGCCATTGAGATGCAAAACTCTGAGAGAGAGGACCTTTGGAAAATCTTGTGGCATTGGTGGTCGCTTCTAAGGAATGGTTTTTGGGTAGAAATTCCATTTCGAAATCCTCCCTTCTAAGGAACTTCTCTCATTATTCTATGTATCTGATAACCTATTTTTTTCATATATGAACTAATGCATCATAAAATCCATTATATTCAATTTTATACTGCCTCAGGTCTAGAGCCATGTGGTATGCATGGAGATTAAATAGAGATCTTCTCATGGATATGGCACCTAGAATTACAGTGCTTCTAATAAAATGGTCTTCCTCTCTCCCTGTAGAGATAATGGATTTATTATTCACCATGGATTGGTTCGCTGAGGTTATATGAAACAACCATGTCTTTAACCAGATATCAAGACCAAATTCATTCTAGATTGAGTGGGCCGCATCTTGGTTGGGGGAATAGAAATAATATAAGAAACATATCAAGAACCCTAATGCCCACACATGTATAATTATATGCCCCCCAACATATTTTTTTAAGATATACATAGATGTTTATATCTCTAGGAGAGGGGCTATAGGTATTAGAGTTATAGTCCATGACTCTTTTGGTCAGATTTTTTCGGCCTACCAAAAATTGGTTCAAGATTTATGGGATCCATCAATTGGTGAATCAGATGCCATCAATGTTGTAATATAATTATTCATTGAGAGAGGATATAAATATGTTATTATTGAATCTAATTTTCTCACCATCATCAATTATATCAAATTAATTGAGAGGGGATTCTAACCATTTGGCTTACTGATTCTGAAATTTCATTCCCTCTTAAATATCTTCTTGGAATTTTTGTTTTCCTTTACCAAAATAGAAGGGAATAAGGTTTTTCATTTACTAGAAACCCAAGGTCTTTCTTGTTAGTCGCATGTTTGGTTAGATAACTTTCCTTCATGGATGAATTCTCTTGTACTTGCCATTCTTTGATATTATAATTAATTCTCATTGAATGTAATATAAATATATATATATATATATATAATAAATCACGAAAGTAAGGAATTCCATTATAATTTTAACACATTAATATTGTTTGGAATGTAAACCCATGGAATAAAATCAAATACCACCCAAAAAGCATAATAATATCATCTGAAACGAAGCTTAAATTCTGTTGTTTCTTAAAAAATTAAGGCATCCCAACTAAAAACTCAGTTGGTAGTCTTTCCATGTGTTTAGTAATTTATTTTCTATTTATGGTTGATATGTACTTTGTACATGTGGTATATTTTTTATTATTTATTTATGGTTTATTGGAATTTTTTCATCATTCAAAATCTTATTGATATATGTATATATATATTGATTTTATATCTGTGTAATTATTATTTTGTAAATATATAGTATAATTAACCATATTTTTCTAAATATTATTTTGTGAAATATTTTGTAAAATTATTTCCATTATAGTTGAGTTCATAATTAAGAAAAATATATCATGCATTTAGTGTCCTAAAGGCATTATATGTTTTTTTGATAATACACTTCTTAACTGGTTGAGAGGGAACCCTTATATGGCTTGAAATACAAGTAGCATAAGACCATTACATAGCCCATAGGCTCAGTAGAAAAAGTCCTAGTACATGACTCATAGGTCTAATTACCATGAATCCATAATAAAAAACCCAATCATTATCTCCTACATTGGTCACTCCAACTTGTAGTCTCGAGTTCACATTCATGGTTATCCATTATTGCCTCCCCTACCTAGAGACTTGAACTAGTGTGTGATAGCAGCTCCATGAATAAACCTCCACATAAAACTGATCATCAAGCCCCATATTTTCCTCTTATTCTCTCCACCGGTCAGGTACTACTCTATTATGAATTCCTTGTCTCACTATTGATGGCTCGAACATTCTTGAGTTAGTCTAAAGGACATGTATCCTAAAATCCATTAATGGCCCAAAAACACGATAGCATTTAGGCTTGATTCTGTGACCTAGAATCCCAATTTGGTTGAATAGTTATACTACCATAGTACCACTACATTACCTACTATAGTAACATCTATAGAAACTCAGAGATATCCCCTCCCCACCTAGATTGGAACTTGTGTCTTTCATGTAGGATCATGAAGTGTTTACCACTAGGTCACCAACCTGATGAAAAACAAAATATTATAAAAAAGTCATAAAAATAAAAATATGGTTATTTATAAGATATATTTACAAAAATATAATCATAATCACTTTTTATCAAAAAAAAATATATTTTATTGATCATATTTTAAATGAAGAAAAAAATATTATTTCAAATCTCTTATGCCCATAACAAAAAAAATCTGATTGATTATATTGAAAATAAATTCAATATCATTTCAATATGATTCAAATTTTATGATCCAAAACCAAAATTTGAGGTGGGTTATTAAAAAAAAGTGAAAACATATAGAAATTTGTACACCAATTTTTATAATTATGATCATTATAGGTGAATTTATAATTAAAAAAATACCAAAAAACCATATTTATAAAATAAATTGCTAATTATACCAAATATTGATACAATCATAATTAAAATGTTTTTATATAACAAAGAATGTTTTATCAATCATATTTTCAACAAATAAAAATATATATTTCCAATCTCCTATACCAATAAAAACTTTTGAACTCGATCATAGATATAAAATTATGATATATTAATAAAATAATTATTATTATATGTACTTGAAGAGTTTGATGAATCCATAATGATTCTCCATTTTGAGTAGTTGTATAAGAATTCAATAGATTAGGGGGAAAACTTTTGAAGGAGAACATATACAATAAATGAAAATCAAGGAATATTAATCTCTATCTAAAAGTTATATCAACCATTACATCACACAATAAACCACTTAATGGTGATGTGATTATATATACTTTTCAATATGAGAATAAGGAACTTTAATGACTAAATATTAAATGATCCAACCCATAATGAATCACTTATTTTAAAATTCAATATTTAACATTCATTAATGTGCTGAATACAAAACATCAATACATTAATTCCTAAATATACAGAAGTTGAAATATCATTTCATGTATGTGTAAAATTACTGCATTTAATTGATCCATGAAATTAATGTTCTAAAATTAATTAATTAATGTAAATAAAAATTTTATTTCTAACATTCTCCCACTTGGATTTCATTAATTAATTAAAAAACAAATGTATCGATTAAAACTAATAACATTTCAATCTAATGTGTGACATATTAAAAATGAGGAAATAATATCTGATAGGGCCATTATTCATAAAAGTGTTAATAATAATACAAAAAAAATATAAATAATTAAATTATTAAATTAAATAAGATATGAAATTCTAATAATATTCTAAGCATAAAAAAATATTTTGAGTTATAGGTTGTAATGGATATGAGGCCTTATATTTCTATTTTATTTTTGGATAATCTTTTTTTAACTAGGTTGAGATGGAACTCTTACATGGTATGAAATTATAGTGTCACAAGGCCATTACATAGCATATAAGCCCATAGGAACAGGGCCCGATACATGAATTAAAGTCCCAAATACCCGATTATATAGGAACTATCACTCCCCAGCTTCTGCTTTATTGTTGGAACATAGATCGCTACCTCAAATGGTTGATCAACTATCATTACACCATGTAGAGTTTCATGGTGTGTGGTCCTAGTGGAATAATTGATAATATACTACTCTTCATTTTTAATATATTTACCACTACTCTGGTGGCTACTACTTACTTTGAATCCTCTCCCAGGGTATGCTTTTATGGGTGTGATATGATTGATTTATTGCCCAAAGTCCCTGTATCTCGAAGGACGTTCATTCTAAACTAACTTACGCTTATACCAATGGAAGCTTCCAGTAACCTGATCCACCCCTACCACCCTGGCATACTCTCTATAATAATATTTTCAATTTTATTATAGGACTCTAAAACTTTCTCTGTAAAAAATTATTTTATATTGAAATAATTTTAATAATAATCACTCTTATTTTTAGAGAATTTCAAAGAACTAATATTGTCACAATACATCATAATTAATCTTTATATGTTTCCAAACTAGTGTATCCTCATAATAAGTGAAATATTATGCATTCATATTAAAAGTGACTATAAGTATCCATTTTACACTCTTCTTTGAAATATTCCTTCTATCTATAATAAAAATAATATCAGAAATAGAATTTTTGTCTTTAAAGGAGCCACAAAAATCATAGTTGAAATAATCAATGGCCTAAAGTTGATTTTTCTTCCTAAATATTAATATATAATTTTTAGTGCCCTGAAAATATATAAAGACCTTTTTTATGAATATTAATAGAATCCACCTTGTATCACTCAAGTATACCCTCAAATAAGTAACAACAAAACAATAATGGGATTAGTACAAAACTGAGCATGCATCAAATTTACAACATCATACATTTAACTTTAGATGATTTTTCAACTTTAAAAATTGGTGGAGAACAAGTGGAGAAATAATAAATGTTAAACTACTTGATAATATTTATAACATATCCCTTTTAAGACTACCTATGAATACCATGTGACCTATCAGATGAATATGGATTCCTAATAAACAAAAAAATTACCAAAGGTGTTTTATATCAAAGTGGTAAATCAATATCATTTTTCCTTGATTAAAATTTTTTACACCACATCCAAAAGTATGTCATCAACATACCAAATAAGAATTATAAAATTTCACCAATTATTTTTATCTTTATTTTTTTGAAATATATACTTTTATGTATATATCAACACATTAACAAAACTATTCTATAGTTATCTTCAAAATTATTATTTTAACATAATTTTATTGATGTATGTTATCATATTTAAAATGTGCCGAATTAAAATACTCTCACTTTTCATGAGAATCCTTTTGAGCAGTAGTAAATTCAATAATAAGAGCTATAGATTTATTTTTCCTTAGTTTGAATTATATATCTGTAATTCCCAAATAACTATTTAGCATTTTTTATTGTTCTTGAAATTATTTCCATTTAATGTGTTAACTAAAGTATAATATGACTCTGTCGCATTTAATCAATTAAATAATTTTTTAATATGTATAATGATTTATGTAGTCAAAATAAATATTTCAAAATATATATCTAATATTTATTTTTCAAATTTTTATCTATCATGATCCCACCTAAGGGTCCTAGATCAAGAAAATTATAATGATATGATGTTGAATATTATATCATAAAAAATTTAACACCAGTAGGGTATTGAATAAAAATTGACATGCATTTAAAATTCTCTCTGCTGGTTGGGAGTTTTTTTTCTAGGGTTTCCAAGGGTCGGGTGAGTCTTAGGGTTTCCTTAGAATGGAAGTGATAAACTAGCATGATGATTATTGGGGTGCCAAGTATGAAACCTCTACCAATGATTCCCTCTTATTCCTTGACCAGATATGTGGTACAATGGATTCTGATTTAATAAACCATTGAAATAATATAGCACTGACGGAAAAGGAAAAATATTATATTATGGAAAAAGGATGTGGATTCTTTTCTAAAGCATTGAATGTATCTCCACATCATCATAAAATTTATAATCAATCAACAATTCCATATAAACACCCTAAATATACACTAGAAAATTTATGGTGTTTAGATGATGGGGTGACCATAAGAGAAATTGGAGCGGGCCTCATGATCTTTGAATTTTTTAATGTGA
Source organism: Viscum album (assembly GCA_963277665.1). NCBI lineage: Eukaryota > Viridiplantae > Streptophyta > Magnoliopsida > Santalales > Viscaceae > Viscum > Viscum album. The sequence goes on along the minus strand of OY728123.1, from coordinate 1,559,025,132 downwards.
AGGATAAACATAAGGTACTCATTGGGTCCATTCTCCTTTTATAACAATCTTATTTTAATGGAAGACCTATTAATCGAAGGGGATATCTTGAATACATAATTTTCCAAACCCTGTTTTGGATTCAACTTAAAGGAATTCCATTTTGTAGAATATTAGAGCTTATTATTCATGAAATTAGTGGCCAACTCATAGACTTTGTGAAATGGGATCAATTAGACCAAATTTTTTGGTGGTCATATATACTGATTAGGTTGATGATTGATGTTGCGCAACTACGTATGAGAGGTTTTTTCCTATCTATGTAGGAATAAAACATCTAGATCTCATTTGAGTATGAAAATATATTATACTTTGGATTCTTATATGGGTACATTGGGCACACTACAAAATAATGTGATTCAAATTCTATGGATGGGAAAGGCAATATTATCTTAGAGTATGGTCCTTGGCTGTTAGAAAAACATCTTATAACTTCTCTATTCTGAAATCATAAAAACAAAGGGATAGAGATAGACTTTAAAAGGCTATAAGTGTGCAAGAAGATCCAAATCAAAATAAAATCATTATGTTGGGCCTACCGATATTTGATATAGACTACAATGATTATACATGAGATGAAGGTAGGGAAAATCAATCCATCGTAGCTATATCACATGAGTCTATAAATCCCCATGAAACCTTGGTTGATTCCCTTATAGTGAGTGATTATACCCTTGCTAATAACCCCAAAACCATTGAGGGAAAAAATAAATTTCCTTCTATAACAAAGAATATCTTCTATGATCCAACAGATTAAATTTTCCCCAGTCCATCAGCTCCCCCTTACATCCCTCTCTGCTATGAGATAATGTTATCAAACCTTCACTAGTTGGGCCTAAAAAACAGTGGATGTGGAGAAGGAAAGTGATAAGGGATAATTGTATTGATCAGAGAGCAGTTGAAATATGTGGTTTCAAAAGATTAATAGAGGGTATGTTATTTAATGAGAGATACTCTAAAAGGTATAAAGTGGTTGGGTTGGCACCTTTAATGAATATCCATAGGCGGAGGATAGATTGAGAAAACCCTGACTATCTTAATGAAATCCTTATGGTGGAACTATCATGGTCTTAGAAAACCATGCTTAGTTCAAATACTCTAGAACTAATGTTCTAATAATATCCCTGATATGGTTTTCCTATCTAAAACCATATTATAATGCAAGGACATGGATGGGATTGCAAAAAAATATAGTTTCTATAGTTGTTTCCCTATATCCCAGTAAGGACACTCGGGTGTAATTTTTCTTCTTTTGAGGGAGTATGAAGATATATGGGTTAAAAAATTCTTTCATAATCATATTGCTTCCTCTATCCACCAACCTGACACCCCAGACTAGGATTTTTTTTATTTTATAGATGGCCCTCGTAGATGGATAAATGGAAGTCTTGGAAGCTACTCAAGACCTTACATGAGATTTTACTTGGACTACTCTTCATTGGTAGATACTTCAATGAAATATTTCTCCAAAATGAGAAGAAAGGGGGTTCCAATAGGCCTCTCTTATCAATTATGGATTTTTAGCAGGAAAATAAAATGGAAATCTTTTCTGGTGTAGGGTATTTAGGAAACCTTCACACATGGTTTCATTGGAACTCTAAGAATAATTGTCTTATGGAGTGTTTGGATAGATTATTGGGGTTGAGTGAATGGAAAAATATTTTCATCTTCTTCCAGTTTTATCAAGTTTCTCCTTCAACTTCATACCACTACCCTATCCTCATCAAATTTTCTCATAGTTAAATAAAACTATTACATGAAAGACTCTTTATATTTGAAAGCTTATGGATAAAGGATAAGTAATTTGAAGAAGTGATTGCTCAGGCTGGAAGGTATGGGATCCTGATATGAGGAGGAATATACATTATGTGGCAAATAAGTTGAAATGGAAAATACACCATGTGTCAAAGAAGTTAAAATGTTAGAGAAATATTAAGTTCTCTCAGCCATATTCTTATTGTGATATAATTGAAAAGAAACTAAACAATTTGTATTCTTACGCCCCCCCCCCCCCCCCCCCGATAATGTTATTTATAGTATTTTTTTTCCTTGAAGCATAACTAGATGAAATGCTTAAATTTAAGGATATGTTTTGGTCCTTATGAAAATGTGTAACCCATATCATGGAAAGTGACTCTAATACCATCAAATTCCATCATAAGGCCTCTGTGATGTGGCATAAGAACTCCATCTCTTCTCTTACAAATGAAGAAGGTATAACTATTTCTAATGAGAGGGGGATCCCTAATCTTATCATCCATTTTTATTAGGAGCTCTATATGGTTGGGGAATCTATCATTTCTTCTAACATTGCATCATGTATTGAACCAATTGTTATGGATACAATGATCCATCATCTTATACAAGACTAAATTGATTATGAAATCCTTATAGACATCAAAAAAATCATTCAACCAAATATCCAAATCTAGATGGTTTCCATGCCTTATTTTAAAAAAAAAAATCTAACACATTATCAGACATGATATCTTAGGCCTCAATAAATTTCTATGGGTGGGTAAGGATAACTTCTATGTGCTGAATGAATCCATTATTACCCTCATTCCTGAGATAAAAACCCCTCCTTTGTCTCAAAATTTAGTCCCATTTTCTTATGAAATGTTTTTTACAAAATTTTATCAATGATTTTGTTTAAACACCAAAATTATTAGTTTCCTTCCATTATTTTTGAAAATCATAGTTTTTTCACCCCCAAAAGAATCATATATGATAATTACATTATCATCCATTAAGTGTTGCACTCCATGAAAATATGCTCTATTCCAAAAAGAGGTATTATGGCTCGAAAGATTGATATTAAAAAGGGTTATGAAAAGGTTTAATGACCCTTTCTTCAGTTTGATATGATTAAAATTGGATTCTTCTCTAAATGGATTGAGTTCTTCATGCAATGCATCACATCAGTACCTTTTCATATTAAAATCAATGGTGACCTCTCTCAAAGATTTACCCCTAATATGGGTCTTTGTCCAGGGGACCCTCTTTCCTATTTACTATTTATTTTGGTGGTTTATATTTTATCTAATTTAGTGGAAGAAAATCATAACATTATTCAAGGGGTGAAGGTGTAAAGAAAAAGTCCACCAATTTTCCATATATTCTTTATTGATGATATATTTCTTTTCTTAAAGGAAACCCTATAAGAATGAAAGTCTATCATTCACTTGATTCACATGTATCATATGGAATCTGTATGATCTATCGACCTTGCTAAATCATAATTACATTTCAGTTTAGGATTCCTCGTGAGCAGAAAGGAAGAACTCAACAGAACCTCAGGTATTAGGGTGGTTGAAAAACATAATAAATACCTTGGGATACCCACAATATTTGGGTTCTCTAAACAAGTGGTTATTTCAAGCATCCTGGATAGACTGGAAAAAATTCACAGAAGGACATTTAAGAGGATCTCTAAAGAAGGGAAGGAAACTCTCATCAAGGTGGCAACACATGCAATCCCAACCTTTGTTATGTCCTTATTTAAGCTCCCTATATTTTTTATTGATCAAATCCACTCCTTTCTCACCAAATTTTAATGGGGCCTTAATAATAGGAGAAATAAAATCTATTGGCTGTCCATATGAAATCTCTACCTTCTAAAATCATGTGGGGGAATGGGGTTCCAGGATATATGATGCTTAAATTATGTTTTACAAGTAAAGAAAGGGAGGTAGCTATTGCAATACCCTGATTCACAATGCACATGGATTCTCTAAGGAAAAATATTTTCCTCACTTATGATTCTATGGATCAGTATTAGGCCCCCACCCTAGATTTTTATATAGAATACTATGGTGGTCGTATAATCTTCTTTACAGTGGAATTTATTGTAGAATCAGAGATGGGTCCATGGTCAAGATATGTAGGGACCCTTGGCAAATCGATAGTGATGGGGTGAAGGATACCTCATCGGTGGTTCCTAGTTGGGAAAATGGAATGGTAAGATCCTAATTTAATAATGCAGGTAATGATTGGTCTATAGAAAAACTATAAGTCTAGTTCAATGAGAGAGATATAATAATCATTTTAAGCATCCAATGTATTAAGGATATAGGTCGGGATAGAATTTTATAGAGTAAATAGAGATATGTAATCTCAGTTAAATATGGGTATATGATGGTACTTAGGATTTAAAGACTGAAGGATGATATTTTTTGGAGGATACTGTGGAATCTGAGAGTCCCACCCAAGATATGGAATTTTTGGTGGAAAATATTTGTTGGAATACTCCATTACAAGTAATTTCTCATGTTTCATCATGAATTTGATGATCTAATGTGTCCCATGTCCATGGCCACACCAAAAGTCTTTATTACATGTAATTTTATCCTACTCTAAGGCTAGGTCCATCTAGCACATGTGGGATTCTAATGAAGATCACTTGATAAACATTGTTCCTAGGATTATAATGCTTTTGGTGAAATAGTAATCCTCTATGTTCACAGTGATGGTTGATTCACGTTGTACCATGGCCTAGATCATCTGGTTGAAAAGGAACAACTTTTACTTTAACCAATTGTTGAGACCAAATTCCTTATAAATTGAGTGGGAGATGTATTGGTTAGAGATTTAGAAATGAAATGAGATTAATCTTGAGAATCCAAAATCACCTCCTTGTATTGAAACATGGAAATCACCCCCAATGGATGTGTTAAAGATTAATGAGGAAGTGTCGCTCTCTGGACTAGGATCTATTGGTATTGGTGTTATGATTTGTGACTCCCTCATATGCATTATTATAGACTTCCATAAATATTTTCATGCTCATTGGGATCTATCGGTGGTTGAATCCCACACCATTTTCGTGGGATTGATTCACAACATAAAGAGAGGATATAAATCTATCATTCTGGAATCAGACTATGTCACCATTATTTACACAAATCATGTTTTGGAGAATGGTCTTCCATCTTCTAGCTAGCTGGTTATAAATATTCTCTCCCTTTTCCACCTCTTCTTCTCATGCACTTTCTCTTTCATCAAAAAAAAAGAGGAATATGGAAGCTCATTTTTTGGCAACCCATAGCCTCACTTTCGAGTCATATATTTGGTTGGATGATTTCTCTTGTTGGATGAATTCTCTTATACTACCTGATCTTTGAACTTTTAATTAAAGTCCCTTGGTTTTCAAAAATTAAAAATTGAGATGATTTTTTTAAGAAAACATAATTATCAATAACAAAATTAATAATAATTTATATGGACCATCATAAATTAAATTATAATATTCACTACCACAGATCGTGGTTTATTCAGAACTAACCTTTAACAATTCTAGAGATAAAGCACTGATAAATGGGGGACTTTTATCAGTGCTCACAAAACTCATTGATAAAGATACCTTTTATCAGTGCTAAAAAAATCACTGATAAAAGGATACATATGTCAGCACTTTTTTTAGCACTCATAAAAGTTCCCCATTTATCATCACTTTTTTAGTGATGATAAAAGTGACACATTTATCAGTGCTTTTTTCTAGCACTAATAAAGGTCGTAGTGAGTAATTTAATTTATATATAAATGTTTATATATTTTTTAATAAATTAAATATTAAAATATATATATGTGTGTGTGTGTGTAAATATAATATATAAATATGATTTTTATAGCTTTTAATAAAAATGAATATTATATTCATAATTTTATATATACAAAATTATCATATTTATATTAGTCAAAATGTTTAATGGTTTATTTATATATATATTAATAAAAAAAATGTGTATATAATTAAAATAAATATAATTTATTATTATTTCATTTAAACAATTATATAATATGTAAATGAATATATTTATTTAAATATATTTATATTTATGTTAAATAATTTAAAATATATATACAGGTATAACCATATGTATATATGTGTATGTGTACATATATTTGTATGTATATGTGTGTATGGATGTGTATGTGTACATATGTATTTATGTCATGTGTACATGTATGTTTGTACACAAGTCTGTTTATTAATTTAATATTATTTATTAATTTTTAATATTAATTCATTTATTATTATAAATTCATTAATAATGTTAAAAATATTTTTAATCATTTTGTAATATTTATTTATACATATATTTATTTACTATGTATTTAATATTTTCAAAATGTTTGTAATTTATATGGATAATATTTATTCTTTTTTTATTAAATTTTAACATTTATAATATGTTTAAATTTTATATAATTAATCTATTTAAATGGATTTTTAATAATTTTGAAATTTAAATAGTTAATCCTAAAACTATAAATATATATAATGTTTCAAAAAAATATTTATAAAATTTTAAATAAATAAATATATTTAAATATATAAATATATATAATTATTTAAATATATTTATTTATAACTATAATTATGAATAAATATATGTATTTAAATAATTATAAAATTATAATAAATATATTTATTATATATATAATTATTTGTATTTATATATTAATAAATATATATATGTAATTAAATAAATATATATAATTATATAAATATATATATATATAATTATATACATATATTAATAATTATATACAAATATTAATAAATACATTTATTTATAATTATAATTATATATATTTATAAATTAATAAATATATATATATATATATAATTATATTCAAATTTTTAATAATATATTTATTGATAATTATAATTATAAATACATATCTATAATTATATATATAAATACATATTTACAATACTTTTAATGTTTTTTTAATTATATAAATAATTTTTTATTTATAATTATATATAATTATATATATTTATATACATTTATCAATACATTCATCCAAATCAAATTCTTATTCACAGAAAGAGCAAACAAAACAAAACAGAACAACCAAGACTACCAAAACAACCAAGGGACCTCGAGAAATAGGGGGTCGAAAATAGTGCAAGCTGAGGGAATCCCCTCTAATTAAATTAACACACTCTGGTTTCAAACTATCGATAGAGAGAAAACTGGTGGAGATGGAGCTCTGGGCCTCTAAGGAAGCCATGTGATCCGCAATCTTATTACCATCGCGCCAGGTGTGAGACACTTGGATGTTGGTTCCAAGTAAAGCGCGACATTTCCTTACTATATAAGCGATAGACCAAGGTGGGGAACCTTTACCTATCATCTCATCATGAAGGATCCTGGAATCAGTCTCTGCCTAGGTTAAATCAAGCATCTCCTCCATGAAAAGGGAAAGCCCCGTGAGCATTGCCTTGCCTTCGGCCAAGAGAGGGGTACCGTTGCCAAAGAAGGATGAAAACGCCATGACTACCTCCCCCCCCCAAGGACTCATACCACGCCCCCGCCTCTAATCACCCCCAACGTGCATGACTCATCCGTGTTCATCTTGAGACTAGAGACGGGGGGTTTCTAGCACACCCACTTCCCCTGCTGAACCAGGGAGGGGATAGTGGAAGGAACACTAACCTGGAGAAATCTGGAAGAGGGGGCCTCCTGCCAGTCCTTGTTAAGCGCAGCTAAGTCCAGCAAAAGGAAACGGGTCTGCGTGATAATGGACCTAACAGTGGGAACAGAGCCTTCATACCTTTCTTGATTCCTGGCTTGCCATAAGCTCTAGCATCATGCACTAAAAATAACTGAATGAACCATTCTATCCTTATCATTACCATCCATACCTTGGAAAAACCTCTCCTCAAAGGATGTGGTGTTCTTCTCTTGGGAGGAGAGTTTTGTGAAACCCCTGAAGCAGTGCCACACTATAATAGCCTAATCCCCCACAAAAAATAAGTGGTTGGTACTCTCTTCCTGACTGGTAGTGCAGCAAGGGCACCTGGAGTCCAAGCTGATACCCAACCTTATGATGTTCTCATTTGTAGCCAACGCTGAGTTCCTGATGCGCCAAGTGAGGAAGTTAAACTTTGCTAGGATCCTATGGCACCACAGGACTACGATCCCCCCCTCCTGGTGAACCTTCCCAGAAAACAACCTATATAAATATCTACACGAAAAGACCCCCGAAGAAGCTGGGGTGAAAACACATTTGTCTGGGTTGCTAGTAAACTCAATGGACTCCAAAAGAGCATGTTGATCGCCATCTAGAACGGCCTTGGTAAACCTGAGATGCTGGGATGCTTCTCTAAGCGATATCATCGCAGCTGGGCAACTAGGGAGAGCTAAAACTGAGCCCGCCCAGTTCCTGTGCCAGAAGAGGAGGTCTCCTGAGCCAACTATCCAACGAGAATAAAGATGAAGAGTCTGGACCAGGGGAAAAAATTTTCACCCACAGCGGAGAATCATGGCTGTAGGAAACCTTCGCACCTTCACTGCACAGCATCCCCATGGACTTTCCCCAAAGAGATCACTCCTCCAAAATTTCCCAAACGAGCTTGTCGTGCATGCAGATAATCGTGTTCTGGAGGCTCTTCGCGTTGATCCAACCATCCTGGAAGGGTCGTGCCATCCTGCCCCACATATCCCAGTGTCTCTTAGCTTCAGCCTTTGCATCCCAAACAAAACTGCAGAGGATTCTATCAATGTTGTTGATCAATCCTTGAGGGATGTTGGAAGCAGACAAAGCATGGATGGGAATGGAAGACAACACACTATTCACCAGAGCTATACGACCTCCAAAAGATAGGAACTAATTTTTCCAGTTAAGGATGCGACTAGTGATTCTACAAATAACATGATCATAATCTTTGATATGAAGACAACCTGATGAAATAGGATAACCCAGGTACTCCATCAGAAAGGACCCATGCTGCATGTCTAGATGGTTACATAGAAAGGACACCTGCCCCTGAGAAATTTTATTTGAGATGTAGATGCTAATTTTGGAATTTTTGATGACTTCCCCGCTCCAGTAGTAATATTCATCCAGAATGTCCTTGATCACACAAACTGCACCCCGACCACCATTGATGAAAATAATCGTGTCGTCAGCGAACATCAGATGAGACATTGTAGGTACGTTCATCTTCCTCCGAAAAGGAAGAATGCCCACTTGGGATATTCCTCTGTTGATAAGGCTGCTAAGAGTGTCCTGTTCCAGGATAAAAATGATAGAAGAAAGAGGTTATCCCTGCTGGAGACCTCTCTTAGCCTTGAAGAATCCATGAATCTTCCCCCTGAAATAGATATCCAACCATGACGAACTGAAGCTCCTGAAAAGGAGGTCCACTACCTTGGATGAAAACCTAATACCCGATAGAACTTTGTTGATAAAACTCCATTACATCCTATCAAAAGCCTTATTCATATCCAATTTGATCACCTTGTTGTATCCATGGGTTTTCATATTGATGTCTCTAACCATCTTCTGAGCAATAGAAATCAGTCCCTGGATGGAGCGACCTTTCACAAAGTTGTGTTTCTCAATAAAAATGCACCTCGGGAGAATATTGGACAACCTCTGATTAAGAACGCATGTAAGAATTTTGTAAGGGAAGTTGCAGAGAATCATTGGTCTGTAGTGAGTGAGGTAAGAGGGGTCCTTGACCTTGTGAATGAGAACAAGATTTGTAGAACTTTCCACCCAAGGTAGTCCTCCACCTCTGAAGAAGTCCTGGATAGCACCAATGATGTCTTGCTTCACAACATCCCAAACACCTCTGTAAAAAGAACCGGAAAACCATCAGGACCAGGAGTGCCCTCTGGATTGAGCCACTGCATGGCTGCGTGTATTTCATCCTCACTAGAAATTTCCTCCAATGCCTCGTTGTCCCAATTGTAAGCCACAATCGGAATTGACTCCCACAACCTTACATTTCCCCTGGGATACCCGCTGGACATCCTCGAGTTAGGGCCAGCAAGAAAGTCCTTGAAGAAAGTGAGTGCCAAACTCTTGACCATATTGCATTTATCTGTATAGGATCCATCCTCAATTAGAATTTTAGGAGAGGATAGTTTCCTTCTCTCTCTGATGCATGCATGAAAATAAGCAGTGTTTTTATCGCCTTCCTTAAGCCATTTCACCCGGGAGAGGTCCCGAGCCATTCGTTCCGATTTGATCACAATAATCATGATCAAAATCCTCCACATCATTAGAAGACTCCCACTCTGACTGTGAATTCCTATGATTAAATATCTCAATATACTTCTCCTTAATATTCATCTTTTCTAGAGTGATCTAATCCAATCTAGAAGACATGTTTTACCAACGCCCTCGATATGAATCATCACAACCACCCCAGACTCGACCTTTTAGATGCCTACCCCATATCCAATTTTTCTGATGCATCAATACATCATGCTCACCCATTTAAACAAGCATGTATTTAGGAAAATTACTGACATCATCATTAGTAGAAACAAGTGCTTCGAAACTGTTAGCCTTTGCGACATTTTTTGACTTATCATATTTCTGATCAGAAACTTTAGGTGACTTGGGATGAAAGACAGTTTTACGTGGAACAATTTGGAAGCCTTCATTATCCGCATTCTTCTTACTTTTACTACTTCTCGAGATCATTTCCTCATGCATAAAATTCTTGACTTGCATAGTCGCTTCCCTCATTATAGACTCCAATCTATTTTATAAAGCAAAAGCATCCATAATTTCATTGGTATTTTGTTTACCTTTAATGGTTGAGGTCGCAACTTTATCATACATAATTTTATCATCAGCCACAGGTTATGCATCAATCTATCTGTTTCCTTGATCACTAAAAGATTTTGAAAGATCAGATAGACTACCTGCTTGCTTGTTAATGGGAACTATTTTGTTCACCATTACACTTTTCCTATCATTATCGTGAGTTACCTCAACAAAAATATCTAACCAAAGCCTCTAATTTCCAGAGACCTTTACTGGAATGTCAACTGACTGTTGGGTTCCCTATGCATCTACTTGCCTGATGACATTATTTAGTTGTCCTTCGGATTGACCAACATCGTATCCTGCATCAGCATTGAAGACAACCTCTAGCTTCCCAGTCTTCTGAGTACCAGAAACACTTGATTTCCAATTCCTTTTGAAATAATAGCCCTTATCATGACCACAAGTATGGAAAAACTCACATAAAACTAATCTCCTACAATTGGAAAGATCATGCCCAATAATATTACATTACAGGCATAATTTTGGAAACTTCTCATAGACAATTTTCAAATCAAACTCATCTTCATCATTAGAAAAAAAATACATGATCAACCAGAGTTGAACCCAAATCAACCTAAACCAGAAAGTTGGAAAAAAAAATTGAACCTTATAGTCTCGGTTTCCTTATCTATTTTATTGGGGAGACCAATCAACATGGAAATGTCATATAGTATTTTCATATTCCAAAGGATTCAATGAATACCATAGACCTTTACCCAGCTTAGAGAAAAAGAGTTACATGCATCCAACAAATTGAATTTTTGGTCTCATTCCTTAATGTGAAGAAATCAATGCTTAAAAAATATAGAATGAGCCCTCATGCCCTCATCTTCAACTCCTTAAAAGGTAAGAGGATATGATAGAACCTACATCCCAGTGAAACACATCTTCAATTACAAAATCCCCAAATCTTCTATAACTGGTTAACCAAATCACAAATCTTCAATGGAATGGATACCATAGGCAAAATAAGTTGAACAACCATAGAATGTTTACCAGTTTCAAGCCTTTCTAACACTACATTTCAGTCTACATTAAAATGGTCTACGCTTCCTTTACAAAGAATGGAAAAAATCAGCTAACCCTTTATATATGGATAAAGAGCACACCGCATCTGCAACTGTAATCAAACCCTCACGACCTCACCACTTCATCAAACTAGTGTTGGTCTTACCCACATAATCAACTTCAAATGGATCATGTTGTATCAATCCAATGCTAATAATACCTTCATCAAGAAGACCTTGCCACTATTCATCACTGGAAATACCCGCATCGAGTGGACTTTTCCACTACTTTGATAGTCTAGCACCCACCAGCATATCTCACTCCCTCGATCATCCTGAATAAATCATCACCTTCAAATGCCAAGGTATGTAATCACTTGTAATTCATCACTCCCCCATTAAACAACTTTGTGTGTGTTTTATTTTCCTAAATGGTTTGACCGTCGAATGTGAGCGATTTATTTTGTCCTCCATCTACCTTTACTTCATGCACTTATCATTTAGGCTCCTCCTTCTTCTTCTTACTATACATATTGGATACCATTTCAGTTTTTCCTACTACATCTCATTTGAGATTTTCCAATTACACTTACACTTCACACACATAATTTGTATGATTTGGTCTAATTCCAACATAGCTAACAAAATCAATCCAACATAATTAGAATTTTGATGCTCAGATATTACTCTAGATATTTAAACAATATTCTAGGTGAATATTTGAAGAATACTTCTTTGTAATGATATTCAATGAGAAAATAAGTAGCACCAAATATTCTTAATCTTTAAAAAATATTCCATCTTTAGGATTTATATTTTTAGTTAGAGCAACAACAGTATTAAGAGATTAATAAAATAAATAGATTTACTTGATTATTTTTACTTTTATTCATGATGTAGTATTTTGTAATTTCTTTGTGTATTGTCACTTTACTTCTTTTTTTCATTTTATATTTTCATTCTCTATAGAAATATATATATATATAATAATAAAATACATTCATTGAGTCTTACTTATTCTTTGATAATTCAAAAAATATATTCCTTCAATCACTCCTTGAATATATCATAGTTGTTTCAAACATTCCTTCAAAAATAAATCATTAAATAAACTTGAACAAAAAACTTGAAACAAATGTAATATAAATTCAAAAATATATTTCATAAATTATTATCTTCATATTTTTTGAATATTTTTTTTCTAAATAAACTCCATAATTTCAATACATTAACTATTCAAAATCATAAATATAATATTTTAATTACTTTCTTGAATTATCAATAAAAGTAGGTGGAAGGAAATAATTTGTAATCAATGATTGATATTTCCTCATGTGAATTCATACATAAAAATATTGTCACACTAAAATGAATTCTCGAACCCTTATTCAATCATAAAAAGTAATATTGAAACGATATGTAAGAGTCTTATTATCATATTTCTTCCTTTTACAATTCAATATCCTCCACTATTTTTTAATGCCATCCTACTATAATACATGCTAAGTATCTAACAATGGTTTATCTTCTTGATATTATTCTTCATTATCTAAAAATTAATGCCAATTGAAGTTTTTTAAAGGTCCTTGATGTAGAATCGAAGGATTTTCTAGATCATGAAAATGATAGTTGATTTATACAGTGCTTTACCAAGATGGAGAATAATTGTTTTTACCTTACTTTTTAATGAAGGAATTAAATAAAGACTGGATAGATATAAATATAGATATATTATTTCATATCTTTACATAATGATTTGTGAATATGTGCAATAGGATGATTGCTATCTATATTTATAAAAGAATACATGTGTAAGGACAAAGGGTTGTTCAAGAACTCAAATTATATATATTAAACTTGGTTTTTAAATGTTTTTATTAAAAATGGGATTCTCCAAATAGAATTTTCAAAAGTTAATAGTCTTTTCAAATTAGAATGCCTCGATTGGATTGTTTAATTTTTATGACGTGTTTTATAAAAGGTGTTTTAATTTTTTAAATACTTATTACGATAATAGTGATGGTTTTTTTATGACTCTTTGTTTTTTTAAAAAAATTACTTTTATTTAAGAAATGTAATGTTTTAAAGTGTCATGTGGTGTTTAATGAATTGAATTTATTTGTATTGGTTATTGAAAGGCCCCTTTGATAAAATGTGAACTATTTAAAATAGGAATAGAACATGGGAACCCCAACTCAAGATTTCTGGTTCATTTGATTTAAATTAAATATATTCTTTATATGTTGGATTCTCATGACCATGTGATTTGGCTCCATAAACATTTTCATCATCTGACAAAAATCAAATTTGGATCCTAAGCATCTTGAAACTAAAACACCACTTTTTTATGGAATAGAATGATATTATTATTAAATAAAGGAATCACGGCATCAAGGGGGTATAAATAAATGGACCTTGAGATAATCCTTGATAACAAAATCCACACCTTCCAGGCGAAGGGAACCTAAGGTACAAAACTCCATGAGGAGGAGCTCTTGGGTAACCTTGGAATCCATGTAGTCAGCCACATGATTACCTTCACACCACATATGGAGGATCTCAATATCATTGGAGAGGAGATACTTACACTTGCATATCAAGTAGGTGATTTTCCAAAGTGTATAATAAATAACTTTGAGGGAGCTCTAAATGATTTTCGAGTCCACTTCTATAGTAGATAGGTTGATATTCATTGAGCCACACCGAATAAGGACATTAATCATATACATCACCTCCACCCCAAGAGAGTCACCATCCCCATAAAAAACACTAAAGGTGAAGATAAATTATCCATTAATGTCATGACCCCCCCCCCCCCCCCGTGCATGCTACCTTGACCACATGCACCATAAATGTTGAGCTTGAGACCATTGGTGGGAGGGGACCAACATACCCAATGGATCTTCTGCATGGGTCTGGGTGGAGTAGAGGAGAGAGACTATTAGGGAAGTAATTCCTGAGGAAGGCGGAGTCCTCTTGGTGTTTCAAAAGACTTTCCATATCATCCACAAGACACCTGGCCCTCACCATCAGAGCCAGACTAGATAAGCAGGGATCTTTATGCAAAACATGGTTTCACACCTGCCAAATGCACCAACATCCAACTTTAAGGAGGATCATCCAAGACTTCTCCTCCTACTTGTTTCTGTTAAATTCAAGGAACCGACATTGAAATACTTCATCAAAGGAGTACACCGCTCAAGAAGTAACCATGAACTCTCCCAAATCTCTCCATATTGATCATGGACACTCAATTTGGAAAAAAAGGTGTAGTGTGGACTCCTCTATGGGTAACGGATAGTAGGTTCATTTAGAAGAGATATTTACACCCTTTTATTTAACATCTATCTCTATAGGGATCTCATGAAATCAGATTCTCCAAATCATAATGTTAATCTTAGTTGGTATATCCTTACACATGAGTCAGCTTCCCCATGGGTCACTTATAGGCTGATAAAGCATCGGATTTCTATAAGACTTGGTTTTGAAACTACTAGAAGTGGATCCTGTGTAAATTCACTAATCGGGGGTCTCATCCATCATGATAATATCAAAAATTGTCTCTTTGGTGGGTTTGAGGATATCTTGGATGAAGGAGGGATGGTAGATAGCCTCCTTAATGGTCAGGTCGGGCACTGGACTGCTTGGGAATCCCAGTAGCCCCCCCCCCCAAGTTTCACTGCCATAAATTAATTTCAACCATCCCCTGTGTATACTTAATATGGCACCAAAATCAAACACTACATGGTTATCACCTAGTTTACCTTAGCATTTGGAAGGAGTCTGAAAGGTTGGGTGACTGATTCTTATCATATATGACAATTTACCATTGATAAGTGTCTGTCACCTGAAATTTCCTACTCCTATATCCTGAGGTAATTTTGGAGCAAGTTATTGGATCAAACTTCAAATTAAAGGGATAAGAATCCAATTTCTTCATATTAATTTTTCTCTCATGGATTAAAATAAAACAATTATTACCATTTATGTAATTTTTCAACTTTAGTATCATACTAACCACTTTTTTGATCATCTAATTTAGTTAATAAATGTATGTTTTGAGTTTTTATAAATTCTTATCCATTCTATGTGGGGTAAAATTTAGGTTGCTAAACATTTTATTTTTCTTCTTATGTTAACTTCTTGTTAAATCATATTCATTTTCACTTTCTTTTTCTGTAAAAAATGGAAATTTGGTAAGGAAAAGTAAAATATATGCACATTTAAATCAGTTCAGTGGAATGTTATATTTATAATTTATTTCTACTTTTTGAATAGGCATTAAAATATGAGTCAAAATTTTGAGTATGGATTCTATATATATTTATAAATTTTACATTTCTATTATTTGAGGCTTCATCCTATCCATGTGGATTGTTTGAATTTGAAGCATTTATGAAACCCCAATTAGATTGCTCTTCAATTTTTCTAATAGCATGAGAACCCCAGCCTAAGACTTCTAGTTCATTGGATTTAAATTCAAGATTTTCTTAAAATGTTGGGTTCTCAAGACCATGTGACTGGGCCCAATCAATGTTTTTATCATCCATAAAAATATCAACTATGAATCCTAATAATATTGTCACTTAAAAACACCTAGACCACCATGTAACAAGTGAGGAAATGAATAAAAATTAACTTCAACTTCATATTTTACTCCCATCTAACGAAGTTATAGAAACCTTACTTGATTTTTATGTTTTGAAAAAAATTAAAATTTGATTAGATTCTTTGTAACTTTATAGATATTGCATATTCCATTATTTTAATGATTTTGGACACTACAAAATAATATCAATAAATATCATTTGAAACTTATTATCTTAGAATAATGAATTCATGTAGATTAAATGATTCTGTAATGATGACCACTTATGGGTTCCAAGTTCAAATATTGTGTGTATTTATTTATTTTTTAAAATATTAATATTACTAAATCAAATAGGATGGATAGAAATCAAAAATGTATAGAAGAAAATCATATGACAAAAGAGTTTGAGGATGGGGTGAAAGAGTTCATCAAGTTTGATGAATATCATGCAAATGACCCTTCTCAAATCCTTTGTTTGTATTTACGTTATTCTTATTCAAAACTAATTAGTCCATTGGAGTTGGAAGAACACTTGATCTGTCATATAATTGATCTAAGTTATAAATGTTAGACTAAACACGGGGAAATAATGAATGTAGCTGGTGACTATGATATAACTATGTTTTATTAATCATCGATAAGATTATAAGTGTGAAAAATAATGAAGACTATATTGAGGATATGATTAGTGGTGCGAATGATGATGAAGATCATATTAAGGAAATGAAAATTATAGTTGAATATGAACTTAATGATTGTCCAAAATTATTTAAGAAGTTAAATAGTTGTTAAATAACACCATTGTACGCTAGTTGTACTAAATATACATCATTTTCATCCATACTAAAGCTATATAATATAAAATCTAGAAACAAATGGATTGATGTTAGTTTTACTTAACTACATTCTCTCTTGAATGATATGATCCTAGAAGATAATGATCTACCTTTTTGAAAATATATTTATAAATTAATATTATGTTCAATGGGTATGATCTCTATGAGAATACATTCTTGTTCAAATGACTGTATACTATTTCTCAAGGACTAAAAATTACTTAAAAGTCCCAAATTGTTGTGTGTCTTGATACAAGAAATATGAATCAGGTTATAAAAAAATTTTATGGAACTTTACAATCATTACAATGTTTAAGAACCTATATGAAGGTGAGGATACTGGAAGGCAATTAACATGGAATGAAAATACAAAAATTAAATATGGAAAACTTTGTTACCTAAAAAACTCTCCTCAGTAGAATACAATTGATCATGAGTATCCTTAATTTGGAAATGATCTGAGAAACCTTCATCTTTCTCTATCTACAAATGGAGTGAATCCTTTTGGTTTTCAAAGTGAAAATCATAGTACATGACTACTTATATTGGTAAATTATAACTTTCCACCATGGTTATTCATGAAATGAAAATACATTATGTTATCTCTACTCATATCAGGACCAAAACAACTAGATATTGATATTGATATTTATTTGGCTCCACTAATCGAATATTTGAAATTATTATGGGATTTAGGTGTTAGGTTTTATGATTCTTATATAAATGAATATTTCATGTTGAGAACCATGTTGTACGGGGTGATAAATGACCTTACTACTTATATAAATTTTCTAGGATATAGCATTAAAGGAACTCAAGGGTGTACCATTTTTGAACAAGGTACACAATCAATTAGGTTGAAACACTCATCAAAGACTATGTTTCTAGTACGTTGAATATTTCTACTCTAGTGACATAAGTACCTGTCTTGGATGAAATAATTTGATGGGAGTTTATAAAAAGGTAAAACATAGTCTCCACTAATAGGTGATCATCTATTTGAGAAATTTAAATATATAGACACTGTTTTTGGTAAACCTCTTTCAAAAAATCTTATAAAAATCGATTAGAAAAATAAATCTTTTTTTTTGAATTACCATAATGGAATTTTTTTTATGTCAGGTATTTTCATGATGTTATTTTTGTGGAAAAAAAAATTTGTGATAGTGTCATTGGAATGTTACTAAATAAAAATGGAAAAACAAAGGATGTAATTAAGGATAGGTTGGTCGTGATTGACATGGGAATTTGGGAATATTATTCTCTAGTAAATATTGAAAAATAGACTTTTCTTTGTCTAACTGCTTACACACTTTACAGGAAAGAGAGATATTATTTTTTAAAACTTCTTAAATGATATAAAGGTTTTAGAGGGGTAATCATAAAATATCAAGAATATTATGTCAATGACTGATTTAAAGTTAAAGGGTTTGAAATCACATGACTATCATGTTTTGAAACAAGATCTAATGCACGTAGATTTGTTTTTCATTTTTTCCAAGAATTTTTTTCATACATTAACCAATATTTGTTTATTTTTAAAATCTATATATAAAAAATTTATATAAGCAATAAAATTTAGAAGAATAGAAAAGGAAATTGTTGTCATATTATGTGAATTGAAGATGTTCTTCCTATGGATGTTATTTTATATAATGGTTCACTTGATGGCCTACTTAGTAAGAGAGATTAAAATATATGGTCCTATACATTATGGATAGATGTACGACATTTAATAGTATATGAAGATTTTAAAAGGGTATGTCAAAAATCAAAGTCATCTAGATGATTGTATTATAGAGGGATATGTTTTTGAGGAATCCATTGAATTATGTACCTAATACCTATCCAATGTGGAAAACATTGGTCTACCGAAATCTTGACACACTAAGTGTATTGTGGTTGAAGAAATTTCCACAATAGATGTTGTTACAATTAATATTATAGAGTGGGAGTAGGATCACCTTTATGGTTTGCACAACAGTTTATAGTTTGCGCCATATTTTTGAAACTAGTAAAGTATTTCATAGGCATTTGAATCTACCAATGGATAAAATTTGGATATCAAATACACATAATCAATATCTTATATGATGGTTTTGAGAATATATTTTTAAGGATTCAAATGAAAATCAAAATTCAATTTCAGAACGACTTCAATGGCTATCTAAAGGACTAAGTGTGCATATATTATCTTAAAATGGTTATGTAATTAATGTTTATATGTTCTATATAAATGAACATGATTAATGTGGTACCATGAAAAATAGATGAGTTTCACTTATGGATAAAGTGATTCATGTATCTGGGAGTTGTATTATACATCATTCTAGGTGTCTATTTTTTAATTCAAGTGGGTTGATAATAAGAACGCAATTAAAATAGAGTAATTGGGATTCATAAAAGTGGATTTTAGTAAGGAAGGGTACAAATATAAACTATTTTTAATGGAATCTTGGGCTGTATAAGTATTTTATATTCTAGATCCTATAAACTAAAAGTGTTCAATTGTTCTGTTATCAACCAAAACCATTGAAGGTTCAGATTTGAATTCAAATGAGGATGGCCCTTTCATTTGGACGTCAAAATCATTTCGCAGTGGTCCCAATGTAGATGGGGGGTTTTATGTTAGAGGAGACCATAATGGGTTGATCGCTAAGCTACCTAATCCACTTGATGATTTGGATGTTTATAAAATCAAGAAAGCTATTGAAACTTCCATAGCATTGTTGTTTGATCTTATAAAAATACATGTTGAAAAAGAGGTATTCCTTTCCAATTAATTTTTTTATAAAAAACCTTTAATAATTAATGAAGAAAGTTATGAATCAATGAATGTTATTAAAGAAATAGAAAGGGAAGGGGATGAAATGGAAGGTTAAATCAAAACAATCAACTAACCAATTAGAAATATCTTCAGAAATTACCTTTACCCCACCCATTATACTTCTATATTTACTACAATTAAAGGTTTGTATGGATACAAGGTTACAATGTTATAGTGCAGTCATAATTTATTTTAATGGAAAAATTTATATAGAGGCCATTATAGACTATATTAATCTTGAGAATGTAAATGAAATCCTCACTAAATAATTTCCAGAAGTATCGGCTATAAATATATACATAAGGTGTGTTTTCTTGATTTATTTGTAGAGTAACTAATATAATATGTTATTTCTGACTAAATAATATTCATATTTTTGTCAAGTGTATATATCAATAATATTTTAATGTAAAACCATGTGAATAGAAATTTGGACTCATTAGTCCTCACATTACTTATATACAAGAACATTCATTGGAAGGAAAGAAAATTATTGTAATAGTGGAAAAACATTCTGGAATGTTTGAAATAAAACTTAAAAATGGAGGAATCTTCTTAATACCAATTATTCAAGGGTAAAAATCTATAATTTAATCATATAAAATATATTTCCATTCCTTTCATTTCTTATTCATTTTTTTAAGTAGTATTGGTTACTCATTGTAATCAATTTGGATACACCAAAGATTTATTTTATGGATTAAATTCATGGATAACTAACAAAACAACCACACCTGAGGACATTGTTCAATTATTAATACACTACATACAACATTTTACAAACAAACTTCAAGTTATACATTTTATATTATGTTTTAATGAATATTCGGTTATTCTTGGGTAGTGTTTAACTATCCAAAAAATCATGCCATGAGGACAATCCATGAGCACAAGGACCCTATAAACTTATAAAATTGGATAAGTATTAGGGTATATAATAATATTTCACTATTAAAACATATATCAAAAAAATTAATTATTTTTTTCAATGTTTCTACAGTTTCCAAAAAAACTAATGGAAAAGATTATGGTTATTATGTTTTCATGTTTATAAAATATATCATATTCCATCAACAAACTAGAATCCCTGAAGAGGTATTTTCAAAGATAATTAAAATTTCATTTAAAATATTTATTAATACTTTGTTTAATTAAAGTTTTTCAATATTAACAAGTCTGTCGATAGTCCTCATATTCAACAGATGAAATAGATTTATTTAGAAATTAATATCCAACACACTTGATGTCAGAATGTATATAGATATCATGAATAGATGACATCCTACTACATATTTAGATTATGTTCTCGTAATTTTATTCCCAGTATGACTTGAAGTTTATATTTTTAGTTTAAAATTAAAACTTTAG
Source organism: Viscum album (assembly GCA_963277665.1). Lineage (NCBI taxonomy): Eukaryota > Viridiplantae > Streptophyta > Magnoliopsida > Santalales > Viscaceae > Viscum > Viscum album. Next base: position 1,559,003,883 of record OY728123.1, on the reverse strand, counting down.
TAATAAAGAAAAGTGATATACTCAAAACTAGGAACACGCATTCGTATTGCCTTGATAATTTGGTAAAATGAACTGTAAGTTATTTTTTATGTGTCAAAATAATCTGCACCTCAATCTGATACACAATGTGATGTTATGACAAAAATTGTCCGTTATCTATTTAAAAATGACGTTTTAGTTCAAAACATGTGTCGCTCACTAAAAACCAAGAAAACACACTCAGATTTTCTTGATAATTTAGGAAAATGTTCCAAAGGTGATCTGTAATGTTTAGGAATCAGTTTCATGTCAAACTAACACATGATGTGATTGGTATGACTCAAAGTGTTTTTTTTTTGAGTTTTAAATGACATTTTAGTAAAACTCATAACTGACATACTCAAAACCAAGAAAAATTCAGATTATTTTCATACATTAGGAAAATGATCCATATATCATTTTTGATGTGTAAGAATCAGCTACACCTCAATTTGATGCATTGTGTGACTAGTATAAGGACCTTGACTTAAACATATATTATTATAGTGTTTTTTAACTAGAATTAGCATTCTAGGATCTTTTAAGTTTAGAGTTTTAGGTAATTAGGACAAAATTTTACATAATAAACTCATACATTACAATTGGACACTTATACTCAGTATCCATTTTTTTACCAAAGGAAGCCCTTTTAAAATAAAACATGATTTCTTTTCAAGAAACATATTCAATGGTTTTATCAGGGAATACTCTTTGTCCTTACCAATCTTAAGACCTATGAAAAACATTTTAAAACTTGGGATGAGAAAAAAAATCTCAGTAATGGACATAAAAATAAATAAACCATTAGTCTAGTTAAAACATTACAAACCATTTAACATTCTTTGAGCAAATGAAATAAAACATTTTCACATGAAAAAAACTCATACTTTTTGCTCAAAGAAAAAATTTAAAACCAATATAAATCAATTAAAACTAATTTAGGTGACTTAGAGCATCATATACATAAAATCATTTCAAACCTCTTCCAATTGGAATAACTATATGGTTGAATTCCAAATTAGAGATATATAATGGGGATCACCCTTTGAATAAGCTATATTAGGATCACTCATGAGGTATAATGGGTCTCAATCCTTCATATAAGCTAGAATAGGATCACCCATGAGCTACAATGGGGTTAAACCCTTTGTATAAGCTATTTTGGGCTCACACGTGAGCTATAATGGGTCCCAAACCTTTGTATAAGCTATATTGGGCTCACCCATTTCATATAATTCTCAATTACCATTTCATGAATCCCAAAACCCTTTTGAAAACATCTTTAAATCCCTTATTAAACACATTTCCATATAAAAATACCGTTTTTATTTAAGAACCCATTTTAAATACCAAGATACCCAAAAAGGAATAAGGTATTTCTTTTCCTTTTAAAAACATTAAGGCTTATATAAGAAGCCAGGTATCAAATAATGTTTATAGTGACAGAGAAGTCATTATCGTCATATACGTTAAAACAAGAAACATTCCTTTTTCCATTTTGTAAATAAAGTAAACCACTTTTTATAGAAAGATTCTATTTTAAAAACTTTGAATGAAATTAATTATAGACATAAAATTTCTTGTATAATCCTTTAATATCCATATAAATAAATAGTTAATTTAATATCATGAAGAAAATATTTGATAAAGAAATCTTTAAATGTTCAAGGTGTCCCATACCACTTTGAACATTTAAATATTAATCTCCATTAATTAATACATTTACCAAAACAATAAATAAAATTATTAGAGATAAAATATGGATATGAAAATTCATAGTGACTTTAAATACACTTTATAAAAGAATAAAGGTATATATTATCAAGAAATTTCTCAATAAAAGGAGATTGAGACGAAATCTTCTACCTTGAGTCTGACTCATCATGTAAAATTGTTATATTCATAAATAATAAACTTAGGTAAATTTATAATTTATTGATAACCTTTTTCAAGTTTATTATTTCTTTTATATCACTTACTATCATGTTATAAAAATTATATAATTATTTAAGTTCATATCAGACGTTTTGTCGATATTTGGTATTTGAGTTGAAAATGAACTTGGATTGATATCAATGGTCCATGTGGTCATAAGTCCATCATCTCCAAAATAATATTCATTAAATAATAATCAATTATATATATCAATTATAATTTTAAATCCATTCATTAAATATGGATATAAAAAATTAACAATATTAACGGTAATCTGTACGTACCCATTATTAATTTTTCCATTTTTCATTTATCATTATGGAAATAAGGTAATTATTATTTTACTATTTTAGAATGATAATAATATTATTAACATAATAATAATTTAAATATACTTATATATATCATATAAGTGATTTGGTGAATAAAAATGATTTTCATCACTTCGTAGAGGTGATAGTTCACATGAATGCATGAACGATGTTATCATTTTTTATGTGCATGGAAGGTAAGAACATAATTAAAATATTGTTATTTTTGAAATGATAAATATTTCATTAATATCATATATAAACATTTATTCCATTATTATAACCATTCTTGATAGATGGTAATGAAAAACGAACTATATCAGTTCACGAGGCGGTAGTCTGTCGTACATGCGAACGAAATGTTAATTTCGTATTTGATTAAATTGGAGATGGATTTAAGTGATGATACTAACATAATAAAATTTCAGTATATGTAATATACTATATTTATTATTTCATCATGGATGAAGTATATTTAAATTATGTGGATGTAGAAATAAAATAGAAACACTTAAAAAACGATACCTCTTCTTCAGTCGATCACCTTTAAAGAACCCCTTAACACCTCTAAGAAGGGTTCTCTACCAAAACTAAGGCCTCAAGAATGTGAGGAGGGATTCTAAGAAGAATTTTTGGAAGATCATGTATGAACCAAAATTCATTTTATTTGTGAGTATTATATAAGAGTTGGTTCCTTTTTATAAGAGAGGGGAAGGGCACTGTTGGAAGCTCTTAAAATATTAAATTAATATAAATTAAATTTTGTTTCCAAATAGTCTCAAAATAATTTATTTGAAATAAAATATGGTTTTGGGTAGAATACCCATAGTCCAATTAAAATTATACAAGTTTCTAATATTTTATAATCCTTATCTTTTTGGTTTAACCCTTTACCCTTTTTAATCTTACAATGATATTAGGTTATTTACACTTTATGGGTTAATGTAATTATCATAACATGTCAAAAGTACCACAAAAGTGAAATTTATGACATATTTAGACTTATCCTAACCATTTGTCCTAATATTAAATTTTTATAAATTTAATAACATTTAATAAATTATTTTATATTTTAAAATACCAATAGTGTCAATTTTGACACTATTCAATGTTGACTTTTAAAAAATATCATAACATGAAGATAAGTTCAAACCAAATCATTTAAATCATCAAAAAAATGAAGAAATTATCCATAAAATTATTTTATGGAATAATTTATGTCAAATAATATTTATTTTAATATATATAATATCAATTATTTGATTCTTTAATTAATTAATAAATTACTACATCATCATTATGTCATAAATAAATTTAATTATTTAATTTAAAAAAATTATAAATAGATTAGCATGATGTAGGTAATATTTTTAGATTTATAATTACAATTTATAGTCAAATATATCTCCTGCATAACTCCAAATTAAAATACGTTACTTTTTTAAAACAAAAGTGTAACATAAATGACTATTTATTGAATATAATGCATTAAAGTCATCCAAGTGGATCCAAGTGGTCCTAAAATAGATCCAAGAATGATCATGGTCAGGATAAATTCATAAAATTAAATTATGATGAGTTATAGGGTAGTTTTATATTATTGTAATATTATTTTTACCTTTAATTACCAGATTTACCCTTAACTGTGGTAATTAAAATAATTACTAGAGTTACTATTTATATTGTGAAAAAAATAAAAAGAACCTATTTACATAATTTTAAACTTATGATTCAAAATTTTGAATCTATTTTTACAAACTAAAAACACAGAATTTTTGGTAATTAATTTAAAATTAATCCCTGTTGTCAAAATGAGAAAATAATTTTTTAAAAGTAAAAACCATCAAAAGATTAACATGTGTTTATATATGATTTCAATGTGAAATCACATAAAATGACCAATATTAGATTAAATGATAAAAAATTTATTTAATCATACTTTAGAACCCATTAAAATTATTATCTAACTATATAATTAAATTAGACGAAAGGACGGTTTTGAATTAAAATGCAGTATTTTTTCACTATTCATTAAAAAATGAATTTTATCAAAAAAATACCAAAAAATCAACCAAAGTTAATTTTTATGTCCCTGTTATAAATAATAAGTTTATTTTTTCAAATATAACTTATAAAAGTGTCAAAAACTATATTCAAAATTGGTTCTCCATTAAAAGGTGGTAAAATTGTATTTTTTGAAAAATACTTCTTTTATCAAAAAATTTAAATTTTTTATTATATCTGTTGACCTCACCTGTTTTGATAATCTCAATCATATATCTATTTGTGTTGAAAATCCCAATTATGTCTTCATTCTCTATGATATTGTTAAGTATTGTTGATCTATACTTTAATTCTTTCCAATCTGTGATCAAACCAATAACACCCTTTTAAAATAGTCTTTGGAATATGTTAATCATCATTTATCCATGTTCATACAAGTTATAAATTGATTCTAACACAATCGGATGTGTTCTGCATAAAACAGATAAGTAATCTGCCTATAGCTACTGATAAAGAGCTACCGGTAACCAGTCTACCGATAGACATAGTCTACCGACAGACAGCTACCGATAGACTTAACACAGAGTTTCCAATGTACTCATAAATACAGCTACCGATACAAACGTAGAGCTACCGGTGTAAATATAAAGAGCTACCGATGGAATAAGTCACTGATGGACGAAGCTACCGATAGACTCACAGCCACCGATACATGGAGCTACCGATGCATGTACCCACCGATACATGGAGCTACCGATGCATGTACCTACCGACGCATGGAGCTACCGATGCATGTACCAACCGACGCATAGAGCCACCGATGTTCAAGCTACCGATGCTGAATACCTACCGATCACTCAACTCACTGTTTGAATTTCTTTATTTCCTATATTTAATCTATCTAACGGTCATATCATACATTTTAATGATTTGTCAAATATCTGATAAAGGTTGTCGGATGTCAGGAACCCGTACCTCGTACCTGCTGAAAAGAAATCTCTTCTGTCCCCTGATGGGAGATAAATACGAGAAGACTACATACCAGAAAGATGCGAACGTACAAAGAAAACAAACAACAAGAAGCGAACCAGAAAAGTGCGGTGCGTCCAATATACCAAAAACGACACAAGAACAAGAGGAACATAGAGAAGCTCATAGACAATCAAGCATACTCGAGGAGTGTTCTGTGCATACAAGAAGAACTTCATCGACTACATTCTCACCACCTGTGAACCTGGAGCATACGACACTCTGTTTCTCAACAGAAACAAGAAGAGGACTCAGACTCACTTCTAATCGAATCCAAAGGAGTCCAGAGCTATACTGAAATCATCAGAACCATCTCTAAACTCTACATCTCTTGTTCTGTGATTTATTACCATTCATTTCGAGCAGTGTGTGTTATCTGCTATATCTAACACATACACTGTCTCCTGAACTCAAACTGAAGGATCTGTAACTCCTTACAAAACTCTTTCATTCTTTCTTTCCCACGAAGAACTGTGGTAGAGGTCGTGTGTGACCTGGACAGCTGGTTGCTGTTGTACTGTTTCCCACGAAGAACAGTGGTAGAGGTCTTGGACCTGGACAGTTGTAAACTGTTGAACCCCGATCCAGGGTGTGGATCATTTTTATATAAACTTTTGAGAGGACTAAGTCTCGGCTTGAGACTGAACCTCTTGGTTACATTGTTGTGCCATCTGTTTCAAAGTTTTATTCCGCTGCTAATCACTTTAAAACCAATACTGTTTTTAAAGATTACTTTGATAATTAAATTAGCAAGTGTTTATGTTAAGTGTAGATTAGTAAGTTAGTTTCAAAAGATAATCACACACTCCTGTGTTGATTAACTGGGAATTAATCAATCCCTTGAGAACCTAACAGAATCTATACATTAATATAAATTCACTACAGTTTAATTGCTTTCATTATTTGGGGGTCTTTAAGACACTGCTTTTAAATATAGAAATTTTAATTGGTACTCAATTCACCCCCCTCTTGAGTAATCCACTCCGACCAACACTTGGTATCAGAGGTTGAAAATACTTTCTAAAAGTACTCTGCTTTTGAACTGTGATTTTAGTTGTATTTTAAAGTTCTTAAAATTTCTGTTATTTCTAAATTTTTATCTCTTTAAAATTTTCTCATCATGGACAATAGACTTGAGGGTGCTGCTACTAACCGGCCACCTTTCTTCAATGGAACTAATTATGCTCAGTGGAAGCTGAAAATGAAAATCCATCTAGAAAGCATAGGTTTTGATATTTGGACTGCTATTGAATCAGAATACAAAATGCCTACTACTGCTAGATCTACTTGGGATGAACCTACAAAGACTGCTTACAATAACAACTGTAAAGCTATGAATGCCTTGTACTGTGCTCTAGGAGATGAAGAGTTTAATAGAATTTCTGCATGTAAAACTGCTTTTGAAATTTGGGATACCTTAGCTGTATCTCATGAAGGAACAACTAATGTTAAAGAAATGAGATTGAACACCTATACTATCAAGTATGATAATTTTAAAATGAAGCCTGACGAACCCATTTCTGACATGTATCTCAGGTTCAACGAAATTGTCAATACAATGATCTCGCTGGGAAAGGATGTCTCATCGAAGGAACAAATTATGAGAATTTTGAGATGTCTACCTGATAGATGGAGAGGCACATCTGTCTCAATCAGAGAATCATGTGACATAGCTGCTCTACCTGTCAAGGAACTAATTGGCAAGCTGATGATGTATGAAGAAGAGCTTAAAGTGAACAAAGAGGAAGAAAATGAACCTGCAAGAAAGTCTGTTGCTTTCAAATCCTCAACTTCAAAGAATAAGGACAAGGAAAAGCTTCAAGCTATAGTTGAAAGTTCAAGTGGTGAAGATAGTCCAAGTGATTCTGACAGTGATGCTGAGATGGCTCACATTGCTAGAAGATTTAAGAAATTTTATAGGAAAAAGAAGTTCTTCAGAAAAACAAATTATAAGGGTAAGTATGATCACCAAGGCAAATGGAAAAAGGACTGGAAGAAGAATGACAAATCAGATGATGTTGTCTGCTATGAGTGCAAGAGAAAAGGACACATTAAAGCCGACTGTCCAAAGCTGAAATATAAAAAGAAATATGAATATAAGGACAATAAGTTTAAGAAAGCTATGAACGCTACTTGGAGTGCTTCAGAAGATAGCACAAGTGAAGCTGAATCTTCAGACTCTGAAAGGAATCGAGCCAACATGTGCTTTATGGCAAACACTTCTGAGGTAATTGCTGAAACTCCTGCTTCAAATTCATATTATTCTGGAGATAATTCTGAAGGTGATAACATGTCTAAATCTGAACTGTTTGAATACTGTGATATGCTGGAAGAGACATGTAATGAACTTAAGGATAAATACAAGTCATTAAAGAAACAGCATGCTCTCACCACTACAGTTAAAACCGAACTCACTATTGAAAAAGAGAAAAATGCTCAACTGTTAAAAGAAAATACAGAACTGAAACTGTCAAATGAGCAACTTAGAAAAGACTTAGAGAAGTTCACCAATGGAAAGAATGCTCTGACACAGATGCTAGGAAATCAAGTAGCACCTAAATATACTACTGGTATAGGATACCAACATGGACAAAGGAAAATTGCTAAAACTAGATTCATTTCTAAATCTGGACAGAATGAAGGTAATTTTGGAACTTCATATGTTTCAACCAGTTATATACATAGCTATGGATCTAATAAAGTTTATCTTTCAAAGCATGTCAATTCTACAAATTATATGAGACCCATTAGACAAATATGGGTACCTAAAGTGTTATTGGCTAACCTGTCTGGACCCAAGAAAATCTGGGTACCAAAATCATTTCCCATCTAAATCTGTTTTGTAGGGAACTTGCTTAAAGAGCTCCTGTAAAGAGACGTGGTATTTGGACAGTGGATGTTCAAGACATATGTCAGTAGACTTCTCTTGTTTCAAGAGTTTAATAAAAGTTGATGGAGGCTTTGTCACCTTTGGTGATAACTCAAAAGGGAAAATCATCGGCCTAGGCCAGATTGGTAACACTGATTCAATTTTGATTTCTAAAGTTTTATTTGTTGATGGCCTTAAATACAATTTATTAAGTATTTCTCAGTTATGTGATGATGGTTTTCATGTTAAATTTGAAAATGATTCTTGCAAAGTTTTTGATTCTAAGAATGGTTTGGTATTTTCTGCCCTAAGAAATGAAAATGTTTATGCTGTTAATATGAATTCTTTAGCTAAGCAGAATATTAATTGTTTGAATGCTTTTCATAAAGAATCTTGGCTATGGCACAGAAGATTAGGACATTGCAACATTCACTCACTTAGAAAACTTTCTAGGAAAAACCTAGTTAGAGACCTACCTAAGTTAGAATTCCCAAATGATAGAGTGTGTAACCCCTGTCAAAAGGGAAAACAACACAAAGTTTCTTTTAAATCAAAGAAAGAAGTTTCAACTTCTCAACCACTTGAATTGGTTCACATGGATTTGTTTGGACCATCAAGAGTTTCTAGTTTAAATGGGAAGCACTATGTTTATGTTCTTGTAGATGACTTTTCTAGATATACTTGGGTATATTTTCTAGCTCACAAAAGTGAAGCTTGTTCTTACTTTGTCAAATACTCCAAGTCTGTAGAAACTCTTAGTGGACTCAAGATTAAGACCCTGAGAAGTGATCATGGTCGTGAGTTTGAAAATCAAGATTTTGAATCTTATTGCTCACACAATGGCTATACTCATAACTTCTCTGCCCCTAGAACACCCCAACAGAATGGTGTAGTAGAAAGAAGAAACCGAACTCTTCAAGAAATTGCTAGAACCATGTTCAATGAATATGACCTGCCTATTTATTTTTGGGCTGAAGCTGTAAATACAGCTTGTTATGTTATTAATAGAGTCTTGATTAGACCAGTTCTTAAGAAAACCCCTTATGAATTGTGGAAAAATAGAAAGCCTAAGGTTAATTACTTTAAAGTTTTTGGTTGCAAAGTATTTATTCTGAATACTAAAGATAATCTGGATAAGTTTGCTTCCAAAAGTGATGAAGGAATTTTTCTGGGTTACTCTATTTCAAGTAAAGCCTATAGAGTATTCAATAAGAAAACCAAATGTGTGGAAGAATCTGTTCACATCAAGTTTGATGAAACTGATCCACATGAGCCTAAAACCTCTCTTGAAAATCTTGAAGAAGATTTGTCTATTCTGGACCTTAATGATAAATCTAAAGAACCTGTTATAAAAGTATCCAGTTCTGGACTTTCTCCAGAATCTGCTTCTGTTGAACCCGAACCTATAGATGAACCTGAAATTTCAAGTCCAACCTTTACTAGATCAATGAGGATTCTAAAGAATCATCCTTTAGAAGCTGTTGTTGGTAATCTGGATAGAGGAACACAAACTAGAGCTTCTCTAAGAAACCAGGTTGAACATCAAGCCTTTCTTTCACAGCTGGAACCCAAAAATATCAATGATGCTATCAATGATGAATTCTGGGTAATAGCTATGCAGGAAGAATTAAATCAGTTTGAAAGAAACAAAGTCTGGGAATTAGTTGACATACCCAAGGACACTTTGACAATAGGCACAAAATGGGTTTTTAGAAATAAAGTAGATGAATCTGGAAATATAGTTAGAAATAAAGCTAGACTAGTTGCACAAGGATATAGTCAAGAAGAAGGCATAGACTATGAGGAAACTTTTGCACCTGTAGCTAGACTAGAAGCCATTAGGATCTTACTTGCATATGCTGCACATCTGGATTTCAAGTTATATCAAATGGATGTAAAAAGTGCATTTCTAAATGGTTTTAAAATTGAAGATGTTTTTGTAGAACAACCACCTGGATTTGCTAACCCCCATTTTCCAAATCAAGTTTTTAAACTTTCTAAAGCTTTGTATGGTTTAAAACAAGCTCCAAGAGCTTGGTATGATAGACTTAGCAATTTCCTTATTTCAAAAGGTTTTACCAAAGGGATTGCTAATCCAACTCTTTTTATTAAAAGAATTTCTAAAGATGTTTTAGTTGTACAAATATATGTTGATGATATTATTTTTGGATCTTCTAAACACTCTTTATGTACTGATTTTTCAAAAAGTATGCAAAATGAATTTGAAATGAGCTTAATGGGAGAGCTTAAGTACTTTCTAGGATTTCAAGTATTTCAAAATGAAAATGGTATTATTTTGAATCAAAGTAAATATACAAAGGATCTTTTAAAACGTTTTGGTCTGGATAGTATCAAGGAAAGTGAAACTCCTATGAGTACTACCTGTAAATTGGATGCAGATGAAACTGGGAAACCAGTTGATCAAACAAATTACAGAGGTATGATTGGTAGTTTACTTTATCTTACTGCTAGTCGACCTGATATTATGTTTAGTGTGTGTATGTGTGCTAGATTTCAAGCTAACCCAAAAGAATCTCATTTGCTTGCTGTTAAAAGAATTTTCAAATATCTCAAACACACGGTTAACTTAGGTTTGTTTTACCCAAAAGGACAATCCTTTGAGTTAATGAGTTATTCAGATGCTAACTTTGCTGGTTGTAAGTTAGATAGAAAAAGCACATCAGGAACATGTCATTTTCTTGGAAAATCCTTAGTTTCTTGGTGTAGTAAGAAACAGAACTTGGTTGCATTATCTACTGCTGATGCAGAATATATAGCTGCTGGTAGTTGCTGTGCACAAATTCTGTGGATGAAACACACTCTTTTGGACTATGGATATGTTTTTAAACATGTTTCAATCAACTGTGATAACACCAGTGCAATAAACATCTCTAAGAATCCTGTATCTCACTCTAGAACCAAACACATAGATGTAAGACACCATTTCCTAAGAGATCACTATCAAAAAGGTGATATTTCTCTTGAATTTATTGGCACTGAACATCAATTGGCTGATATTTTCACTAAACCTTTAAGTTCGGATAGGCTAAGTTTCATAAGACATGAACTGGGAATGTTTAATCTCAACCGACATGAAAATTCTCACGGATGTGAAAAATTCTCACTGATGTGAAAAATTCTCACTGATGTGAAATTCTCACCGACGTGAAAATTCTCACGGATGTGAAAAATTCTCACTGATGTGAAAAATTCTCACTGATGTGAAATTCTCACCGACGTGAAAATTCTCACGGATGTGAAAAATTCTCACTGATGTGAAAAATTCTCACTGATGTGAAATTCTCACCGACGTGAAAATTCTCTCCGATGAAAAATTCTCACTGATGTGAAATTCTCACCGACGTAGAAATTCTCACCGATGTAAGTTTCTCACCGACGTGAAAATTCTCTCCGATGAAAAATTCTCACTGATGTGAAATTCTCACCGACGTAGAAATTCTCACCGATGTAAGTTTCTCACCGACGTAGAAATTCTCACCGATGTACAACTCTCACCGATTTGTTTTTCTCACCGATGATTAACTCACATCGATGCAAAGTTTAAAACTTCTGTCTGCCGCCAAGAATACGAATCGTTTTATTTTACTTTATTACTCTATTTTAATCGTTTATTTGGAATTCCTAAATGATAAAACTAAGTCTAAGCCACTTCTTACCTCACCGAGCTCAAAATCTCTCACCTTCGAACCTTAGCACCCAAATCGACCAAGAACCCTAAACCCGCGATGGCAAAAACCAAGCTTCCTATCGTCACAGATGAAAGTGCAGAACCAAATGCTAAGAAGCAGAAGACACAGCATAAAGCCAGTGTTAGTGAAGTCAAAACTAGATCGGGAAGGCGACCAGTGAATCCTCACTTGCAGAATAGAGACATAGTAATCGAAAAGGAACTGTGCGTGGAATGGCTACTTCCTAGCAAATCCTTAGTGCTCGACATTCTGGAAGACCAGAAATGGGTGGATTGTTTCTCAAATAACAATGGCCCTTACTACCCGAAGTTGGTAAAGCAGTTCTATGAGTTTGTAACCTTTGAGAAGTCTGAGAATGAGAATCGGGTAAGCTCTTTTGTAAATGGAAAAGAGATGTCTTTTTCTTCAGTAGAGTGGGCTGAGAGTTTAAAAGTACCACATGAAGGTGTCTCCGGGTATGTATCAAGAGCAATGCCACCTAGTAGTGACATTTTTGATTATGAGACCGCCTTACAAGAGCTGACTGGGAATGGAAATCAAAGGCAAGTGGTAGCTGCTGAAATGGATGGAGAGAATCGACTGCTTTTCAAATTTGTTCAGCATGTGTTGATACCAAGGAGAGGAGATTTTGCAAATCTGAGATATCAAGATATCTATCTTCTTCATTTGCTAAGACATGGTGTAAAAGTCAATCTGTGCAGATTGTTGATGCTTCAAATGGAAGACATGATTAGACCAAAGTCAAAGACCAATGCTTTGTTCTTTTCCAAGATGATTTCAGTGATGATAAAAGTGAAAGAAATAGCTGAGTCTCAGGATGAGACAGTTGTAGTAAAGAACAATTTCTGCATCACCTCGACTGTATGTAAGTATATGAAAATTAACTAGAACCCATGGAAGGGAGAATGGGTCAGTGATGATCAGAAAATCTATGATAGGTTTAATCCTGTGGATTATCCCTCAAGACCAAAGGATATGAGAGATCCGAGTCTAAGACCTGATGAAGAGGAACCTGCTTATAGTGATGAGACATAAGAAGAAGAAGAAGAAACGCCTATGGATGTTGGAGGAGATCCAGACTTGCCCCCAAGTCCTGTTGCAGAATTGGTCTATTCTAGGAAAGGAAAAGTAGAGGAAGTTTTGCCTACTTATGAGGAAGACCAGTCTGTACCTCACCAAGAAGAAGAGGAAAAGGAGAATGCATTTGAATCTCCTGCTTCTGGTAGGTTAAGTATGAGTCCCTTAATTGGAAACTCAGCTATACCTGCTGCTGAAGAAGAAAGAGATAGAGAAGAAGATGTACCTGTATCAGAAGATCTTCTAGATGCTGCACCTATAGAACTTGTGGTAGAAGATTCTGATGAAGAAAGGCCAGCAGAAAAGGCTGTTGTGATACATGAGAATGCACCCATTGAGGGGGAGCATCAGTCTGTGCTTGGGAATGTTACAGTAGCTGTTGAGATTGGAGACTGGGTAGAAGACCCAGGGTTTATAGTCTGTGGATTGGATTATCCAGATTCTGACAATGAGATGTCTGTGGATAGACCAAAGACCAATTATGATCTTGCTGCTGAGTAGTTGCCAGACGATGTGGTCAGATTTCATGACTTGAATAAGCTGAAAGAGGACCTCAAATCCAGTTTTGTTGAAGAAGTGAAGCTAATGGAAACCTCTCTTGCATCCTCAATCAATTCAATAATGACTACTTATGTAGTTAATTTGGCCTCAGCAAGGGGATCTGCTGCAGTTGTCTCAAGTGATTTTGTCTCCAAATCAGATCTTGAATCCATGAAGAATGAGATAAAAGAATCATTCAGTGCTTCAGTTGCTGAGATGAAGGAATGCTTTTATGAAGAAATGAAAGTGCTAGAGAGATCCTTCGAGTTATCTCTGGCTTGTAATTTATCTTCCTTTATGTCTGAGCTTATGGAAGAAGTGAAAGAATGCCAGACTCAGTCTTCAAGAATCGAAGCTGATATGGAAGCTCTCAAGACATCAGTGGTTGCTTTGGATTCCTATATGAGCTCCAAGTCTCAAGCTGACAAGGACCTAGCCTATGTGAAGAGTGTAGTCAGCCAGTTTGTCTCAGTGTTTGAAAGTTTCAAAACCTCAGTGAAGGATCATGTTCAATTACAAGTCTCTCAAGTTCAAAGCCTAATCAGTGGTTTGTCAAAGAGTTTTAAAGAAACTGTTTCCTTCTCTCTTGGCCCTCTCACATCCAAACCATCAGTTGACATGAACTCAGTTCGAGCAATATTGAAGGAGGAGATTGGTTCTATTCCTACCAGTGGTTCTGGGGACTCTTCAGAGTTAAGCCGAGTGGTGCTTTCTACAAGGGATTCTGCCAGAGAAATCATGAAGATAGTTCAAGATTTTATGAGAGAAGCCTCTTCCTCTCAAGAAGCCATAAAAAGCAAAGTGGACTACTACTTCTCCAAAATTTTCACCAAGCATCAACTCGAACACCACTTCAAGCTAATGTTGGAACACATGAAGCTCCCTCCAGTCACTCAAGCTTTCAAAGAACAAGTGAGCAAGCTGAGAGAACTGACTCCTGTCCTAGAGAAATTCATGGAGAACAAAGATGATTTCATCTCTGCTATGGAAAGAGGAGGAGGAATTATTATGGATTTTAGAAATCTGTTGCTGCCCTTCTTGCATGTTGATGCTAGACCAGTCATCATCCCTCCTGCTTTGCCTGCTTCTGCCTCAGCTGCTTCCTCAGTCCAGCTGACTCCTGTTCAAGCCATTCAAAGCCTCAAACCCATGATTACCCAAAAATCTTCAACTTACAAGCCTGACTCTGTGTCTGTGGCCCAGCCTCCTTTAATCTTTTCTGGCATTCCCAAACCTTCACCTGAATCCTCACCACCCGAGCATCCTTCTGATCCCAAAGGAAAATCTCACGTTGCAGATGCGGAGTGACCCAGTGGCCAAGCTTTTTGATAGGAATTCTTTTGTAATCAGTTTTTGTTGTACTTTTTGACTACTATAATACAGAACACTTTTTACTTCTCTTTGTTTTATTTCTCTCCTATATATCTATATATATATATGCTTTCCCACTTTTTGATTATCACAAAGGGGGAGAACAATACCAGAGGGGGAGAAACTTTTTATGCGAGAATAAGGAGAACAAAATGAGAAATATTTTCAATGGAGAAAAATAAGGCATAAGGGGAAACACATTATCCTTTGTCTTGTTTCCCTTTTTATCTCTGATACCTTATGTCTATATAGTACCTTATTATTTTTACCTCTGATAACTTATGTCTATATCATACTATTTCTATTATCTATGATGCTGTTTTCTCTGAGAAATATCATACTATTTTTATTATCTATGATGCTGTTTTCTCTGAGAAAATTGAATTCCATATTCTACTCTTTACTGTTATATTTTCACTATGTTAAATGCCAATATCATAAATTGTGATTATCAAAAAGGGGGAGATTGTTGACCTCACCTGTTTTGATAATCTCAATCATATATCTATTTGTGTTGAAAATCCCAATTATGTCTTCATTCTCTATGATATTGTTAAGTATTGTTGATCTATACTTTAATTCTTTCCAATCTGTGATCAAACCAATAACACCCTTTTAAAATAGTCTTTGGAATATGTTAATCATCATTTATCCATGTTCATACAAGTTATAAATTGATTCTAACACAATCGGATGTGTTCTGCATAAAACAGATAAGTAATCTGCCTATAGCTACTGATAAAGAGCTACCGGTAACCAGTCTACCGATAGACTTAGTCTACCGACAGACAGCTACCGATAGACTTAACACAGAGTTTCCAATGTACTCATAAATACAGCTACCGATACAAACGTAGAGCTACCGGTGTAAATATAAAGAGCTACCGATGGAATAAGTCACTGATGGACGAAGCTACCGATAGACTCACAGCCACCGATACATGGAGCTACCGATGCATGTACCCACCGATACATGGAGCTACTGATGCATGTACCTACCGACGCATGGAGCTACCGATGCATGTACCAACCGACGCATAGAGCCACCGATGTTCAAGCTACCGATGCTGAATACCTACCGATCACTCAACTCACTGTTTGAATGTCTTTATTTCCTATATTTAATCTATCTAACGGTCATATCATACATTTTAATGAT
The DNA here is from genome assembly GCA_963277665.1 of Viscum album. Classification (NCBI taxonomy): domain Eukaryota; kingdom Viridiplantae; phylum Streptophyta; class Magnoliopsida; order Santalales; family Viscaceae; genus Viscum; species Viscum album. Next base: position 1,558,987,860 of record OY728123.1, on the reverse strand, counting down.
TTGTCAAATATCTGATAAAGGTTTTCGGATGTCAGGAACCCGTACCTCGTACCTGCTGAAAAGAAATCTCTTCTGTCCCCTGATGGGAGATAAATACGAGAAGACTACATACCAGAAAGATGCGAACGTACAAAGAAAACAAACAACAAGAAGCGAACCAGAAAAGTGCGGTGCGTCCAATATACCAAAAACGACACAAGCACAAGAGGAACATAGAGAAGCTCATAGACAATCAAGCATACTCGAGGAGTGTTCTGTGCATACAAGAAGAACTTCATCGACTACATTCTCACCACCTGTGAACCTGGAGCATACGACACTCTGTTTCTCAACAGAAACAAGAAGAGGACTCAGACTCACTTCTAATCGAATCCAAAGGAGTCCAGAGCTATACTGAAATCATCAGAACCATCTCTAAACTCTACATCTCTTGTTCTGTGATTTATTACCATTCATTTCGAGCAGTGTGTGTTATCTGCTATATCTAACACATACACTGTCTCCTGAACTCAAACTGAAGGATCTGTAAATCCTTACAAAACTCTTTCATTCTTTCTTTCCCACGAAGAACTGTGGTAGAGGTCGTGTGTGACCTGGACAGCTGGTTGCTGTTGTACTGTTTCCCACGAAGAACAGTGGTAGAGGTCTTGGACCTGGACAGTTGTAAACTGTTGAACCCCGATCCAGGGTGTGGATCATTTTTATATAAACTTTTGAGAGGACTAAGTCTCGGCTTGAGACTGAACCTCTTGGTTACATTGTTGTGCCATCTGTTTCAAAGTTTTATTCCGCTGCTAATCACTTTAAAACCAATACTGTTTTTAAAGATTACTTTGATAATTAAATTAGCAAGTGTTTATGTTAAGTGTAGATTAGTAAGTTAGTTTCAAAAGATAATCACACACTCCTGTGTTGATTAACTGGGAATTAATCAATCCCTTGAGAACCTAACAGAATCTCTACATTAATATAAATTCACTACAGTTTAATTGCTTTCATTATTTGGGGGTCTTTAAGACACTGCTTTTAAATATAGAAATTTTAATTGGTACTCAATTCACCCCCCTCTTGAGTAATCCACTCCGACCAACAATATCATGTCTAGGAAACATATAAGATGAATTATAAATATTAAATTTAATATATTAAAAATATATTTCATTAATAAAATCTATAGAGAGTGATTTTATTATTTTATAAACTAACTTATTTGGATTTAAATATTTTTTCAAAAAAAACTTTAAATTAAAAAAGGTTTTATTTTCATTTATAAATAATTTTTAAACTAATAATTAGTTAAATAAATGTGTAAAATATATTTTCATAAATCAATTAATATTTTTCATTCCTACCATTTTAATTGTTAGGTTATAGGGTAACATAATAATATTTAGTGGTTTTCTTAAGTTCGATGTGGCGTATTATGTATGTTATCGAACATATTGCCTCATTTTAAAAACTCAAGATGTTACATTTACCCCACCCCCCACCCCCCACCTTTTTAAATTTAATCCTCTAAATTTTAATTTGGCTTTGGTAACTAAGGCATAACTCTTCAAAATACCTTTATTGCATTCCTATATCAAAAAAATGATTAATAAAACATCCACTTTTAAAAGAAAGAAAGGACCGTATGAAGGTCACATAAAATAACAATACTAGGATTATATGTAAGAAAACATGGATATAGAAGAAAAACTAACCATAATGTTCTGATAGAGAGTGATAGAAAACATGATCAGGAGAAATTTAACAACCATAAAATCAAAAACTTGTGATGGGATAAATGGTCATTGATTTCGTGGTGGGAAACGTAAACAAAAAATGTTTTTATTTTAAGATCATTTTCATAAAGTTGAGGAATTATTTTACTAATTATAATAATAAAATAAGTAAATATACTTACTTTACAAGTATAGTTTCATCCATTAATCGAATTCCACCACAAATTCATCTTTTTCTCCAAATTATGAGTATTTAAAATGAATTTTTCAGGTCTGAAGCAATATAATCAACTTTTAAATACTCACATCAACCATAAAAGGTTAACTATATATTTCTTCTACCATTAAACATTAACAAAAACCAAAATAGTTAGTATAATATTAGATAATTCCCCCAAAAATATTAATCCTTCATAAAGAGAAGGACTACTTTTAATTTCCAAAATTTAACAGTAATATCCAAAGTTCAACAAGACCATTCAAAAAATAACATTCCTTAAAATTCCTCAAAACAATACAAACTATGATTGAGACCCAAAATTCAGATGAATTTGATTACCTAATCTTCAAAGATAAATTTTTACACTTATCTCCAAATAACATCAACCACTCTTAATGTATTATACCAAAAAGTAAGTAACCAAATCACATGTTCTCCAAGATAAGATAATAATTTTCATAAATAACCCAAATCACCATAAGTACACAATAAAAACATAGATTCTTCCAAAATAAAATTCAACCATTACTCCTCAAATAAAATCTCATTGTATTTTGTTTCCCTTAGGTATATAGGATTCCCAAAACAATGAACTTCTTCCAAAATAAAATTTTTCAATTAATCCCCAAATCATTTTCTGATACTAAGGATATCCATTTGATAAAACCTAAGTTCCAAAAATAAACTTCTTATTATTACATAAAATCATATAAAAATAAAAATTCATACTAACCAGGGACTTCATATAGGCCAGTGGTAGGTGATAATGCTTTTTTGTACTTCATTTATGGGTTCGATTCTCATAGCCTTGTCTGACACGACGGGTTGTCACACAGTCTTCATGATGTCCTCTTTCAAAAACTATATAATTTTATACCATACCCAAAAATGAGATAAAATCCTCAAAAATAACCATAACATATTTTAACCTCAAATTTTATCTCATGCATTTCATTTTGCATCCCAAAAAGTAATAACCCATAATTACCTAAAAAATAAATGTCTACAAAAATACCATTAATCACTTTAAAATTTGGGAACATAAAGACTCAAAACGGATTTATAAGACATTGAACATATGATCAACCTGAAAATTATAAAATCATATGATATCCTTATCTCTTAATAATGCATCCTAATATTTAAAGTTGTCTGAAATATTCTATGATACCAACTATAAGAACCAAGCCTTAAACATATCATATTATAGTGTTTTTGAACTAGAATTCACATTCTAGGATCTTTTAAGTTTACAGTTTTAGATAATTATGAAGAAATATTACATATTAAACTCATACATTACAAGTGGACACTTATACTTGGTACCCAATTTTTCCCCAAAGGAAACCCTTTTAAAATGAAACACGATTTCTTTTTCAGAAACATTTTCAATACTTTCATCAGGGAATCTTTTTTGTCTTTACCAATCTTCAGACCTGTGAAAAACATTTTAAAACATTGGATGAGCACAAAATCTTAGTATGGGACATAAAAAATAAAGAAATCATTAGTCTAATTAAGAAATTATAACCCATTTAACGTCATTTTAGAAAATGAAAGAAAACAAATTCAAATGAATAACACTCATACATTTTTCTCAATGAAAAACATTAAAACCAATATAAATAAATTAAAATTCATTTATGTGACTTAGAGAATAATATTTATAAAACCCTTTCAAACCTATTCCAATTGGAATAACCATATTTTACACTTCTAAATTTGAGATCTATAATGGGGATAACCCTTCATATAAGCTATATCAGGCTCACCCATGAGATATAATGGAGATCAACCCTTCATATAAGCTATAATGGGCTCACCTGTGAGCTAATATTGGGGTCAACCCTTCCTATAAATTGTGTCAGGCTCACCCATGAGCTATAATTGGGCTCAAACATTTTTATAAGCTATATCAGGCTCACCCATTTCATATAATGCTTAAGTACCATTTCATGAATCACAAAATTAATTTGAAAACTTCTTCTAATCCCATATGAAATACATTTCCATATAAAAATGCCATTTTCATTTAATAACCCATTTTAAATAGAAAGATACCCAAAAAAAGAATAAGGGATTTTTTTTAATTTTAAAAACATTACGGATTATAGAATAATCCAAGTATCAAATAATGTTTATGGTGGTGAAGACGTCATTGTCGTTGTATATGTTAAAAAACATTCATTTTGTTGTTTTGTAAACAAAGTAAAACACTTTGTATAAAAATATTCCATTTTGAAAATATTGAATGAAATTAAATATAGACATAAAATGTATTTTATAATCCTTTCATATCCATATAAATAAATATCTAAATTAATATCATGAAAAAATATTTGATCATTAAATCTTTAAACGTTCAAGGTGTTCCATACCACTTTTGAACATTTAAATCTTAATATCTATGAATTAATACATTTACCAAAACAAAAAATAACATTAGTATAGATAAAATATGGATATGAAATTTCCTAGTGACTATATATACACCTTATAAAAGAATAAAAGTGCATATTATCAAGAAATGCCTCAATGAAATGAGATTGAGACGAAATCCCTTACCTTGAGTTCGAATCATCACATACAATCATTATATTCCTGAATAATAAACTTAGGTTAATTTATAATTAATTGAGAACCTTTTTTAAGTTTGTTATTTCTTTAATATAACTTATTACCATTTTATAAAAATTACTTAATTATTTAAGTTCATATTAGACATTTTGTCGATATTTTGTACTTTAGTCGAAAATGAACTTGGCTTGATGTCAATAGTCTATGTGGTAAAAATTCAATAATCTCTAGAATAATATTCATGAAATAATAATCACTTTTATATATAAATTATAATTCTAAATTCTTTAATTAAATATGGATATGAAAAATGAACAATGTTACAATCATGGAGACGGCAAGCCAAACGTACGCATCAGTAACGTTTCCATTTTTCATTTATCATTATAGAAATACGGTAATTATTATTTTAACTTTCAATAATTATCATAAAATTATTAACATAATAATCATTTAAATATAATTATATATATCATAAAAGTGATGTGGTGAATAAAAACGATTAACATCACTCCATGGATGTGATAGTTCACACGTACGCACGAATGACGTTATCATTTTTTATGTACATGAAAGGAAAGAACATAATTGAAATATTATTCTTTTAAAATGATAAATATATCATTAATATTATATATAAGCATTTATTCTATCATTATAACCAGTCTTGATAGATGGTAATGAAAGACAAACTATATCGGTTCGCGAGGCGGTAGTCTGTCGCACACATGAATAAAATGTTCATTTTCCATTTGATGAAATTGGAGATAGATTTAGGTGATGATAATAGCATAATAATATTTTAGTATATTTAGGATAACATATTTATTATTTCATCGTGGATTAAGGATATTTAAAGTGAGTGGAAGATGAAATAAAATAGAAGCACTTAAAAAATGATACCTCTTCTTTGGTGGATCACCTTTGAAGAACGGCTTAACACCTCTGTGAAGGGTATTATGTGTAAAATAAGGCCTGAAGAATGTGGATAGTAATTCTATGAATAGTTGTGGGTAGATATTTTATAAACCAAAAGGCATTGAAAGTGTTATTATTAGAGAAGAGTGGGTATCTTTTTACAGGAGAGGTGAGGGGCACCCTTGGAAACTCTTAAAATATTAAATTAATATAAATTCAATTTCAATTAAAAATCATCCCAAAATCATTTATTTATAAGAAAAATGATTTTGGTTCTAATCCCCATCATCCAATTAAAATTAAACAAGTTTTTAATATTTTTTAATCCCTATCTTTTTTGTTTAATCCTTATTTTACCTTTTTTAATCTTATCGTGCTATTATGTTATTTACACTTTAGGGGTTAATTTAATTAGCATAACATGTAAAAAGATCCAAAAAAGTGTCGTTTATGAAATATTTGAACTTATACAAACCATATTTACAACTATTATATTTTTATGAATTTAATATAATTAAATGAAATGTTTTATATTTTAAAAAACTAGTAGTGTCAATTTTTATGTTATTCATTAGTTGACTTTTAAAAATATCATAACAAGATGATAAGTTCAAAAAACTCCTTTAAATCATAAAAAATATCAAAATTATCCCAAAAAAATTGGATGGCATAAATTATGTGAGATAATATTTATTTTAATATTTATAATATCATTTATTTTATTCATTCATTAATTAAGAAATTACTACAACATAATTGTGTCATAATTAAATTTAATTATTTAATTTCAAAAAATTATAAATAAATTACCATGATGTAGGAAATATTTTTATATTTATAATTATTATTTATAGTTGAATAAATCCCCTAAATGAATCCATATTAAAATATTTTACTTTTTAAAAACAAAAGTGTAACAAAAATGACTATTCGTTGAATATAATGCATTAAAGTCATCCAAGTGGCTCCAAGTGGTCCTAAAATATACCCAAGGATGTTCATGGTTGGGATAAATTCAAAAAACTAAATTATTACAAGTTACAGTGTAGTTTTATATTATTATAATATTATTTTTACTTTTAATTACCTGATTTACCCCGAACCGTGGTAATTAAAATAATTATTAAATTTACTATTCATAATGTCTAAAAAATAAATAGGACCTCTTTACATAATTTAGACCTTATGATTCCAAATATGGAATCTATTTTTCCAAATTCAAAACACATAAGTTATAGTAATTAATTTAAAATTAATCCCCATTGTCAAAATGAGAAAACATTTTTTTTTAAAGTAAAAAATCATCAAAATATTGACATGCATTTATATCTAATTTTAATGTGAAATTACTTTCAATGACCAAAATTGGATTAAATTATGAAACTTTATTTAATTATAATTTAAAACCCCTTCAAAGGATAATCTAACTATATAATTAAATTAGTTGAAAAGACAGATTTGAATTAAAATACAGTATTTTTTCACTATTCATTAAAAAATGAATTTTATCAGAAAAATACCAAAAATTCAACCAAAGTGAATTTCGATGTCCCACTTCTAAAAAAGAAGTTTATTTTTTCAAATATACCTTATAAAATTGTCTAAACTATATTTAAAATTGGTTCTCCATCAAAATGCGGTAAAACTGTATTTTTTTGAAAAATACTTTTTTTATCCAAAAAATTGAATTTGTTCTTATATCATGTATATAAAACATATAAGATAAATTTTAAACATTAATTGAATATTTTATATATATATATATCGTTAATAAATACATAAAGAGTGATTTTATTATTTTAAAAACTCACTTATTTTCATTTAAATAGTTTTTCCAAAAAAAGAATTTCCTTTTAATTAAAAAGGGTTTTATTTTCATTTATAAGTAATTGTTCACAAAATTATTAATTAAATACATTTTTAAAAAATATATTCATAAATAAATTAATATTGTTCATTCCTTCCATTTTAACCTCTAGGTTATAAGGTAATATAATAATATTTAGTTGTTTGCTTAAGTTCGATGTGGCGTATTATATAGGTTATCAAACATATTGTCACCTTTTAAAAACTTGGGATGTTACAACCGGTATGACTCAAAGTGTGTCTTTTTGTATAAATTTGAAATTTTAGTTGTAAAGATAAGTGACATACTCAAAACGAATAAAACACATTTGGATTATCTTGATAATTTAAGAAAATGATTCATAAGTGATTTTTGATGTGTAGGAATCATCTACAATTCAATATAATACACAATGTGCTCGGTATGACTCAAAGTGTTCGTTATTAGTTTAAAATAGTCATTTTAATTCAAAACATGTGTCACTCATTGAAAAATGATAAAACGAGCTCATATTGTCTTAATAATTTAGGAAAATGATTAATAGTTCATTTTTGATGTGTGGGAATTAGTATCATGTCAAACTGAAACACTATGTGACCGATATGACTCAAACTGCATGTTTTCAGTTTGAAATGACATTTTAGTAAAAAACACAAGTGACATACTCAAAACTAATAATCCGAATTCATATTGTTTTGATGCATTGGTAAAATGATCCATAATTCATTTGTGATGTGTAGGAATCATCATTACCTTAATATGATTCACGGTGTGACCGATATAACTCCAGGTATGTATTTTTATTTAAAATTGATATTTTAGTAATAAAAACAAGTGACATAATCAAAAAAAATAAAATACATTTGGATTTTCTTGATCATTTGGGAAGAAATACATATTTTATTTTTGACTTTTAGGATTCATCTACACCTCAATAAGATACATGGTGTGACCGGTATAACACAAAGTGTTCATTATCAGTTTAAAATTGACATATTAGTTTAAAATGTGTGTCACTCACTAAAAACCAAAAAAATGCTTGGATTTTCTGGATAATTTTTGAAAATCATTCATAAGTAATTTTTGATATGTAGGAATCAGTCTCACATCAAAATGACAGGTGATGTAACTGATATGACTCAAAGTGTGTGTCTTCATTTTAAAATGACATTTTAGTAAAAAAAACACAAGTTACATACTCAAAACTAAGAAAATGAATTAAAATTATTTTGATACTTTATGAAAATGATCTATAAGTCCTTTTTGATGTATAAGAATTAGTCACTCCTTAATGTGACACACGGTGTGATCAGTATGACTCAAAGTGTTTATTTTTATTTAAAATTGAAATTTTAGTAAAAAAGATGAGTGACAAAATCAAAATCTACCAAAATCATTTAGATTCTTTTTATACTTTAGTATCCATAAGTCATATTTGACATGTATAAATTAGTCACACCTTAATCTGATACACGATGCACTCACTATGACTCAAATTATGTGGTTTCGGTTAAAAATTGAAATTTTATTAATGTATTGTTTCATATTTATGTTTCATTTAATTATTTAAAGTATTACTGACATAAAAATTGTTTTCTCAGATAGTAGAATTATTTTTCTTGAGTTGGGGTATTTTTTTCAGCAACGGATACCATGATTGGGGTTTTTGAGAGGGATTCAGGTCCTAAAGACAATGAAACCATTGATTTTTTTGAATGTTTTTAATAAATTGTACTTTCTAATGCAATTGTAAAAAATAATGTTTTAAATGTATATAATATATTGTTTTTTGTATTTGTGATATAATTTTCATGTCAATTAAAATATAAATTTTTTGTGTCTAGTATTTTCTACTGATACCTATTTTGTCCCCTATTTTGGTTGGTGTAGTGTTCTATAATTTAAACAGCACACTGAAGCATTACGACCTTTATCCGTGCTAAAAATAGTGATGATAAATGATTCCCTTTATCAATGCTATAAATATAACTGATAAAGGGTTACCTTTATTAGTGCTTTTTTTTGTGCTGATAAAGGACCATCTTTACCAGTTCTTCTTTAGTGCTGATAAAGGGGTCCCCCTTTTAAAGGTGATTAGGACAATAATGATTTTTTATCATTGTTAAAGGATTTTTCTAGCACTATCTTTAGCCCAATTTGTAGTCATGATTGTGATGTATGGATTTTATTTCATACTAAATCTAATACTGTTAGGGTATTTTTTATGGACATAATTAATAAGCACAAAAAACATAATAATAATAAAAACAATAATGGTCCAAATTCAAAATAAAATTATAATATTATGATGTATGAATTTTATCTTAGAAATAATCTAATATGGATAGTGAATTTTTATATTTACATAAAATATAAAACATAAATAGATATCATAATAATACCAAGGGTCATAATATCATAATAAATAAAATTATAATGATAGTATGTACAAATCCTACATCACAAAAAATTTTATATTGATAGGGTATTAAATAAAAATTAAACAAATTTAAAACAAAAATACATCATATCACTAAAAAAAATTATACTAATAATAATATATTGATATTATATATTAATTATTAATACAATATAGTCAGACACAAAAAATTTCATATGTAAAATTTTGCATAATTGTGCCCATGATAGGTGAGATCACAAATACATCATAACATTAAATTGTAGTGATTATTTTTTTGTGATTCCTTAATTAGTGGGATTAAACTTGTTATTCTATACCAAGAGCTAATTCAAACATCCAAAGGCCCTAAAAATCAATAAAATTAAAATATTCTTCTGGAAAACACTATGGGACCCACCTTAGTAATTGATTCATAACTCAGGATACACACCTTCAATTAAATCAATTAAAAATGGATTTTATAGGTAATTCAAAGAAACATTATACCATTAAATATCATGGATATATTCCACCATTAATGTGGCCATTTGATGCTCATAATTGGGGGTGGATTTAGGAAACATTATTTCATAAAGATTTTGACTCCTTAATTGTTTCATAATTTCCTATATATATGTCCACTTTATTATAAATTTTTAGGCCCAATAGAAAACGTAATTTCGATAATATTTTAAGAATAAACTATCCCAAAATTCGATCATTAAAGATATCAACTATGAGAAATATTTCAGTGGAAAAAATCTCGAGGAGATCTTAAAGAGAGATTTGAAAGATCATGATTTTCAATACCAATGGTTGGAACCCCCTTGGCCTATATAAGGAGGAGTTCACCCATGATTAATGTTATATATTAATGCCCCAATGAGTGAACCCACCAAGGAGGATACCGAGTGGCTTCATGTCCCTATTTTTATTTTTATTTTATTTTTTGTTTTTGTTTTTGTATTTGATTCAATTAAATAATAATTTAAAATTTAATTAATTAATCAAATTTCATGAATTTTTTTACTAAAGTTTCACCACCATCATTCATTTTCTTATTCTTCTTCTTCTTCTTCTTCTTTCTAATTCTTTATCTTTTTAATTTTCATCTTTTAATTATTATATTTATTATTATAATAATAATTATTATTATTATTTTAACATTCAATTTTATTATTTATTTTCTTTTATTAATTTATTATTACTTTATTCCCCTTCTATTTTATTTTATTATATCCTTATATCTCTCATCCTAATTATATTTTATTTTCTTATTTTATTTTATTTCTCCCATCACCATTCTTCTTTTCATTTTTGTTCCCATTCTATTTCTTCTTCTATTTCTTTTTATTTTTATTCTATTTATTTTGATTTATTTTTATTAACTTCTTCTTATCTTCCACTCATCCACCATTGTGATCACTTACTCTAAAATATGAGAGGCTGACCCGGAGGCTTCGCCTGGGGGAGGTCATGGTTTCTTTAATTTTCTTTAAAGTCTTTTTAAGTTTGTAGGTTGATTTGAGAAGCATGCATGGGTGAGGTGAATGTCCCCGATACGGACTGCCCCCAATGACATGCAACTCAATATATTTATATTATTTTATTTAATCTATTTTTCATCTCTTCGCTGTTTAGTTCTTCACATATTGGAGTTGTGCTAATCAATGGATGAAACAACATCAATGGAGCCATGTCCTGGAAGGTGGCACATCATGGACCAAGGTGTGTTATCAACCTTGATTAAAGGAGGTGGTGTAATGGAGAGTGATTAGGAATTCAATTACTTCCACAATTTCTAAATTAATAATAGTAGTTCAAATATGAGATTTCATGTTTGGATTATCAAACTAAAATCAAAAAAATAAAGTAGAATAATGATTCGACCCAAAACTGAACCCAAGACCAAGTCCTTTATTCCTTAACTCATTCTGTTTAGAACTGCATGGTAGTTTAAATTTATATTGTTGCATGTCATTAAAAAAAGTAATCAAAAAACCAAAAAAAAATATTTTAATTTATTTTCATAAATAATACAAACAACAAAAAGAGATATTTTTGGTGAATTAGATAAATTATGTGAACAAACTGAGAAGCTCCTCAAGTGAGATGACCCTGGTCAGCCACTGTGCTGCACTAGGAAAAATAATTTTCTTTTGACACACCCTATGATAGAAATTAATCAAAACTGGTGTTTTTATCATGGATCCAATCATTAGTTCAATCACTTTTTCTATTTTCACATTTTAGATATATTTTATTTATTTTATAAAAATAATTTTTTAAAAAAAATCCATGATAATTTTTTCAATTCATGGAACAATCACTCTCAGGTGTAAACACCAGTGTTTTAAAATGACGAAGAGGTGGATATTTTAAAAAATATTGATGAACTCACAAACCTTTCCATGATTATGAAAAATAGTCATGACACCAGGATTTCATTTTAGTAACTCGAAGATATGGTTGATAAATTTAAACTTGATTATCAAAGATTGAAGACCAAGAAGGAAGTTCCGCTGGAACTACCCAATTTTACTGAAGACATCAAAGAGGTTGAGTCCCAACTTTAGGAGTATACACAACCAAACCATTTGAAGAGACAAATCCAAAAATACCATGATGATCTAGAGTGGATTCATGATGATAAAAACATTCCTGCTGAGATAATTGTTGGAGATCAACAAGATCTAAAAAACTTTTGGAATGAATATGATGTGCAACAGGATCAACCTGATCCTTACTAAGTAGAACAACCAGTTCCATTATATGTCACTTAAGCCATTGAAGTGGAGGAATCCACCCAAATGATGTAATTTGAAAAAAAAGATGTAGAATCTTGACTACCTGCCTCCATTTACTAAGATCCAACTCTATGGGGAACTCACCACTGAAAAATATATTGAAAGTGAACCCACAAAGGGAGTTCATTTTTTCTCAAATTCTAATTAATTTTATTTTATTCAATCTAAATTATGAATAACTCCCTACTTATTTGATTATACAGATTTAGATCATCTTTGTTGTGCCTTATAGGAGGATGAATAGATTGAACTTGAACCTGTTGAGGAACACATAGAGCTCCATGATTTCAACAAAAATGCATTTCAGGTGACCCATTAGGATATCCAAGTTTCTGAGCCTGATGAAATCAGAAAATAGGCTTCTCGTATTAAATGGGATAAATTACTTATTAAAAATGTAAATTTTATTCAAGTAAAAATTCCTTTTTTACTTCCCCTTTGATCATTAAATTCATGCAGCCCATATTAATCCATCACTAGAAGAGAATGATAAGGATGCGCAAGTAGAAACTGAAGAAGATGGTGATTCATACTTTATCCTACCCCCTCCATTTAAGCTATTCCTAATTGTGAAGAGGGAGGATATAGTATACTCTATTCATGGATCATTCATAACCATGGAGGATGAATCACAAGATGGGAAAAGCCACATGTGGTGGTTAAATTCAAAGAAGATTCATCCACCAAATGAATTTGGATAATAGCTGGTTCTGCCCTCTGGAGGTAGTATAAATTCAAGGCCCACGTAGAGGATCATACCATGACTTATCCCTTTCATTTTCTTTATAGGAATTTAGATTTAAATTTTATTTCTTAGGAAGTAGTTCAGTATGCATCCCACTCCCTCCTATATATTTGAACTTAAATTTTATGATCCATTTACTTAATTAAGTAATTCTATTTTGTAGTTTCATAATAGAAGAAGTCAGCCTCAAATAGTGGAAGAGAAGGACTAAGATTCATGGGAAAGGTAGTTCACTTTTATTGTGTATCTTTTAAACTCGTTGCTTTTTTTTCAAATCATGTCTTGAGATTTAAAGTAAATATTTCATTCTCAAACTTGAATTATGCTTTACATGACTCATATTAGAGACATGAGTTTCTTAGGAATCCTATGATTCCATGTTTTATATTTCAATGTGAATAATAATGAATGATTAAAATTGAGAATTGGATTTTTAATGTAAATCATGGATATTAAACTAAGGAATTGTGATTTAAGGAAATTAATTGATTCATGTAAATGAAATTTCCCAACCATTTTTCATTATTTGAATTTCAAAAGTTAATGTGAATTGATTTTTTATTATTAATCATGCCTTGAGTTATTTTCCGAAATCATATGTTCTATTCCTGAGAGGTTTTCTAGACCAAGTACTTCCTATTTTATCTTAAAAATATTTCTTGAGTTATCTTGGGATATTCCACCTGCTAGAAATTGAATTTGAACTCATCAAAGTTATTATTGAAAAAAAACATTCAAAATGATTGAGGCATCTTTTGATAAACCAATTATCCTTAAAATAATACCTTTACATTAATCATTATTTATCCCATAGAAACTATAAATGACCTTGTTAGGGATGATCCATGTATCAAGCCATTTTTATCCATTCCTACCCTCCTCTTAGTATTTGTATGATATTTTAAAATTGAAGTGTGGGGGTGAAGGTAATCATGGTTGATGTAATGAAATGAACTGTAAAGAAGATTTGTGGGGTGATTATTGTTGGAATAAAGAAAGGTTTTTGATTCATTCAATGTACTTAATTGGTTACCCTTCTTGAAAGAAAAATTGAAAAAAAAAAGAATCGGTTGTGACTTAGAAGAATGAAAAGTCATTATCACTAGACCGATGATTTTTAACATATGTGGTTAGGCATTGGATTTGAGGTCTATTCTAAGAATAACTGTCAAACAATAAAAAAAATTAAAAAAAGTATAAAATTATTGAAAAACTCAATAATGTGCACATCATTCATTATGCTTCCATTATTCATGACCTTTTCTTTGAAAGTTTGGGGAAATAGGAGTTGATACTTTAAAGGGGAGAATTTCATTACACTTTTATTTTTGATATCATGCATTATACTTAAGAGATAAACCTCTTCCTTTATCCTTAGTTTTTAAATCATAACATCCTACCAACCTTAAGCCTCATATTCATTTGAACCTTTATTACAATTCCTTGTTATTTTGTGCGCCTTTTGTCTTTATAAAGTCAAGAAATTAGTTAATTTAAAATTTTTTGTGTAAGGATCATGTATTCCTGATATGAGAATAAATATGATTCATTTTTATCATGATTCATGAGATAAAATAATCCATTTTGAGGTATATAATGATTTGGAATGTTTAATAACAATGAATTATAGAAATTTGAATGAATGAAAAGAGAAGTTCCATCAGTTTTCAATGAAAAAAAGTAAAATACTTGAGTTGATAATATCTTTGAAAATTGAGAAATTGAATTGATATTTATGTGGGATTTGTATGTTTGATTTAACATTTATAAATTTTTAATTTCATTACATTGTAATTTGAATAATAGTAACATTGGTGCCCAATGAATTCCTTGTTGAGATCTTATGGTTGAGGACAAGCATAGTTTATTTGTGGGTGAATTGATAGAGATAATATTTTCATCACTTTTAATATAAATTTAAATGATTTATACCCTCCAAATTTATCAATTTGAGCATATTTTCCTCATATTTACGTTTTTTGGTTTGTTTTGAGAAAAAATGAGAAAGTTGTTTGATTCAGGAATTTTTACAGATTTTTATTACTTCATTGTTTCAAGAATAACTTTTAAACTATTGATCCAATTATAGTGATTATTTTTTTTAGGACTTCTTGATTTTTTGTGTTAAACTTTTTCTTCTGGACTAATATATTATTTAAACATACAAAGACCCTAAAAGCTAATAAAAATTGAAATATTTTTCTGGATGATAGCCTCGAACCCACCTCAGAAATTAAGTCATAACTTAGGATACACATCTCCAATTAAAGAAATTAAAACTGTATTTTATAGATAATTAAATGTAATATTATACCATTAAATATCAGAGAGATGTTCTATCATTAATGTAGCCATTGGATGCTCGAAATTGGGGGCATATTTAGGAAAAACTATTCTAGAAAGAGTTTGACTCATTAATTGTGTCATAAATTCCTCAATATGCTTCCAATTACTTTGAAATTTTTATGGTCAGTAGAAAAATTAATTTCTAGAATTCTTAATGAAGAATCCATCCCCAAATTCAATCATTAAAGGGGTAAAGTATTAGTAATATTTTTGTGGATAGTATCTAGAGGAGATCTTAAAGAGAGATTTGGAAATCTTGATTTTCAATACAGAAGGATTGCACCCCCTTGGCCTATATAAGGAGTATTTCACCCATGATGAAGGATATCTCTCAAATCACTGAGGAGGGAACCTATGAAGAAGTAGGTAGAGCTACTGCATGTCCCTTTTTTTATTTTTATTTTATTTCTCTCTATTTTTGTTTCTTTTTCAATTTAATTGTAATTTAAATATTTAGTTAATTAATTAAATTGCATGCATTTTTTTATTAAAGTGTCACTACCATAATCCATTTTCTTTTTCTTCTTCTTCTTCTTTATAATTATTCATATTTTAAATTTTATTCTTTTAATTATTATAATTATTATAATTATAATTATTATTAGTATTATTATTATTATTATTTTAACATTCAATTTTATTATTTATTTTATTTTCATATTTTATTCTTCTTTTCTTCCCCTTATATTTTATTTTATTCTCTCCCTATCTCCCTCATCTAAATTATTTTTGATTTTGTTATTTTATTTTATTTCTCTTATCACCATTCTTATTTTCATTTTTATTCTCATTCTATTTCTTCTTCTCATTTTTTTTTATTTTTATTCTCATTCTTTTATTTTATTTTTATAGTGTTCTTTTTCTCTTCTATCCATACACCATTGTAATATTTTACTCTAAAAAATGAGAGCCTAGCCTTGAGTCCTGGCCTAGGGGAATTAATGATGTTATTGAATTTTATTTAAAGTATATTTTTAAGTTTTTAGTCATATTTGATTAGTATGCATGGGTGAGGTGAATGTCCTCAATATGGACTGCCCTGAATGACATGCAACTCAACCTATTTCTATTATTTTAATTAATATTCTTTCCCTCTATCCATTGGTTAGGTATTCACACATTAGAGTTGATCTAATCAATGTATGCAATAGTATCGATAAATACAAGTCCTAGAAGGTGGCACATCATAGACCAAGGCGTGTTATCAACCTTAATTAAATGAGGATGTGGAATTGAGAGTGTTGAGGCATTCGATGTTTTAAAAAAATTATAAATGAAGAATAGTAGTTCAAACCTGATATTTCATGTTGGGATATCAAATTGAAATCAAACATATAAAGGATAATATTGATTGAACCTAAAGATGAACCCAAGAATAAGTCCTTTCTTCCTTAACTCGTTCTTTTTATAACTACATGGTAGTTTAAATTTATATTTTTTAATTTAATTTCAAAAATTAATCAAAAAACCCAAAAAATAATTTCATTTTTTTTATAAATAATAAAAACAACCATAATAGATATTTTAAGGGAATTAGATAAATTAGGTGAACAAACTGAGAAGTTCCTCAAATGATATGACTCTAGTCAGCCACTTTGTTTCACTAGGAAAAATAATTTTTTTGCCACACCCCATGACAGGCATGCGTCACATCAAAAAAATTTAATGATTTTAATGAATTAGTATCATAGGAAAATATTATCTGTATATGGGTTGCATATATATTTTCAAAAAGAAATCAAATTTTTATTCTCATAAATATTTAAAAAAATGTGCAATCAACTCAGTTCTAATTAAATTCAATATAATTTTCATCTGAAAATTTTATGTCTACAAATATCATTCAAATACATGCATCATCCATGCCTATAAAATATAAGAAAATATTAATAATAATATAATAATAACAAAAGTCTAAATTTGTTTGATTCCTTATTGTTAATTCATGCAAGAGAAAGAGAAAAAAATATTATTATTACATATTTCATGCATGTTCTTATCATTATTGTTGAATGAATAAAAGAGAGGGTAATTTTTTTCCAAATGGATTGGAAGATCCAAATAAAAAAATATATAAATTCATGGATCAGATACCAATTTAAATAAAATTTATATATTTAATTACAACATGAATTAGAACCTAGATATAAATTATAATATGTTAATTATAAAATTATTACTATTATTATATGTGCCTGAAACGTGTGTCGAATCCATAAGGCTTCTCACTTTTCAGTGGTTGTAGATGAATTCAATGGATAAAAGGGAAAACATTTGAAGGAAAAAAATATATGAGAAGTATAAATGAAGGTGTGTTAATCTCTATCAAAAAGTCGCTTCAGCTATTATACTACAAAATAAACCACTTCATGTTGAAGTGGTCTATATAGACTTTTCAAGATGAGACTAAATACCTTAAATTGAATAAATATTAAATAATCAAACCCATCATAAATCACTTAATCCAAAAGTTGATATTTAATATCAATGAATGTACTAAACACGAAATATCGATACATTAATTCATGAATATGAGGAATCATGATGTGTAAAATTTATATATTTAATTGATACATCAAATTAATGTTATCAAATTAATTAATTAATGAAAATCTAAATTTTAACTCTCCCATAAAATCCAGGCCAAACTCAACCCACACTACTACAAAACTGGGGTTTAATAACACCGGTATTTATCATCGTAAGAAAAAAGCGCTAATAAATAGCATCTTTATCAGTGTTAAAGAAAGAACTGATAAATTTAACCCTTTATCGGTGCTTTATTTTTAGCGTTGATAAAGGTCTGAATAAATAAAATGAAACAATTAAATAAATAAAAAATAAAAATGAGTTTATTAAAAAAAGATTACATATTTTATTAATTAAATAATTGTTGATAAAAATGAGTAAATTCATTATAATATATATAAATTATAAATACTAATAAATAGTATGTATTAAATATATAGATTTATGTAAAATGAAAACTAAAAAAATTAAAAATTAAAAATAAGTAAATTGAGAAAAATATTAAACATTTTATTAATTAGATGATTATTTATAATGTTTATAAATTGTATATATTAAATATATATATATATATATTAATGTTTATAAATATGATTTATATAATAAAAAATATTATTTATGCTTTACATTAAATAGTAATATATTAAGTGAATAATGGTTTATAATTAAAAATTAATATGAATTAAAAATACTAACTAATTGCATTGAGTAATGGACATAATTGAATGTCATTTTATTTTTCAATTTATAATCAAACATATTGTATTGATTTCACATATACATAATTAATTCATTTTTATATACATACGCGCACACACAAATATTTTTTTTGGAATTTAACCAATTTAAATTATTTATTTTATATTTATTTATTTAATATTTTATAATATTTTCAATATATATATTCATCTTTATTACATTATACAACCATTTTTTAATGATTTTTATTAATCAAACTTATCTAAATTTTAAATATTGTACTCATTTAATTAATCAATTTTACTCATTTTTAACATGCATGAACTTAAGATTAAACATTCATTAATAATGTTAAAAATGCATTTGTAAAAAAATTTATAAATTAATATAATTATAAATGTATATTTACTTTTTTACACATTTATAATTATAAATAAATAAATAATATTTGTTTAAAAGTATTTTTATAATTATAAGTAAATAATTATAAAATTATAATAACTTTATTTAAATAATGAATATATTTACTATGTTTATATATATATAATTATATAAATATATATAATGATATAAATATTATTTTTTAAAAATTTATTTATATAATTATAAATTATTAATTATATATTCAAAGAATTATAAAATTATTATTTTATATAAAGTGTTATTATAAGTTTTATAATTATATATAATAATTATACTTTTTAAAAAATTAATAATTTTTTTTAAAAATAATTTTATAAGTATTTATCAGTGCTAAAGAAAGCGCTGATAAATATTCATTTTATCAGCGCTTATTAAATTTGTGTCGATAAAAGGTATCTTCATCAGTGCTTCTTTGAAGCGCTGATAAAAGTGTCACGCTCTATTTTAAGAACTCTAACCATCATAAACTATTTCATGATATCTGAACCTATATATAGAAGTAACCTACTGCTGGTGATCCTGTTTGTCAAATCTAGGCTAAAATCAAGGCTCCAATTATTCCAAGGCTCAAATCCAAGTATTGGTCAATTCAAGGGTTGAATGCAACCACAGCTCGAACAAAATACAGGTTTTTAGATATCTCTAATTTACCTCAGTTATCCACTAAATCTTATCATCCCACATATCTGTATCCCTACAAGTCTAGTTGCACTATACTATAATAGAACAACCAAAAATTAATTTTTTTTAGATATATTGAAGTATCATCTTCCCTGATATCATGTGGGTCTCCTTGGGACAACATTTGTAGTGTGCGACTTGAAATATATCAAACCCAATGTTGGGTCTTGTTGTTGTGAGGTATAATAGGTTCCCAATACCTATATTCCAGGACATCTACCTCTTTATAATAGTCAAATTTTGAACAATTCATCCATATAGCAGTCAGTGTTGTCATTTGTTTGGAATATTACAATGCAAATCAGTTGGATAATGAAATATCTGATATCATTGGGGTCTTATATTATTTTGTGCATCAATTGGATGAACATTATATATGTTTGATTTGTTGTCTTATTTATTTAAAAACTTATTAAAACAATATAATGTTCTCAATTTTCATTTTTAAAATATTTCAATTTGAATTTAAATAATATGACTTAAATGATATAAAAATAAAAATCAAAGAGGTTTAAGGTTCTATAATCCTTGGAAAATGTTATATAGGAAAAATGATTTCGATATAAAATGTAATTAATATTTTTATTTTGGTTGTTGAAATATAGTTAGAAGATAAAAAATTATAATGAGTCATTTTCTAGGAAATACCTCAACATCATGGTGTTTTAAGAAACAAAACAATGTTTCATTATTTGGTGTTGAAGAAGAGTACATTTTTTATAGAATTTATTATTCCCAATCCTTTAGTAATGATCAAAAGTTTTCTAATTTTTATATTTTATTTGAAAAGTAACTTATTTAACTAGAAGACTTTTCTATTATTTAAATTTTAGATAATATTTTAATTTATTCAAGAATAAATATTATACCACTAGATTTAACTAATTTTGATAAAATAAATTATTAACATTGATTTTTGTAAATTTAAAGAATAAGTTTTGATAGAATCTATTTTGTTGAAATAAAAATTATTTTCAATGGATAAAATCATTACACCTTTATAATCCCACTTCAAGTCAAATTTATTAGTTCGGATTTAATAATTTAATGACATGTGATATTCACTACGGATTCGTAATTCTATTGAATTTTATATTTTACTAACATAAAATTAAATCCATTTTTTTTATCCTAGTGGTAATATGATGCCCCACAGACATGCCCATCTCAATTACATGACATAAAAAAATCATTACAATAAATTACCATGACCTATTATGTTAATAGTTTTACAAAATTAGGATAACAAAATAACATAAAAACGCATGTATTTTTAAACTAATGGAATTTTTTTGGAGAATTATATACAACTGTCATGACCCATCCCCTGGGTCCCATGTCCTTACTACCCCAAGCCCACCTTCCATAGGCTAGGGGCTGGCGACTAGCACCGAAAAGCTGTATTTCTATAATGGGAAGGCATTTCCTTTAAACCTGTACAAACACACAATCCAAGAACACAACAAGAAGCAACCATGAAGTAAACTGTTGTAGTAAAAAGTGTACTGAAAGTAAAGGGTCCAGAATACAAGCCCAACTGGAAAGTACGAGTACAACTGAAAGAGAAAACATCTCCTAGAACGTCCACCTAGGATCCTACCTGAAGGGTAGGTACAGCTCACGATCAGTAGTCACTACAACACGTCATGCCAAATGGTCCACCTCTGAGCACCATCCAGTCCTGGCTCCCTCAACCTCGATCAATTTTGTCTATAGTCTGCACAAGACATAGCAAGGTGCAGGCATAGCTCGTGCAGGGGTGAGTATAACAATACTCAGTAGGGACCCCGAGACTCCCAATGGTCTCCCATACTTCCACAAAGGATGAACCAAAAATCAAGACCTCAATCACAAAGCACGAAGCAGTATTCATCAACTTTACATAGGTATATGCCCATAAATATATCTAAGTTATCAAAATATACTCATCTCATACATGAGGAAACATAAGGCTCCAACGTTTAAGCCTTATCACAAATGATCCATGAGGGAAGAATACCACAAAGGTAACACCGCGAAGTTAAAAGTACCAAAAAGGTAACACCATGAAGGTAACATCACGAAGGTAAAATTACCACAAGGGTAACAACATGAATTTAACACCACGAAGTTAAAATTACCCCAAAGGTAAAGACTCGGCTCACACCAAGTATATAACTCAAGTACAGAATTACATATGATTAGTCATAAATCTAGATCATCTTATTCTACGAAGAGGCTTGGCTGCTGACCCACACAGGATCGATAGATGTTGACCCACATAGGATTTCTAGGAGGTGACCCACACAGGATTGATAGATACTATCCCACACAGGTCTCTAAGTGCTGACCCACATAGTATCGATAGATGTTGACCCACATAGGATTGATGTTCTTTCTTCATGTTACAGCCAGCCACTAGATTCCCACACTAAGCACGCTTGATTTTGGGAGGATCTTCTACTCAATCCATCATTAATACCTCAACCACCACAATGTTCCACGAAGTAGTATCCCAAAGGACCGCCATGTCATAAGGGTTCCAACGCAATAGATGGTGCGTCAATCGGACGCTCGGTCTATAAGTTATAAGCGTTTTAATACTGAGGGCCCGGTTGGATTTGAGTTCCATCCAACCCGGTCATACTCCAAAATTCTCCAAAACTCAAATAGAGTATACCAAAAGCACCGTCTCGCTCAATGGATCCCAGCGCCACTGACGGTTCTTCATACAGATGCTTGGTTCACAAGTTTTGGTTATTTTAGCGAAACTGTGACTAGAAGGGTCCTGGTCCGGTCCAACCCGGTTGGACTGACCTGGCCCAGCCTGCACCTTCCTAGGCCACGGACTGGCCCAGACAACCTAGATGTTGCAGCCCACTAGGCCATGGACCGGCCCAAACCACCTGGATGGTGCATCAGACTGGGCTGGCGTGGTCTAACCCATGGAGGGTTGTGGCCTACTGGGCTCGCACGGCCCAGCCCATGGAGGGCGCAGCCTAATGGGCTTGCGCGGCCCAGCCTGTAGAGGGGGCATGACCTGCTGGAGGCACAGCCTGTTGTATCAGAATCTGCCCTAGCTGGAACGGGGGGGGGAGTGGCCCCCCGATTTTCCCAAATCTCCTTAGTCGTTCAGTTTGTGCGGCGGTGCCACGTGGTGCTGCATGGTCTCCCGTGGGACCTGCAGAGAGTGGTTCCCTGCTGTCATGGTGTCGGAACCGCGGCCAGCCTCTTTGGTGGAACGTCATTTCTTGTCACACCATCTTTTGCAGCCGGCCGATGTCAGCCTCTCCCTGCATCCACTGCGGCTGATGAGTCACCGCCACCTTCTCCAGCGGCGCACGTGCGCCGCCCCTTCCACTACGGCCGGCTTGATCTAGCCACCGTCTCCACCCATCATGGATTCGGTCGCGGCTTTCTCCATCGGCGGTGTGCATTGGCATGCCGCCATCTTCTCCACGGCCGTCCATTGGCGGCCGTCGTCATCACCCACTGGCACCGATCACTGGTGTTGTTGTGCTGGTGCCGCACTGAAGGTCTTCCATGGGTCACTAGGCAAGCTTTGGTGGTCTGTTTTTCCATCTGAAGGTTCCAATGGACTTCCCAGAACTTCCTCTTCATCGCTAAACCCGCCGTTCCAGGTTTCGTCCAACCTAAATATATCACTCGCAAAGAAATTTTCAAATTTCAACAAAAGGTGGAGGTTCTAGGCCTTGTTTGTTTAACTCGTACCCTCTGTATTAGCTTGATAGCAGGATGGTAGTATACAAATTCAATAAATCTTGAATTTAGATAGTAAAATATACCCTACCTCAAGATTTATTTAAGAATGTCTGCACTTGAGGATGATTCAGTGTTCATCGGTTTGTGATTCGGTGGCGTTCATCACCACCAGCTGGAACTGGTCTCGTCCTCCAAGTTATTGGTGTCGCGGTACTTTGCGAGAGCTCCATCACTTGGTGAAGTCGTGCCAACACTCCTCCTCGAGCTCCATATAAATAGGAGAGGGGTAGGGTGAGTAATGCCTTTGGGAATTTATGAGGTTCATTTAATGAATGAAACTCCAAAATTTCAATGGTGTTGTTACAAAGATTGAGGATTCAGGCCAATTAATGTCTTGACAAATCATTGGTCCCACCACCGCCGCTTGTCCGTTGGAGGAAAAGAAAAAGAGAAATAAAGTAACTTTGTTATTTTATTATTCTTTTAAATGTCAAAAATCTATCTTTTTCTCATGACCTACTATGGTCGAAGTGAAAAATTTCTTAAGTGAATCCCGATGCTATGGATTCAACAGTGCTCTTGGATTTTTAATCCGCGCACCGGTTCAAAATTTATAAAATTTCACTCATGCGTTTACTGAACGTACCTTAAAAAAAGTTTAGAAATTCATTTTGGGCACACCGGGGCTCATAATCACGTGCTGTCAATTTTCACAGACTCGTAATAATTCCATATAATTTAAAAAGATTATATGGAAAATCTAGGTATTTACATTCTCCCCACCTTATGTATTTTCATCCCCAAAATCCACAATATAGACTAAGGAAACAAATGGGGGTAACGAGTACAAATATGAGCCTCTCGCTCCCATGTTCTCTCTTGGATGTTCATGTCCTACCAGCAAACATGCCCAAAAGGTATAGATTGTCCACAAAGGATCCGCTCCTTTTGATCCTCAATCTCTACTGGAACCTTCATAAACATTTCCCCATCGTCGATGTCCAGCTCGCCCTTGTCGATGATGTGTGTTGGATCATGCACGTACCTCCTCAGCTGCGACCCATAGAAAAATTCATGCACCTGGTGCATCTATGGGGGAACAGCCAGGTGATATTTCACATTTGCAACTCTACTGAGAACCTAAAAAGGTCCAATGAACCTTGGGGATAACTTGTCACCCCGGCCAAATCTCTGTAAACATTGTCAAGGTGAGACTCGTAGGAAGACATGTTCTCCCTCCTCTAACTCCAATGGTCTCTATCTCCTGGTAGCATAAGACTTATTCCTTCTCTGTGGAGTCTTCATCTGCTTCTGGATGATATGCACCTTTTTAGTGGTAGCTCATACCAACTTTGGACCCATAAGTGTTGACTACCTTGGGTCTGTCCAGTATAGAGGTGATCTGCAAGATCGACCATACAAGGCCGCAAATGGTGTCATACCGATGGTGGAGTGATAGTTGTTGTTATATGTGAACTCCACCATGGGAAAGTGATCCTCCCAACTATGACCAAAATCTTGGACACAAGCACGAAGCATGTCCTCCAGTGTCTGAATGGTCCACTTCATTTGACAATCCGTCTGTGGATGAAAGGCGGTGCTCAAACGTATCTTAGTCCCAAATAACTCCTATAATCCCTTCCACAATCGGGATGTAAAATGTGCATCACATTCAGATATGATCTTCGATGGAACCCCAAGAATCTG
This sequence comes from Viscum album, assembly GCA_963277665.1. NCBI lineage: Eukaryota > Viridiplantae > Streptophyta > Magnoliopsida > Santalales > Viscaceae > Viscum > Viscum album. Next base: position 1,558,962,535 of record OY728123.1, on the reverse strand, counting down.
TGCAATCTTCTGTACATAGAGGTATCCCAATCCCTCTACTAATCCCTGCTCTCTAATGGGTAGGAAGTGGGCCAACTTGGTGAGTCGGTCAATGATCACTCAAATGGAATCATGTCCCCTGGACTTACGTGGAAGTCGTGTCACAAATTCCATGGATATACAATCCCACTTCCACTCTGGCACCTCTAGTGGTTGTGTTAATCCTGTTGGAACCTGATGCTCGGCCTTCACTTACTAACAAGTGAGGCATCGTGAAATAAACTTTTCCAATACTTTCTTTATCCATGACCACCAGTGATGACGCCGTAGGTCATGGTACATCTTCACCACACCAGGATACACTACCAGAGGGGACGTGGACTCCCTCAATGCCTCCTCCCATAACACCACTGGTACCATGGTGCATCCTCTAAAGTGAATGACATGATCCCCACCTTTAGAAAATCAATTAGGTGTTTGTTTAAAGGATATCTGAGAACATCTAGCCTCACAGTTAATGTCCCCAATTTGTGCCTCCTGAACTCGTTGAAGAAGTGTGGTAGTGATAGTCATAGACTAGAGGTAAGATTCTCTATCTCTATCCCCAAAGGATATCTGCAATGCGGATAGCTTCTCTATCACCGCACTCAGTAACTATGACCAGACCTCCTATTGAGTGAGTCTGCTACTACGTTCCCCTTCCTAGGAGTATAGACTATCTCAAAGTCATAGTCTTGAAGGAACTCTAGCCACCACCATTGTCTCAGGTTCAGGTCCTTCTTTGAGAAGATATACCTAATACTCTTGTGATGAGAGTAAACTATAAAACGTTTTCCCATCATGTAATGTCACCACATCTTCAAGGCGAAGACCACTATTGCTAACTCCAGGTCATGGGTAGTGTAGTTCTACTCATGCTCTCTCATCTGTCGAGAACCATACATGATCACTACTTGCTTCTGAATCAGGACACATCCAAGTCTGGTCCCTGATGCGTCGTAGTAGACTACATACCCAATGCCCTCATCTGGAAGCCTCAAGATGGGGGCACTCATCAGTCTATGCCTCAGCTCCTGAAAACTATGTTGACATATCTCTGTCAATATGAAGGTATGTCCCTTCTTCGTCAACACTGATAAGGATGCCGCAACTCTGGAAAAGTTGGGTACGAATCTATGATAGTACCCAGTCAATCCTAGGAAAGTCCGCACCTTGGTCACACTCCTAGGTGGCTCCCAAGCAAGAACTACCACTATCTTCACCAGATATACTGTAACTCCAGCCTCTAAGATAACGTGTCCCAAAAAGTTGACCTCCCATATCCACAACTAGAACGTTGAGAGCTTACTATAAATCTGGTTCTCTCAGAGTGTATCCAGAACTATCCATAGATGATAGGCATGATCCTCCTCCGATGCCGAGTATATCAAGATTTCATCGATGAAGACCACCACAAAGAGAAAGAGGTATGGCTTAAAGATCCTTTTCATGAGTCCCATGAAAATTGCAGGGGCGTTGGTCACGCCGAATGGCATAACCCAAAACTCATAGTGGCCATACCGATATCTGAAGGTCGTCTTCTGTACATCCTCATCTCATACCCGGAGCTGATGATAACCTGATATGAGGTCTATCTTTGAAAACCATCGACCTCCCTTAAACTGATCAAAGAGATCATCAATCATCAGAAGTGGATACTTGTTCTTCACGGTCACCTGGTTTAGGCATCGATAGTCCACATAGTCTCAAACTCCCATCTGCCTTATTAGAGAACAAAATCAGGGTTTTCCATAGATAAACATTGGGCCTTATGAACCCCTTAATCTATAAGTCCTCCAGCTATACCCATAACTCACTAAGCTCCATGGGAGCCATATGATATGCTCGTGTAGATATTGGTGTCTTCTCAGGGTAAAAGTCGATGTAAAAGTCTACCTATCTGTGTGGAGGTAGTCTAGGAACATCATCAGGAAAGACATCAGTATACTGGTACACCACTACAAGATAGTTCAGACTCTCAATATAAACTTCTTTGAGCGTAAGGCTATCCAACTAATGTGTGATTGTAAGCACCCTCCTCTGGTAAAGTCCATCCTATGCTGCAAAGGTTCCCTTCTCACTGGTGAAGGAAAACCTGGTCCCATCCTCATAGACACACCACAATTTGCACCAAATACAGTCAATCTAAGCATGGACAGTGAATAACTAGTCCATACCCAAGATGACGTCGTAAGGCCTCGACGCCGCTACTAGAAGATCCCAACCGAAGATCTCACCTCCTAGAGTAAGCTCACACTACAGGCACCAGTGTGTAATCATCGAATCCCCTCCCACAGGAGTCTCTATTCATAAAGATCGAGGTAATGGCTCTATCAGAATCTCTAAGCTTCGAACGAGGGTTGTGGCAATAAAATAGTGATTGGGACCTATGTCTATAAGTATAGTAGCTAGGGTGGAGTAGACACAGATCATACCTCTAATCATCTCTAGAGCACCATGTTTGTAGGATTCAGCTGCCTAAAGTTGAGCTTGTCTGTGTCCTCATACTCCTTGTGGTCAGGGTGGACCACTTGGAGGTGGTGGCAGTAGAACCTCAAATCGCCTCCCACTGCCTGTTGCACGGCCAGCTCCTCTACCACATCTACATGTTTCCTGCAGACCTCCTAGATCAAATATCTATTTTTTCCTCATTGTGTAACTGGAGTTTCAAACTCCACCATCTCCTAGACACTCCCTAGAAGAGACTAGAAGCAAGAATCACTATCAGATCAGCTGGTATCCCAACTAAGTGAAAAACTCTGGCCACATCCTCCATCCAGTCCTCAGCCACCTACGGTTCTGTCTCACCTCAGAAACTCGAAGGCCTCTGTCGCTAAAACTAGGGAAATGCACTCAGTCATCATGCACCCTCTACTGGTGGGGCTGATGGCAACAACTACCCAATGGGTAGTGGTGCTACTGGTACACCTTCTGAAGGTTCTACCACTATAAGGGGGCCCTACACTGAGGCCTCATCGCTCGGTGGGCCATCATTGTCTACTCTCTCAGGAATCTTGGTTGTCTATCTATGTGGAAACATCCTAAAAGAAAACAAGTGTACCACACTCAATAAGTTATACCAGGTGAGCTGACTCAAAGATATCATAAGAAAAACTTTTCAAAAACACCCGCAATCAGTATTTTCGTGCACTGAGTCAGAAATAAAAATTCAGGGTCCTGGTGTATGGATACGTCGGCCGCCGCACTAACACTGGGTTCCCCAAACTGAAAACCACACTCATAACACTTAACACTATTTCTACATTGAAAGGATCAGATTCCTAGTTCTTTGGTAGAACTGACTCCTCTAATACCACTTTGTCATGACCCATCTCCCAGGGCCCATGTTGTGACTACCCCAAGCCCACATTCCATAGGCCAGGGTATGGAGACTAGAATTTGAAAGACATATACCAATAGTGGGAAGGCATTGACTTTAAACCTATACAAACACACAATACAATAACACAACAAGAAGCAACCACGAAGTAAATTTTTGTAGTAAAAAGTGTACTGAATGTAAAGGGGTTAGAATTAAAGACCAACTGGAAAGTACAAGTACAAATGAAAGAGAAAATAGCTCCTGGAACATCCACCGAGGATCCTACCTGAAGGGTATGTACATCTCACGATCAGTAGTCACTGCAGCATGTCACATAAAATTTTCCGCCTCTGAGCACCATCCAGTCCTGGCTCCCTCAGCCTCGATCAATGTTGTTTGTTTTTTTCACTTGACACAGCAAGGTGCAGGCGTAGCCCGTGTAGGGGTGAGTATAACAGTAATCAGTAGAGACCCTAAGACCCTTGAAGTTTACCCAGAGTTTCATAAAGGTTAAACCAAAAATCAAGACCTCAATCACAAAGCATGAAGTAGTAGTCATCAACTCTACTTAGGTATATGCTTAGACATATACCTAAGTTATCAAAATATACTTGTCTCATACATGAGGAAACATAAGGCTCCAACTTTTAAGCCTTTAGAACAACTGATCCACAAGGGAGGAATATCACAAAGGTAACACCGCGATGGTGACACCACGAAGGTAAAAGTACCACAAAGGTAACAACATGAAGGTAACACCACGTAGGTAAAAGTACCACAAAGGTAACACCACAAAGGTAAAACCATGAAGGTAAAATTACCAAAACGGTAACACCATGAAAGTAAAACCACGAAGGTAAAAGTACCAAAAATTTAAAGACTCATCTCACCAGTTATATAACTCAAGTACAGAAGTACATATGATTAGTGGTAAATCTAGATCATCTTATTCTTTCGAGAGACTCTGCTGCTGACTCACATAGGATCAATAGATGCTGACCAACATAGGATTTCTAGGTGCTAACCCATACGGGATCAATAGATAATGACCCAAACAGGATCTCTAAGCACTGAACCACATAGGATCGATAGATGCTGACCCACATAGGATTGATGTTCTTTCTTCACGTTATAGACAACCACTAGATTCTCGCACTAAGCACGCTTGATTCTGGGAGGATCTACTCCTCAAGACATAAATAATATCTCAACCACCACTAAGTTCCATTAAGAAGTATCCCAAAGGACCATCATATCATAAGGGTTCCAATGCAATAGACGGTGCGTGAATCAGACTCCTGGTCTATAAGTTATATGCATTTTATTACCGAGAGCTCAGTTAGATTCAGGTTCGATCCAAACTTACCATACTTAAAATTTCTTCAAAACTCAATCATAATATAAAAAAAGGACCATCTCTCTCCAAGGATCCCAGTGTCGCAGATGGTTCATCAAACGGATGCTCGGTTCACAAGTTATGGCTATTTTAGCGAAACTGGGCCTGGAAGGGTCTGGGTCAGGTCCGACCCGGTTGGGTTGGGCTATGGCAGGATCGGCCTGCTGGGATGCGGATTAGCCCGGCTGTTCTAGACGGTGCGGCCCGCTGGGTTGGCGCAGCCCGGCCCACATAGGGGTGCTGCCCGACCCGCAGAGGGTGTGGCGCACTGGGCTCATGCGGCCCAACCCATGGAGGGGACACAGCCCGCTGGAGTGAGGTCCACCATAGCTGGAATAGGGGGAGCATCCCCCTAGTTTTTATGAATGTCCTTAGCCATTCGGTTTGTGTGGCGGCGCCATGTGGCGTCTCCTGGTCTCCCGTGGGACCCGCAGGGAGCAGGTCCCCACTACCGCGGCGTCGGAGCCATGGCCAACCTCTCTGGTGGTGTGCTGTTTCACGTCGCTCTATCTCCTATGGTTCGCCAGTGTCGTCCACTCCCTGCGTTCGCCGCAGCTGATGATCCATGGCCACCTTCTCCGGCGATGCACGCGTGCCGCCCCTTCCTCTGTGGTCGGCCCGAGCCGGCCGCTGTCTCCACCAGCCACAGCTTCAATCACGGCCTTCTCCTTCGATGATAAACATTAGCTCATTGCCATATTCTCCATGGCCTGCCATTACTGGCCTCTTTTGTCACCCACCGGAACCGGTTTCCAGTGCTGCCGCGCCGGCGGTCTTCTACGGGTCATCAGGCGAGCTTTGGTGGCCCGTTTTTCCATCTTAAGGTGAAAACGGACTTCCCAAGACGTCCTCTTTGTTGTTAAACCCACCATTCTGGGTTTCATCCAACCCAAATATATCACTCATGAAGAAAACGTCAAACTTCAACAAAAGGTGGAGGGTCTGGTCCTTTTTTGTTTGGTTCGTGCCCTCCGCGTTAGCTTGATAGAAAGTGGGTAGTATACTGATTCAACAACTCTTGAATTTAGACAAGAAAATAAACCCTACCTCAGGATTCATTCAATAATGTTCATTCATTAGGAGGAGTTTGTGTTTTTCGGTTTTTGATTTGGTGGCATTCGTCACCACCCATTGGTGTTGGTCTCATCCTCCAGGCGGTTGGCATCACAGTACTTTGTCAGAGCTTCGTCGCTTGGTGAAGTCATGCCAACACTCCTACCCAAGCTCCATATAAATAAAAGAGGGGGAGGGTGAGTAACTCCATTGGGAATTTATGAGGTTCATTTAATGAATTAACCTCCCAAATTCCAATGGTGATATTACAAATATTGAGGAGTCAAGCCAATTAATAGCTTTACATGTCGTTTGTCCCACCGCCATTGTTTGTCTATTGGAAGAAAATAAAACGAGAAATAAAATAAATTTGTTATTTTATTATTCTTTTAAATGTCCAAAATCTATCTTTTTCTCCAAAACTACTATGGTCGAGGTGAATCCTTCATTATGTTAATCCCTACACTGTAGATTCAACGGTGGTCTTGGATTTTTAACCTGAGCACTGGTTCAAAAGTTATAAAATGATACTCATGTGTTTACTGAACATTCCTTAAAAAATTTCAGAAATTCATTCTAGGAACACCGGGCCTCAGAATCACACACTTTCAATTTTCTCAGACTTGTAATAATTCCATATAATTTAAAAAAAATACATGGAAAATCCAGATCTTTACAAAAACAACTTGACACATAAGAATCCTTCATTGTTCTTATTCGCATCAATCTTCTCATGTCACATTATTCTTATTCAGATCAAGACCCACATGCATAGATTTGATCCAATTAACATCCTTGTCAGCCTCTATAAATGATTTAGGCTCTACTTATAAAAAAATGAGGTTTTTTGTAGAGTCTTACTCCTTCGAGTTTTTGTTGAAACTTTCTAATCACTAATGACACTTTATTCATTGATTTTAGCCTTGCTTGTATTTATTGAGATTGATAAAAATATAGCCATCTTTAAAATGATAACACACTCATTAATACTTCTTAAAAATCACTTCATTTCTTTAATCACAGATCTAATAAACACTATGTATGTTTTACTTTAATCTATCTAAAAACAAATCATTATTTAACATTGACTTTTGGTTTCGCCCTTAATAATCTATAATTACCATCCATGAAATTGTCACAAATGGGGGACATTAACCATTAATAAAGAACATCTTATGTATATTTATTTATTTATTGAAAAAATTTAATTTTTTATGAACCCGATAGGATATCATTACTTTCTCTCAAATGATTCAAAGCTTCAATCCAATGTATCTTATTTTCTTCTCATCCTCCTCTCTCATTGATTGATTGTTTGGAGAGATCTATTTTCATTTTTTTATAATCATTCTTGCTTTACCGTCGATATATCCCTATGGTCAATAATGTTTTCATATTAAAATCATTATCCATAGAATTAATGTATTGTTTCGTATTTATGTTTAATTTATTTCTTTTCAGTATTACTCATATAATAATTGTTTTCTTGTACAAGTGGATTCTTTTGTTTGATCTTATAACTTAGATAATGACAATAAAGAAATGCATCAAGAATGAAAACAACCCTCGGTAAAAGGTGAATTCCTACAACTTAATTAATTAATGTTTCCATAATTTTATCTACTATTTGAAATTTAATCTCCTTATAATTTTTTTCTAATACTTATTTAGTTTTTTTTTACAAGTATTTTGGGAATTCATATTTTTCTTTCAACTATCTACAACAAGCCACAAAAGAGATAAATAATTATTTCTACCAATATTACAATTATTTTTTATTTTCAATGATTTTTTTGTCAAACTTCCAATACATTATATTGATTCTATGTTCTTAGCTGAAAACCCATTCTCGTTGTTGAAAACCTATGTTCTTTTGACTTTCAACAATGAGAAAGGCTTTTCGCAAAGAGCATCAAGTCAATATGCATTTTTGGATGTTCTAAATATAAAGAAAATGGAAATTTGGTAACATTGGCTGTTAGGATTTTTTGATACATTGGGATGTGTGGGAATCAGCCACGCCTCAATATAACACACGGTGTGATCGATATAACTCCAAGTTCTTCTTTTTATTTAAAATTGACATTAATTTTAGTAAAAATAAAAAATGACATACTCAAAACTAGTAAAACATATTCTTATTGTTTTTATACTTTAGTTAAATGATCCATAAGTCATTTGAGACATTTATGAATTATCCTCACCTCCATTTGATGCATGGTGTGGCCACTATGAGTCAATGTGTCCGTTGTCAGTTTAAAATTGATAGTTTACTTCCAAAAATGTAACTCACTAAAAACTAATAAAACACACTTATATTTTCTTTATAATTTATTAAATAAATTAATAATTCACTTTTTATGTGTAGGAATCATTCTCACATCAAACCGATACACGATGTGATCATTATAGGTCAAAGAACGTGTTTCCAGTTTAAAATGACATTTTAGTAAAAAAACAACTAACGTAATCAAAACCAAGAAAACACATTCAGGTTGTTTTATACTTTAGTAAATTGATTCATAAGTCATTTAAGACATATAGAAATCACTTATACCTCAATCTCATGCATGGTGTGATCAGTATGACTCCAAGTGCGTCTTTTTATTTAAAAATGACATCAATTTTAATAAAAAGGACAACTGACCTACTCAAAACCAAGAAAACACATTAAAATGGTTTTGATACTTTAGTTAAATGACCCATAAGTCATTTGAGATGTGTTGTAATTATATTTACCTCAATCCAACACACAGTGTGACCGTTATGACTCCAAGTGCATCTTTTTATTTAAAAATAACATCAATTTTAATAAAAAGGTCAACTAAACTACTCAAAACCAAGAAATCACATTCATATTATTTTGATATTTTAGGTAAATTATCCATAATTTATTTGTGACATGTATAAATCATTCTTACCTCAATCCGATGCACGGTGTGACCTATATGACTCTAAGTGTGTCTTTTTATTTAATAATGACATTAATTTTAATAAAAAGGAAAAATGACATACTCAAAATTGAGAAAATGAATTCATATTATTTTTATACTTTAATAAAATGATCAATAAGTCATTTTTGTTGTGTAGGAATCATCCAAACCTCAATATGATACACGATGTGTCTGGTATGACTCAATGTGTCCGTTATCTGTTTAAAATCAATATTTTAGTTCAAAAAGTGTCACTCCCTGAAAGCTGAGAAAACACACTAAGATCATATTTATAATTTAGTAAAATTATTCCTAATTTATTTTTGATGTTTAAGAATTAGTATCACATAAAACCGACATATGATATGGTCGGTATGAGTCAAAGTGTGTGTTTCCAGTTTAAAATGACATTTTATTAAAAAAGAAAAGCGACATACTCAAAATCGATAAAACATATTTGGGTTGTTTTGATACTTTAGTAAAATGATCTATAAGTCATTTGGGGCGTGTTAAAATCATCCTCAACTCAATTAAATTTAGTGTGATCGGTATGACTCCTAGTGTGTTTTTTCAATATGAAAATATCATTTTAGTTTAAAACACGCATCACATCGCTAAAACTAAGCAAAAGAGCCTATATTTTTTTCTCATCATTTAAATTATGTATTTTTAATTTATTTTCCTAATTTTGTGGTGATTTTGGTATTTCTCTGTGCTGTTACAGTACACTACATTGGTGTTGTTGTGTGCTATTATAGCACACTACAGTACTCCCCTTTATTAGTGCTTTTAGAATTGCTGATAAAGTGGTCCTTTATAAGTGCTATTAGAAGCACTGATAAATGTATCATTTATCAGTGATTTTATAAGAGATTATAAAAGACATTGTATTTTAATCTCTCTCTAGTAGTCGGCGCTTCTGTAGTGCTAATGAATACTATTTTTAGTGCTGTTAAAGGCCTATTTTGTAGTAGTGTTGTTGTATACAGTCATTAAGAACCGATACAGTGAGAGATGGAGGCTACATTATATAGGAAATTCCTCCTACACAGTTCCCACATAGCATGCTTTTTTATTCTCTTACAATTAGTTCTTAATATGCACTAGGCTTTTATACATATGCAGAAGGCATAGGATCCCACATGCACAAAATACCTCATTTTTTATATTACAGGAATGACGAAACAGAAAAAATCTATTCATGAATATCAATGTGATGCATGAAGAATGCTCATTGATATTTTATTTTTCCTATTATTGTGATTTGTACATTTTAGATTGAGTTGTAACACAACTCACACACTATTATGACTCCATAGAAAGGCAGTATTGGTTATGCTCACCTATCCAAAAACTAGGTCCACAAAAGTTGATCATGAAACTACTACATATCATGCTTTTAAAGGTTCAATAAATAGGATTTATCAATTCTAAAAATGATGTTAATCTAATAACCATTAAAAGGGGGGCCATTTATCAGTGCTAAAAAAACACCGATAAAGGCCCCTTTTATCAGCGCATATTTTATTAGTACTAAAAAAAGAGCTCATAAAAGTCAAAAAAATTAAAAAGAATTTTTTTTATAAATTTTTTCATATTCATATAAGGAAACCACTCCAATTTTATTAGTTCTTGAATCCCCTGTACCTATTTTTATTATTGCTAGTGTATCCATCCCCCTACACACGCCTGAGTATCCCTCCCTTCACTGGGTTTTGAACCTCCGAACTCTCTCTCACAAATCTATGCCTATAAAACTACCATATATTGTTTTTTCTCTATTTTTAGATATATCTATTTATTTATATATATTTTGTTATATTTTTTATCGATATATTTATATATATTTATATTATTATTTTTAAATTCATTTATAAAATATTTTGTGTGTGTGTGTTTATAAATATATTTATATATGTGTGTTTGTGTATGTCTATAAGTATAATTATACATATTTATATTTATTTACATATATTTTATATAAATATTCATATATATATTATAATATATAAATAGGTATATATTTTTTTTAATACACACACACAAAAAAAATATGTTTATATATATAAACATTATATATATATTATATAGGTATATAAATATTCATACATTTTTATTTTAAATAAATTGGATATTATTTTTTATTTTGATATGGTTTATTTATTTAGAAAGATATTTCATATGTAAATATGTTTATATATTTATTTATAAAACTAAATTTTTGGGTATAAATATATACAAATATGTATATATGTGTATATATTTATTTATAAATAATAGTACAATGATAAAATTTGAACATCATAATATCCTTATGAGGGTAAACCTTGAGAATAAATTGAGTCTCCCCCAAAAAAAATATAATAAGAGTCCCTTAAATGAGGATAAAATTCCATCAAATGATAATAAATGGGGTACCCTGACAAAAAAAAGTTTTAGAGGTCTTCGAGGCCTTTTTTGACACCAAAAAATGATGACCAAGGTTTCCCTAGGTCACCAAGGCATACATATTTTATCAACATTTTATTTGGTATCTGGTAGATCTCAAACAGACATAAGGATCAAAAGTTATTATCATTTGAAGTTCAAGTCATGTTTTCAACTTATTTTAGATCATTTATTAATTTATTGAATATTTATATATTTAAATTGTTATTAAATGTCTATTACTCAACATTAATTAGAAAATTTTTAATTGATGTTATTTTTAACTTTTTTATAAACCATTTTTCACTAAATATCTTTTATATTAACTATGATTACATATTTCTTATTATATAAATCATATTTTATAAAAATATATTATATTTATATAAATATAAACATATTTATATATTAATATATGATTTTTAATGATATATAATTTTTTTATGTTATATACCTTTTATCAATGCTAAAAGCAATCATTTTTTGCACTTATAATGGGTAGCACTTGATAAATCCAAATCTGTGGTAGTGTGATCTTGGTAAAAAAATCAATGTTTGGTGTGTCTATAGAATAGACTCAGTTCTTCCAATACCTATAAAAGGTAGTAAGTTCTTGTATGTCATGTGTAATAGAATAGGTTTTTATCTGATCCTATAAAAGACTTATATTTTAGTGGATATTGATCCTCTTGTTGATAAAATAGATTGAAGAGTAGATATAGGATCATTGGGATCTGAACTACTATAAAATTATTGGTGTTCTTGATCTTTATATTTTATTTCATTTCTTATATTCTTGAAAAATATACGTACGTTGTGTATTCATTAATTGTTTCACTTGTATATTTTTATTACTCTGGTGATTTTTTAAAAGGACTATTCACCCCCCCCCCCTCTAGCCCATTTTTTCAACTATCTCATGCAAACTGATGTAAGCATCCATGTCCTTATATTGCATCATTAATTAATCGAACATATATTTTATATGATATAACAAACATAAGAATCATTTTCTATGACTCACCAGTAGGCTTCTCTTTCACCTTCACTTAGTGGAGAAGTTGATTAGGAATATTGGATTCCATCCCATAGAACAAATTATGTTATAGGAATGTAGTGTAAAAAATTAATGCATACTATAATAGATTTATTCCTATGTGGATATTCCTGAAATCAAGGAATTATCATTGTGTTTTCATTGTTTTACTTACCATTTTCTATAATAATATAAGAGTATATTATTAGTAGATTATTGTATTATGAGGTGTGTTGTAATATATTTAATTTATATTCACCCATTATGTTATCAAGTCCCGATTTCCCCCACAATTAGACATAGAGTGTCTTGTCTCATAGGATTTATTTTGTAAATGATCCATATTTTCTTCATCATAACTCATAATTTTTCCATTCAAATCATAAGAGGGTTTTTAGATAGACGGTGTTTCCAATTGTCGACTTGTAGCTCCTTGACCTATTGGATGGACTCCCCAATCCCAAAATCTTATTTTTAATTTCCTCAACACTTGACTCTAAAAAATTATTCAATGGAAATTTTCTATTACACTTAATACCAATTTAGTTAATTTGATTTATTATCTTTATTAAGATTTCCCAATAAATAAAAGTTCCCCCAACATTGACCTCACTGAATCTTTAACTACAAGAGAATATAAACTTAGATGATGGAAGGCTTTGTATAAATTAATATTTGATTGATTAATTTTTTTTATTATCTATAAATTTTCTTATTTTATCCTTTGACGTGTATTATTAATATTAAGTGGATTTTACTTAATTGATTAACCATGTGTTGATAAAATTTTTACATAAGATCCTTTTATATTATTCCCTCTAAGAATGATTGTTAATTTATTTATTTATTTATATGATTGTGATAAAGCATCTGTAAAATAAATAACCACCCATAAGATAGAATAAAATATGTGGAATGATCGTGGTATTTATCTACCAGTTTTTTATTGAGGGAAACTCCTTGAGATAGTCTTGGAAAGTGTTGTAGAATTCCACCTATGCCCTATGTATCACCAAGGTTGGTTTCACCTCAATTAATTATTGAATATAATTAATGTTTCTAATATCTTAATACTTAAAAATTCATTTACTTCACATGTGGGTAAAGATAACCATAAGTATGGGTCAATATAAAAGAAATTGCAGGCACATTGGGCCTTACATGATAACGATGGAGGGATGATACATAATTTATCATTTTAATTTAATAATAATAATTACAAAACTCGTAAAATAAAATTAAAATAAAATAAACCCAACACATACATAGGTTATTCTAATCTCATGATAATCTATTCATGCAACGAATATGCATTTAAAATTAATTTCTATCATTCATTTAAATCTGTTATTAATTAAGTTAAAACAACTGAATTAATCCAATTAATTATCTAATTAATTAGTTAATTCATTTTATCTTAATTATCCATTAAAAATATTATAGATATTCTCATCCACTATAATATTAAATAAATTAGAAAAATTAATATAAATATAATATAATTAAGTACATGTTGTGCACTTAGAGGTAACACGATGTGTACCTATCTGAACTACCCAGCATAGTCAATATCATGTATGGTGCACTCGCATGACATCCAGTGTACATAGTGTTTGACATAATTAAATGGTGTATAAAACCAATTAATGATACATAGATGCATTTAAATTGCAGGGTGTGTAATTTTTTTAATTAACATGGAGTACTTAGCATGTAATGACCACACACAACATGTAGTTCCAATTTTTACACAGAAATAAATTTAAAATTTAGTATAATATTAAACCAATCATATGACATGTAATATCAATAAATGACACACAAACACATTTTTATTGGATTTAATTAAGTGATTGATTTAATTTAATTTTTTTACATAAACATGTCAGATACACAACATGTATAAGCCCGCTACATGTCATGTCTATCACTTTGTCATCTATCCACAATATAAGGGACTGGGTGTGTATTTTTTCATGGAAAATTATGAGGTACACGATATATACATCTGGTATGTGCTATGTAACATTCATGTTGCATGACTGTTAGTCCATATGCGTCATAGAATAAATAAATGATGTATATTTGACAACACAGTTTCCACTACTGAACCATGTAAACTATATGACATGTACATGAGTTACACATCATGTAATCCAACAAGTTGTTTGTTATCCTGGCCCAGTAAACATGTATTGTATCAACACATTACGTGATATTAATTAAAAGACATGATGAAGTAAATTCATGGAATATCCTAGTGTAATGAACATAGAAACAGGACATGTACTTTAAGTGCATGTCATGTAATTTGATGTTATCTAGAAAGAATATTTTTCACCTTCAAATGGGTTCTTCAGATATTATTTGTGTATTATCAACCTATTTTTGGTTATATGATTGAATATGAAGAAGAGTATGAGGAGTTTTAAGTGTCATCAACATTCTAATTTAAATAATAAATTAAACTTGAAATTTTTAAGCCCTTTGGAGTATAAGTTGTATTTTTTCAATGGGTAAAGTTTACTATTTAGGAAAATCAGCCAATATGTGATCGATGATGATGCATGGAGGATTTTTATAGATTCATGAGTTATCATTGGATGTTATCCTTGAAAAAACATCCTTATGTTCATTTTTCATAAAAATAAGGAGAAGAGTTTCACTAGGATGAGGAAATAAAATCATTCTTAAGAATATATATATACATATATATATATATATATATATATTGAGTTTTTAGCTTGGTGGAATTTGGGATTAGTGGGATTATCATATGCGGATAAAAAAAATTACAAGTAAAAGTGTTTTAAAATGTCCTATGTATCATCTTCAACCTCAGGCTCACGAGTTTTCACTTGGAGATAATTATCCTTGAGTTTGTATGTGTGTTCTATCTAGAATTGTAGTTGATCCAACACTACGGATGATCCATGAATTTATTTGATCATGCACCACGGTCGATAATGAATTGTGGTTGACCAATTCTCATGGTTTCTTATATATGATCACAGTTGATAGGAATGGTCGATTAGAATTTTTTGTGGTTTATCCACCTTTTCCAAATCTCATGCAGTTGATCTAGGAAAGGCATGGCAGATCTTTATGGTTAGTAAATGTGGTAAATCCTTAATTTTAAAGGGTAATGATTTGAGAATCCATAATTTATTTCTAAAGAAAATTTAAATCTGATAATATTGTTTGAACTTTTATTCATGGATAAAAATATTTTGATCATTCAAATGATCATAATCCAATCTGAGGTTGAGTAGAAATATGTGATGTGTGAGAAGTCAAAAATGTGATTGAAAGTGTTCCATGTCCTAAGAAAAGGTACCATGCCGTAGGGAGTTCTGAAATTAAGGACACTACATCATGTTAAATATTATTTAGGTATTTTAGAGGATGTGTAAGGATGAGGAAGAGATATCGACACCATAATCTTAATGTTTAATGTCACAGAAGGTGCATGATTCCATGAAACATGGAAATATTCCAAAAAAATAAAAAAATAAAATTTTGTGGATGTTGAGATATTGATATTTTGATATCTCATATCGAAGAATAAATACCATGTTTTATGGTATTAAAATGAGAATTATAATAAATATTAAATGGGTTTTAGTGAGAAATAAAACTAGAGAAATACCCTCTATTTTTAAATGCAAACATCACTTGTAGATCGAGATTCAAGGAGATTCCATATTTATGAATATGGGAAACATCATTCATGATATATATTATATGATTTTATTTATCATACAAGTAATTAAGTATTATTATTAAATACATGAGAAATATTTTGAGAGCTCGATACATCATAGTGTTAAGGATAGAAAAACAAGTCTAGAGTTGGGAGTTCATTCACTAGGGAATAATGCTTGTCACTTAAGTATTTAGATGAAGGAGAAGATCCAGATCACTCATTTGGAGTGTGTTTTGAGACCAATGGATCTACTTCAAGTTATTTTTGAAGATCTTTAAGAGTTGTATATTTGAAGGCCTATTGATCCACCAACTCGTGGATGAGTGTCTTTATCAATAAGGTGAAGATATCATCAAGAAAATATTGAGGGTATTTCTTTTTGAGACAATCATTATATAAGAGTTATAGTTTCTTACATTATACTCTAGAAGATAGATGAACATGGTGGAATATATTTTCAATTTATTTTATTGTACCTAGTTTTAAGTGATTATTAAAGATAGTGGAGAATCCATGTTTGGGAGGATAACCAACATGGAAAAGAGTAGAGTATTCTAGGTGAACCTTGTAAATATCATGTACTATAATTTATCTATTTTACTATTTCACGTGACCTGTGGATATGATAACTCATTGATTCAATTGAAAAATGTAACATGTTCAATAGGTTGAATTTAAAAGGATAATAATTCATAAAATAATACCACTTATTCACCCCTCTCAATATTCCATTCAGACTAGGGTACTATAAGTGGAATCAAAATCCATGTTGCCTATAAATATCAAAATAGGTTTTTTTAGAAATGGTAAATCTAAATTCCATGAATAGCCAAGTATTATCTACCATTAATGGAATAAAATTCCATGGTTGTATGAATAGGATGCTACCCTACCTCTTTTAACTTAACCTAAAAATTAGATATCCTTCTATAATAGGTTTTCCACTGATTACTGGAGGTTTTACTTGGATTTATGCTGACAAGAGGAATTTATAGTTGGATGGAAAGGCACAAAATGAAATCTTGATATATCTATCACATAACTTCTATTAAAAAGTCATGGGTCTCAAAACTTCCAATGAATTTAGGAAATATTGAGGAGTAGCTATGAAGGAATCATCAAAGTCAATGAAACTAAGTTTCAACTCTTAAAGAGTGGGATTAAAGACATAAAAATGGCTGATAATGAGAATACTGATGATTATTACACCATGGTAGATGAAATAGTCTGCAACATTTGAGTATTTAGTGAAAGAATAGATGATACAATGATTATGAAGAATCTTATGGGAAATTTCCTATATGGATTTGATCCTGAGGTTTCATCCTTTGAGGATAGGGATGATTTGTATCTTAATAAACTTCACAATATTCTCATAGCATACAAAATTAGACAGGATACTTCTTTAAAAAGGAATTCCAAAAATGAAATTTCTTTTAAATCCATGAGAAAATGTAAATCCATACATGAAAAAGAATATTATTTAAGTAAATATGATGATGAGGAAGATGATGATGATATCAACCAAAATATTAGTCCCCTATAAAAGATATTCAAGGAGGGAAAATAGAATATCAAAGTTAATAAATTTATGAGATGTTATAATTGTGATGATATTGGTTATATTGAAAAAAATCCCAAAGAAGTAGGATCAAAAATGAGATTCATATAAAGATGATGAGAAATCTCAAAAAAGAAGAAGAAGAAGAAGAAGAAGAAGAATAAGCATTCCAACATCAAAATAAGAAGGTTCATGAGAAAGATGAAGATGGATGACTAATATTAAACTTCAGATAATGAATTCAAATTCTTTTCCCATGTTTATAAATGATTTAATTCTTCAAGAAGTGATGATGATGTAGATGAATGGATATAACTTGACTGAGAGCTAAAATCATAGTTGGAATATTTTCTAGAAAAGATTACATGGATCAATATGTAAAATAAGTAGTTGTCGAAGGAGAAAAACAAGTATGCTGAAGAAAATAAAGAAATTGATAAGAATTAAGTCCATTACATTGATGATATTAAGAAAAAAAAGCTTATAGAATATAAACAAAAGAATATGGTGAGAGATCTTGAAGTGAATTTGTCTTGAAAGGAATAATGGTTGTCGAAGAAACAATCAAAATTTCTTGATTCCCAAAAATAATTAAAGAAAAATAAAGAATTATTCACTTAGTCAATTGAAGTTCGGGTTAATTTTTTCTAGTGATTTATGTGAATAACTCCAATGGTCAATGTAAATATGTATTAAATTTGTCTCAAGAAATATACTATTAATAATAGAAAAGTTCTTAAAAATCAACATGAAGCTATTTGGGGAAAGGGGAAAATTTGGTAGAATTCTCTACACTAAAGGGAGTGATAAATATGGTATTAAAATCATTACACCTAGGAAAAAGAAGGGTACATTTTAGTAATTCATCCCCAACAAAAATATGGTTAGATTTTCTATAAAGAAAAAAGACCATATTTTAGAGTATTTATTTGATGTCATGGAAGGTATGGACACAAGGATTTCTCTTATTGGTTTAAAATGTCATTTCCATGGAATAGGCAAGAGTCAAGGGGATATTTATTGAACAAAAAAATTAAAAACTCATCAAAAGAAATTTTTTTCCATATTTTTACTAAATATTTCCAACCAAAACATATTTTAGGTTTTGGAAGAAATGTGTGGAAGATGTAGACAATAGAGTCTCCAAGCTAAATCATGTGTTACTTGTCTATGAGAATAGTAATCTTATGATGTGAAATAAAATAAAACAGTAAATATAATCAAATAATATTAAAAAAATAAAGTACGTCAAGAAGACTTGTGAGAATTCCAAGAAAATTGAGCACACAAAGAAGGAATGTCACGTTTTTTGGAAAGACCATCTAGAATCAGTCAAAAAAATAGAGAAAGATCAATGGAATTCTAAGGTAAAAGGGAATAAAGTGATTCTAGAATATGAGGTGCAATTTGATTAAAATTCATCTATAAGTACTGAGTTGAAAATTCAAGAAAAGGTGTGTGAAATATGTGAGCATAGTTGACATGTTTCAAATTATTATATCACAATCCTACTAGCCTAGGAATAATACATAAATAGAATAATGTAAGTACAAGGTAATGAAATTACCTTAACTTCTACGATGAATAAAATGGTTCCACATAATGAAGAGGTTCAAGAAAATAATATGATTAAATAACCTATTATGGTTATTAAAAAAAGAAATATGATGACTTTGGAAAGAATAATAAGATAAGGTTGAGTGAAAACTCTCAAGATGAATGTTTCTTCTAAAATAAATAAAGTGGTCCCCCCTTATTCCTTATTATTCTTTTTTATTTTTGATATTTTTTAATGAATTGAAGGAGAATATTGAGGATATCACTACTTGATAGAAAATGAAATGAGTCTTCATGAAGTATCCTAACTACAATGAAGATGATGAAGCTAGTTCATCCCTTGAGGTAAGGTAATCTTGAGGATGAACACTGTGAAAATATCATATCATAAAAAATCTAGAATTTATGGACATCCCCATGAAAATATGAAACCAAGGTATAAAAATCGCACTTATAGACCTTTATATTGATTTTATTAAATACACTTATAAAGGGGGGGTGTTAGTTGATAAAAGGATGAGAAAATGGGGTATTGTATACTATACACCTGAATTGTTTTGATGGATTGTTGATTTTTATGCACATTAAATATTTTTCTTGATAAATATTATTGTAACAAAACTTAAAATTATATTTTTATCATGGAATTACATGAATAGGATTTTATGGACAATATTTACTACCTTGATTATATCACTCTTATTTTCTACATAGGGTTTATGATATGGAAATTCTGGGAGCACACACACAGTAGTAGATTCCAAAAATCAGAGTAAAGGGGGAAATAAAAATAAAATAACAAGAATAATATAATAGGATATATAGATTTAAGTGGTACATGAATAATCCCTACATCCAAAGAGAGGAAAAATTGTTTTTCTATTTTAGGTGAAAATTTACAAGGTGAAATTTAGTGTTATAGAAATCCCAGCTTGAGTGGAGAACATAAAGAAAGTGGTGATACAATAACCTCATGTTAGTATAGTGTCAATAAAAATAGTAACGTTATTGTGCTACATTAGCACTGAATGAAAGGTCAAAATATCAATAGTAACATGTCAGTATCATATGTAATCTCTACTATAGTGACTATGATAATGTCCACAATGCTACAATACCCACTTTGTGTCACCAATCAGCCCTGCTGCATTGATTAAACATTACTGTATTGTTCTAAAATATTTGTTGGGGCCAAATCCCCTTGATCTCCTAATATAGGGCATGTTAACCCCTAAAACACCCAACAGTCACACCATAGAGGTCGAACAACAAGAGTTGAGATTAGTGAATAGTTTTGGCCACTATTGATTCATACAAACATCATCTAATGGATCAGGCTCCACCATTCCAACATCATTCTCGCATAGACTTAGTATAGATTAATTAAATGTTCTTTTCTAAGTGTATAATTTTGTATCATCCTTCCCTTAGGTGTCTAGACTGAGAAGAGAATAGGAAATTTGAGAGCCTTGAAAAGCAGAAGAATAGATGAAAAGTCCCCAACATTATCCTTTGTATTTATGGTTAATAAGGGGGAGAGAAAAGGAAGATCACATATTGATAATAAATTTTAGTGGTATTGAAAAAAAAATCAATGGGGGAATATTGTGCATTTTAAATTTTAATTTGTATTTTATATCAATAAGTATATGCTTTTACTATGAAAAAGTAGTCGATATGTGATTGGTGATGATGCTTGGAGGATTGTTATGGATTCATGAGTTGTTATTTTATGTCATGTCTGAGAAACAATCTTTTTTTTTAATTTGTATAAAAATATGGAGAAGAGTTTAACTAGGATGAAGATTTATAATCATACCTAAGGAGTTGTATTTTTTTGAGTTTTTTTATTGGTTTAATTTTGTCATAGAGAGATTGTATTATGTGGATAATTTTTTTCCATGTAGAAGTGTTTAAAAAAGTGTCCCATATATCATCTTTAACCTCGAGCTAATGGGTTTTTACCTGAATATGATTCTACTTGATTTTATCCATGCGGTCGATCTAGCATTACGGTAGATCCAAAACTGTGGTTAATCAATCATTACATTTGATCCAATATTACGGTTGATGATGCATTATGGTTTATCAATTATCATAGTATCTTTTCAGCACTCATAGTCGATAGGAATGGCCTGTTCGAATTTCCCACAATCAATCAAGATTTTCCAAATCTCATGTGGTTGATCTAGGAAAGACATGGTAGATCTTCCTGGTCAGTGGATGCGGTAGATCTATATTGCGTAATAGTGATGAGTTGTGATTCATGAATTTATTTATGAGTAAAATTTAAATAGGATGATTTTGATTGAACTTTAATTTATCTATATAAATATTATGATCATTAAAATAATCAAAATCCAAGATGATTTTGAAGGTGAAACTAGTGGAGTGGGAGAAGATATAACTTTTATTGAAAGTGTTTCATGCCCTAAGAGAATGTACCACACCACAGGGAGACTTGAAATAAAGACTACCACATCATGGTAGATATTATATGATTATTTTAGAGGTTATAGAAGGATGAGAATGATAGATTCATTTCATATGATTAATGTGCAACATCACAGATGGTGTATGATTCTGTGCAATGTGAAAATATTTAAGAAAAATTAAAAGAAGAGGATTTTTGGATACTGAGATCTTTATATTTTGATATCACATATAGAAGAACAATTATCAAGTCTTATGGGATTTCAATCATAAGATTGACTAAGAATAAAAGAGTTAAAATGTGAAATAAAAATGGAGAAATATCCTCCATTTTTAAATAAAATGATCACCTATGGATTGATATTTAAGGAGCTTCCATATTTTTGAATATGGAAAATGTAATAACCTGAACTTTTATAAATGAAATTCCCTTATGAATGAATAAATTACTTATTAAGTAATGTAGTTATAGAAAACACATGCACTACTTTGGTTATTTTGGACCATTTTAGCCTGTCAGATATAAAATACCATTAAGCATCACAACCACTGATAATATAGTCTTTGTACAGTGACCGTTAAGATTAGTATATATTAAAGGTTATGGAAAAGTAAAATTAGCATAGATAAAATAAGTGATGTACTTGAGCAGTAGGATCATTCCCTATGAATTTCATTTATCAAATCTTCTAAGGGAGATGGAATCATTGGGTTTTTTCCTTCATCAAGACCAAGCTACAATTTAATAACTAAAGCATGAGAAAATTCATTTACAAAAGAAGATCAAGTTTATTGAGATCGCGGCCCAAACCATGTTCACTGAACCCACCCCAAGAAAGTTTCATCATCGTGTACATTACCCTTAGGGTGTATGTGGGTGTAATAAGGGGTTATGTATTAGGACCCTAAAAATATGAATTTTTATATCTTATTTTAAATGAAATAATGATTATCTTTATTCTTATTTATTATTACTTTATAAATTATTGTATAATAAGTTTGATAAAAATTAGATTTTGAAGTGAAGAAACTGAAATTGTTTTTTTGGAAAATATATGGATTTAATTAAAATAATATTTTTGATAAATTCTTGAATTATGAATTTTAGTTTAATATAATATTATTATTAAATAATATTTATATATGTAAAAATGATAATATAATTTAATGAATCCCAATTTCATCTTTATTAGTGTCTGAAGAATCTTATTGTTGAAAAAATAATATTTTTCAATAAAATGGGATTCTGATTTAAAAGTGTAAATACTCATATTTATATAATTAATTTGATAAAATAAATATTAGTTTTTAAATTAGAATTTTGAAATTAGAAAACATTGAATTTTTTATATTTTTTTGAGATGGTCGAATTTTTGGGTAAAAAATAAATATGGTATAAATATATAGTATATATTACGACATATTAATATCCAAAAGTGGTGTAATAAATAGTATAAGGAGTATCAATGACTAAAATTATGTTTTACCTTTACAATAATCTATTTTTGATGTTATTTGATTGATTTTATTGAAGGTTCTGGATGCAGTGGAAGTATGTGATGAGTCAGGCCCAACATTTATTTTTGTCATGATAAATGATTAATCTAATATTTACATGATGATAAACACCATGATCAATGGAATTAAATCGAAGAATATGGATAATGGATAAACCACAGGAACCAAAGTATAGGATCATCATAGGTTATTTATAATTAATTTAAGAAATTAAAAAAATACCATGTGAGAAATTATTTCTTTTTTGATGGATCTAAAAATGGATATACGTTGTACCATAATTTTATTACAGGAATAAAGAATAGATTCCCCTTAGCGGTGATCCACATGTGTTCCACTAATATTCTAACATTATCATAGGAATCTCCAAGTTCAAGCATGGTAGATCCTATCATTTGCATCCTTTGACTTTGATCACCTTGAGAGTCTCTTCCAAAGGATTCTCCTTAATCACTTTAGACTCAAGAGAGGAAGGTGGAAGAAGATTGATCTCTATTATTGAGAGAGTTCTTGGAGAAGGGATCTCTCTAGGGCTTCGATAGGATTCTCCAAAATCCATTATGCACAACTAATGAAATGAATTGGCTCTCTTGAAAAATAATATAATTGGGTTTATATACTACTAGGGTTAGAAATAAAAAATTGAAAAAGTTCCCTTTAATATTTATGTAATCCCTGCATAACCCCAGGTCTATAATAATAAAATTATTATTATTTATTGACATGTTCTTAACTAAAAAATTAAATTAAATATTATTTAATCAAATAATATTCAATATATATTATTCCTCATCAGACCAATAAAATCAGTTTGTCATTCCTCCATAATATTTATTAGGCATTTAATAATGAATATTTATTTAATAAAAAATATCACTACATTATTCACCAATAAATATATAAATATCATATTCACTAAATAGAAAATAGATATTTATTAAATATTCTGCTCGTATAATATTCTCTCGAATGACTGGTGATGAAATATATGTGATCAAGGAAACATGAATAATTATTAAATCCATGAATAAATAATATTTACTAAACTATTTAAATAATAAATAATAATATATTATTTAACTAAGATTCTGGATACACTTGTTACGTGACCCTCAAGGCCTCTTTCTCATTGTCATTAGGTGAAACATCTTAAAGTCAAAGTTTAGGGTCTAGAAACATTCCAAGAAACCCTTAGAGAAATAATTTAATGTCTCAATGACATAATACCTCATACAGATGCTTACTGTGTAATATAATCCCTTTATCATGATATCTCTAACCAAGCAAGTCTCATGCTCGTACCATCAACCTATGTGCTCGATGTCTCTTTGACTTTTTGAAAATCAAACATCTCTATAGAACGCCGTGGATGTGGATTTATTTAGGCTATATAATTTACATAATAGGGAATGAGATATCAACTTAAATTAAAGAACATAAGGGACCAGTCCTTTCTCGTATTATTCATTAATGAAATATTACTCGTGACACACCTACCATTTCCTACCTCACCGCGAACATATGTCATTATGGTTTTCATTAATACAAAAAATTATGTGACTTATAACACTCAGTAATAATAATCTTAAAGTCTAAGGATCAATACACATGTTTATTTATAGGAACATCCAATGACACATATAAATATAGATTTTCTACTGGCGGGTATTGTTCTCATAATATTCTACACTAAAGGATGGTATGTATAATAACAATTATGATGTGATAAGGATTTTATTAATATTCAATACAATGAATAAAGTTTATCATAAAGTACATAGAATTTGGTTCTAGGGCAATAACGATAACAACTCCCACTTTCACTATAGCCAACTGCTAACAACCTTCAATCCAATAGCTCTCACATGATACTCATGATTCTACTAAGATAGTACTTTAGTTAAGGGGTCCACCATGTTTTCTTCTATGGTAACCCTGCTTACTAAAACTTCACCCCTTTGATAACCTCAATAGGTGATACTTCTGGAGAATGTTCTTTGTTTGTTTTTGCAACCATGGATCTTTTTCAAGAGTTCCCACTGCAGTATTATCACAATACAGTGTGATAGGGTATTTACTGATAGGCACCACATCAAGATCCTAGATAATATTTTATATCCAAATGGATTTATTGGCTGCATCATAAGCCTCTATTGTAACACCTGAGACTTTTATGAGAAATATTTTGTTTTTATGTTATATAAATCATCAAAGGGATCTTTCACTACACACAACACTATCTTGGCTTGCTTTACACGCAATCGCGACCTTCCTCGATAGCTTGCATCGTAGGCAATACCGAGTTTCACTAAACAATGATATGCTATTAAAATATTATTAAAACTAGACGTTATGAATAGTAATAACCACTTTTTGAAAATTTTTAAATTTTATTTTTCAAAATGGACTTCATTTTTGGATTCGGAATATCGAAATTATCCTAGGGTGAAATTTTGGTATTTTTCTAAAAACATTCAATTTTTGATGAATAGTGAAAAACACTGGGTTACTATTTAAAAACCAATTTTTTATTTAAATAATTATTTATTTTATTTAAATTTATTTTAGGTAAAAATTTATACATAATACCTATATAAGTTCAATGCAATTCATTAGAGTGATTTTATAATAATTTTAGATATATAAAAATTTTATTGAACTTTTCACCGTCTTTTACCCACCTCCAAGGAGAATTTCCAAATTCACATAAAACTTAATTTTACTTCTTCTTTAAGTGGAATTTCAAAAATCCAAGAGACATGGTTGATTTCAGTAAGTAAAATTTTGTTCAATGAGATGAAAATAATTTTTTTTGAATAGTAACTTTTTACTTTTTTTTACCACGGTTAAAAGTAAATAGGGTAATTAAGGGTAAAAATGATATTATTATTACCCTAAAACATGTCCTAATTCTATTGGATAAGTGTAATTCAATCAAAAAAAACCTTAGGAATAAAATATGACCATTTAGGCCCACTTGGATTAGATTAGAACATTTATTATTATTTTATTTAAAGAATAGTTAAAATAGTTAAAATCAAAGTTTAATAACTAAAATATTTTTTATATAGGGTTATACATAAGATAATTTCGACTATAAATATTAATTATAAGGATAAAAATATTTCGTACATAAATATATTTTATTTGTAATTTTTAAACATTAAATAATTTATTTTATTTATGACACAATGATGATGGAGTAATTATCTTATTAATGAAATATTGACATAATTGATGTTATAAATACTCAAATAAGTGTAATTTGAGACTTTTTATGAATTAAACTAATTTTATATGTTAATATGACATGTTAGTATTGATTTACATAGCTTTTTTCGAACTAATATTTCTGTTATGATTTTCATAAAAATCAATTACCAAATAGTGTCAAAATTGACATAAAATAGTTTTTAAAACAAATATTATATTATTAATTGTTATTTTATTCCACAAAATCTAAGGTTCGTCCAAATGACTTAGATAAGGTTATAGATATTAATAATAAACAATTTGGGGTTCTTTTGGCTTGTTATAGTAATTTTATTAACCTTATAGTGTAAGAAAACAAGAAGACAGGGTAAAAGTTGAATTATCTAACTTAAAGTTAAATCTAAATGATAAGGTTAAAATAGATACCTAAACTTGTCTAAATTCAATTGGATGAGAGTATTTAGACCCATACCCACATTATCTTCGAAATAAATCAATTTGGAGCTATTAAAAACTGAATATGACTTTATAATAAAATAACATTTTTAGTTTTTCCTAAGGTGCCCCTCTCCACCCTTATAAAAGGGCACCTCCTCCCTCTCTTCCTCACACCACTTTGATCCTTAAAGATCGGCCAACCTCTGCCAAATTATTTTCTCCACTTCCCTAGAAACATATTAGAGGTCCTAGTATTCTACAAAGACCAAGTTTAGTGCCCTAAAAAGAGGTCTCAAAGAGGCGCTTCAAAGAAGAGGTAATGTCCGTTACCGATTCTTTCGACTTTATTTCTTCTTCCACTTCTTCTTATTTAGTTGTTTCATTATGAAGTAATAACATCAGTATCACCCATATACTGATATGTTATTATAAGTATTAAACAACCCTATTTCTCCATCTATCCATCCTATGGAAAACACTGCGCGTGCGTACGTACAGAATACCGTCTCCACGCCGTGGTGTAATCTATTTTCCACCACCACCTTACTTGGATGGGTATAATAGTGAAAATAAATAACTATATATGATTATTGTAAAGTTTTATTGATTCTAAAACAGTATACATACACTCTAATACAATTCCATGATCATGATAACGATATCATCGCTCGTGCGTACATACGGAATACTGTATCCACGATGTGATGTGACTCGTTCTACATGATTTTCATTGAATAATGATTATATAAATGAATTGAATGAATGAATATGATATATAATACACTAATACCATTCTGTAAATGAGGTATCTATAACCTAAAAATAATAATAAGAATTTATTCGACAAAACACGCATAAGAACAAAAAGTAATAAACACCCGAATAACAAGTAGTAATGAAATATTACTAAGAAGAAGCTAAGAATATGACCATATATGATATCATAAAAATAAGTATGATTCTAGAATATGTCAATAACATTATTCAAATCATTATACAGGAGGTTTAGACACTTACGAAGCAAATCGGACCTAAGGTAAGGGAAAATCTCACAATCTCATTTTTTTATCCGATATTGTTTATACTTCAGAATTTACTGCGGAATATTTATCATCTGCATCCATGTTTCCTAAATATGCAATATTATTTCCATCCAGATACAATTGTTTAAATCTAATTTAACCCTTTGGTGAGTTTTTACTAAAATATATGAAAATAATCTTTTGTCGTTTTTCGTACGAGGTACTTTTTGACTTTTCCGGCCAAAGTGCGGGAAGGATGTTTTTTTTAACTTATATGGCATGAATGGATTTTTAGAAAATTATTTACATGAAGCTTCCTTTACAAGTTTTCAAGTTTATTTTTAATCAACTTCTTTTAGTTTAAAATTTCATGACATGTTAAGAAATGAAAAATGTTTTTGATGTAGAAAGGATATTTTCCTCAAGAATGGAGTTCAAGTGCTTTATCAAAATTATTTTCCATATAAGATAATATAGGGTTCTGTTTCTATCCCTATTTTAAATTGATTTGATTATGTTATGATGGAATTATTTTTATGATGTCTTTTTATCTTATATGAATTATGTTATGATGGAATGGTTTTTAAGAATACCATTTTTATTACATGGGTTATGCTATGATGTATGGTTTATGATTTTGTGGCACACATAAGAATGGTATCATTATGAGATGGGTGGGACCTATATCTCCCTCCTATTCATTGGGTAAAGATTTATATCTCATGAGATAGACATTACTAGAACATCAGGTTAAACCGGTTCAGTGGAAGAGGACTAAAATGAGGAGTGAACTCGGTTCAGAAATGGACTTTATCCACTAAGATAGTCTTGGCTATGAGTCTTGACTACTAAGAAATGATTATCTATGATTATGTGTGTATACCACAAAGTTTCATGATTTATGTTATGATTATTGGGATTACATTTCACTACTATGATTTATCCCATGTTATGAAATTATGATCTCTTTTGCAGGTTAAGATTTCCAAAATGTTATGTTCTTATGAATATGATGTGATTGATATTTCTTTTGTTTACCCTTACTGAGCATTTGAGCTCACCCTTTTGTATGTTTTCTTTCCCCTGGTCAAGAGTAAGGTTATTAAGTAGGATATGCCAAGAGGGACTCTAGATATGATGAAATAAATGGGAGATTGTGTAGATGTTTTATGAACCAGTTGTTTATGTTTCCCAGTTTCTAAAGACACTATACCTATACGGTCTTTTCCTGGTTTTGTTATATGTTGTAATAAGTGTACTTCAATTTTGAAGTAATAACCATGCATGTAAATTATGGGTCGTTATAGTTGGTATCAGAGGACAGGTATAGTCAACCTTTGGAAACTAGGAAGTAAAAGCCTTAGTAAGAACCCTAAGGATAAGTCTAAGCATAGAACACAATCTTAGTGTTTTAGAAATGGACATGAACAACCTATGATAAGACCTTAAGCATGAAATTTTATTCTTTATTATGTGTTTTTCTATTATAATTAGTGTTGCTCACACTATTCTTCTTGGTTTTAGTCAATGGCTGGAACCTGAAGGAACCGTGTTAATGCAAAATGCGACGGGTAATGCAATGATTTTCCCCCTGAGCAACCAAACGTTATGGGAGATGGAATGAAAAATCTTGTAGCCATGATCATACAACTTTCTCAAAGCTATGAATCATGCAGTACTTCCAAACGAGCAAAGGAAGGAGCAACGTTCTGTTGAATCCTTCATGAGGCATCATCCACCTTCATTCAGTGGGTCTTCTGATCCATTAATGGATGAATAATGGATCAGTACCACTGAAAAGATATTTTTAGTTCTTCAATGTTCTGAACATGATAAAGTCATCTTAGCAGTGTATCATTTGGAAGTAGATGCTGATCAATGGTGTAATCTTTTTAAGAATACGAGGTAAAGGGATGAAATTGAGTCCATGGAATGGGACGAGTTCATGAACTTATTTTTTAATAAGTACTTCCCTCGTATTCTTCAAACAAATATGGGGAAGGAGTTTCTTGAACTGAAGCAAAAGGATGATGAATCTGTTGGTACCTATGAAACAAATTTTATAAGACTTGCAAGGTACGCTTCTGGTATTATTATCCAACCTGAGAGTAAGATAGATCGATTCTTTAGTGGCTTAAAACCAAGTCTTCGAAGGGAGTTAGCCATAAGGGACTTCAATAGCTACGAGGAAATCGTTCGATGTGCTCTTAAAGTTGAGATGGATATTAGAGTAATCCATCATTCATATGGGTTTGATAAGCAGAGGAAAATGGAATTCAAAGGAAAATCTAAAGATCACACTGAAAAGAAGATGAGTTTTCTCTTATGTTCAAAGTGTGGAAAGAAACATGGAGGGAGTTGTCTTAAAGGGATAAGTAAATATTTCAAATGTGTAAAGGAAGGTCATCGGGCATTTGAATGCAGCAATGATGGGAAGAAGATGTCTAGTGATGTGAACAAAGAAAAGGCTACACAGAGTGCACCTCATACACTTCAATGTTACAAGTGCAAGGAGATGGGGAATTATGCCAATCAATTCCCAAATCCAAGGGTTGATGATAGTGATCGACGTCAATAAACTCTTAGGGCCAAAGACAAAGGAAAGTCACATGTAATTTCTATCAGCGATGTGGATTACGATAACGAAGTGGTGAAAGGTATACTTACCATCCACTCTAAAGTTGAAAATTTTTTATTTGATTCAGGATCCACCCACTCTTTTATTTCTGAATAATTTTCTAAGGGTATCACCATATTACCTCAACATTTGGATGTTTAGTTAGCTGTGACAACCCCTAATGGCACAACAGTCGCATCAAAAGTTTATAATTCTTCTCCGATTGAAGTTTGTGGGAAATTGCTTCCTGCAAATTTTGTGATCCTTCCTGTAGTGGAATTTGATGTGATTCTTGGCATGGATTGGCTTTCTCTATATGGAGCTCATGTCAATTTCCAAATAAGGGAAGTCAAATTTCATATTCCAGATCAATCTATGATCATCTATCGATGCAAGGATGAACATAACCTTCCAGTGGAAATTTCTTCCATCTTATGGGTCTTGATTCCACTAAATGAAGGTTATTTATCTCAAATGGTTGGTGAGAAACTCACGATTAATAATATTCCCATTGTACGGGAGTTTGATGATGTCTTTTCAGAGGAATTTTTGGGTCTTCCACCAAAATCGTGAAGTTGAGTTTTCAATAGAACTCGTACCGGGTGCTTTGCCTATTTCAAAGACACCTTATAGAATGGCCCCAATTGAGTTGCAGGAATTGAAGAAGCAACTCCAAGAGAATCTTGATAAGGGATTCATATGCCCAAGTGTGTCACCTTGGGGAGCACCAGTTCTGTTTGTTATGAAGAAATATGGATCAATGAGACTCTGCATTGATTATCGAGAAATTAACAAGATCACTATCAAGAACAAATATCCTCTCCCACGCATTGATGACTTATTTGACCAACTAGGTGGAGCTCAATACTTTTCCAAGATTGATCTTCATTCTGGGTATCATCATTTAAGGGTTAAAAGGGAGGATATACCAAATATGGCTTTCCATACAAGGTATGGGTACTATGAATTTATAGTGATGCCATTTGTTCTTACTAATGCCCCTTCTATCTTCATGGATCTGATGAATAGAGTCTTTAGAGACTATCTTGATCAGTTTGTGATAGTTCTTATAGATGATATTCTTGTCTATTTAAAGAGAAATGAAGAACATGAAGATCACTTGAGAATTATATTGAAGTCCCAGAGAAAGGAGAAGCTTTATTCCAAATTTACCATGTGTGAATTTTGGCTTCAAAAAGTTTCATTTGTGGGTCACATAATCTCAAAAGAGGGGATATATGTGGATCCAGCAAAAAAAGAGGTTATCAAAAGATGGTTGAGACCAACAACAGTAACTGAGATCCGAAGTTTTCTTGGTTTGGCTGGATATTATCGACGTTTTGTGAATTATTTTTCACGATTATCTAATCCACTCACCAGGTTGACTCGAAATGGATTTAAGTTCGTGTGGACATAGGAATGTGAAGAGAATTTCAAGGAGTTGAAAAGAAGGTTATCCATTGCACATGTGCTCACACTTCCTTGTAGTGGAAAAAGGTTTGCGATCTACAGTGATGCATCTAAGAAGGGGTTGGGGTGTGTTCTTATGGAAAATGATATGGTGATAGCTTATGCCTCAAGACATTTGAAAATCCATGAGTAAAATTTCCCAACTCATGATTTGGAGTTAGCTGCGGTAATATTTGCATTAAAGATTTGGAGGCATTATCTTTATAGAGAATGGTGTGACATTTATACTGATCATAAAAGTTTAAAGTATATTTTCACACAAAAGGAGTTGAATATGCGCCAAAGAAAATGGTTGGAGCTGATTAAGGATTACGACTGCTCAATTCATTACCACCCTGCGATAGCAAACAAGGTGGCAGATGCATTAATTCGACAAGACCCTGATAGCTTATCCATGATGAGGATCAAAAAATAACCAATATTTATGGATTTAGAAAGGATGGATCTTGGAATTATAATGAAAGGGGGAAAATCGTATCTTTCTCAAATGAATGTTCAACCATCTATACATGTGAAGATTAAAGAGGCACAAAAGGAAGATGTAGAGTTATAAAAGAAGGTGAGAAATGTTCCTGAATTCAACCTTGATTGTGATGGGATAATAAATTTCAGGAATCAGGTTTGTGTTCCTCCCATCCCAGAATTAAAGAAGGAGATGCTGGATGAGGCTCATAGTTCTTCATTCTCTATTCATCCTAGAAGAAGGAAGATGTATAGGGACCTGAAAGAGTACTTCTGGTGGGATGGCATGAAAAGAGATGTTGCTGAATATGTCTCTCGATGCTTGGTATGTCATCAAGTTAAAGCTGAGAGACAGAAGTCTAAGGGGATGTTACAACCATTACCCATACCAGAATGGAAATGGGAAAACATTACTATGGACTTTGTCACTGGACTTCCTAAAACATCCAAAGGTGATAATGCTATCTGGGTCATAGTTGATCTTCTTACAAATTTTTCACACTTCATTACTATTAGAGAGGATTTCTCTCTAGATCATCTTTCCAGGATATATGTAAAGGAAGTGGTAAGATTGCATGGAGTAAAACTTTCCATTATATCTGATCGGCATCTGAGATTTACCTCGATGTTCTGGCGAAGTCTTCAACATACTCTGGATACAGAGTTGAGTTTCAGCACTGCTTATCATCCTCAGAAAGATGGTCAGTCTGAGAGGAAAATTCAAACTCTAGAAGATATGTTGAGAGATTTCTCTATGGATTTCAAAGGTGGTTGGGATCAACACCTACCTTTGGTGTAATTTTCTTATAATAATAGCTTTCACTCCAGTATTTAGATGGATCCTTATGAAGCTCTCTATGGAAAGAAATGCAAGACTCCCACTTGTTGGGATGAAGTTGGGGAAAGAAAGCTATTAGGACCTGATCTTATTGATGAGATGGAAGAAAAGGTCAGATCTATTCAACAACACATTAGAGCTGCTCATAGTCGACAAAAATGTTATGCCGACAACCGAAGAAAAGACCTAGAGTTTGAAGTGGGTGATAAAGTGTTCTTATGAATATCTCCTTGGAAGAGAGTAATGAGATTTGGAAAGAAGGGAAAGTTGAGCCCTAGGTATATTGGTCCTTTTGAAATTATGGATCATGTTGGGAAGGTAGATTACCAATTGGCAATTCCACCGAATCTCTCCCAAGTTCACGATGTGTTCCATGTATCACTCCTGAGGAAGTACATACCTGATCCTCCACATGTACTCAGCTCAGAAGTTGTACCGTTGGAGCAAGATCTTTCTTATGAAGAACAGTCGATAGAGATTCTGGATCATAGCGAAAAAGTACTACAGAACAAGATCACTCGCTTGGTGAAATTCTTATGGAGGAACCACCAATTAGAAGAAGCTACATGGGAACTTGAGGATATGATGAGGGAGAGTTATCCTCATCTGTTTGTAATGAAGTGACGAATTTCGAGGGCGAAATTCATTTTAAGGGGGTAGAATGTAACAATTGAGGCTTTTATGAGAAATATTTTGTTTTTATGTTATATAAATCATCAAAGGGATCATTCACTACACATAACACTAGCTTGGATTGCTTTACACTCAATCGCGACCTTCCTCGATAGCTTACGTCGTACGCAATACCGAGTTTCACTAAACAACGATATGCTATTAAAATATTATTAAAACTAAACATTATGAATAGTAATAACCACTTTCTGGAATTTTGTAAATTTTTTTTTTCAAAATGGACTTCATTTTTGGATTCGGAATATCGAAATTAGCCTAGGGTGAAATTTTTGTATTTTTCTGAAAACTTTCAATTTTTGATGAATAGTGAAAAACACTGGGTTACTATTTAAAAACCGACTTTTTATTTAAATAATTATTTATTTTATTTAAATTTATTTTAGGTCAAAATTGATACATAATACCTATATAAGTTCAATGCAATTCATTGGAGTCATTTTATAATAATTTTAGATATATAAAAATTTTATTGAACTTTTCACCGTCTTTTACCCACCTCCTAGGAGAGTTTCCAAATTCACATAAAACATAATTTTACCGCTTCCATTAGTGGAATTTCAAAAATATGAGAGACACGGTTGATGTCAGTAAGTAAAATGTGGTTCAATGAGATGAAAATAATTTTTGGTGAATAGTAACTTTTTACTTTTTTTACCACGGTAAAAAGTAAATAGGGTAATTAAGGGTAAAAATGATATTATTATTACCCTAACACATGTCCTAATTCTATTGGATAAATGTAATTCGACCAAAAACAACCTTAGGAATAAAATATGACCATTTAGCCCCACTTGGATTAGATTAAGACATTTATTATTATTTTATTTAAAGAATAGTTAAAATAGTTAAAATCAAAGTTTAATAATTAAAACATTTTTTATATAGGGTTATACATAAGATAATTTAGACTATAAATATTCATTAGAGAGGAAAATATATTTCCTACATAATGATATTTTATTTGTAATTTTTAGACCTTAAATAATTTAATTTACTTATGACACAATGATGATGGAGTAATTATCTTATTAATGAAATATTGACATAATTGATGTTATAAATACCCAAATAAGTTTAATTTGAGTCTTTTTATGAATTAAAACAATTTTCTATGTTAATATGACATGTTATTATTGATTTGATTAACTTTGTTCGAACTAATCTTTTTGTTATGATTTTCACTAAAATCAATTACCAAATAGTGTCAAAATTGATATAAAATAGTTTTTAAAACAAATATTATATTATTAATTGTTATTTTATTCAAAAAAATATAAGGTTTGTCCAAATGACTTAGATAAGGTTATATATATTAATAATAAAAAAATTGGGCATCTTTTGGATTTTTATAGTAAGTTTATTAACCTTATAGTGTAAGAAAACAAGAAGACACGGTAAAAGTTAAATTATCTAACATAAAGTTAAATCTAAATGATAAGGTTAAAATAGATACCTAAACTTGTCTAAATTCTATTGGATGAGAGGCTTTGGACCCATTCCCACATTAGTTTCGAAATAAATCAATTTGAAGCTATTAAAAACCGAATATGACTTTATAATAAAATAATATTTTTAGTTTTTCCTAAGGTGCCCCTCTCCTCCCTTATAAAAGGGCACCTCCTCCCTCTCTTCCTCACACCACTTTGAGCCTTCAAGATCGTCCAACCCCTGCCAAATTTTCTTCTCCACTTCCCTATAATCATCATAGAGGTCCTAGTCTTCTTCAAAGACCAATTTTAGTGCCCTAAAAAGAGGTCTCAAAGAGGCGCTTCAAAGAAGAGGTAATGTCCGTTACCGATTCTTTCAACTTTATTTCTTCTTTAACTTCTTCTTCTTTAGTTGTTTCATTATAAAGTAATAACATCAGTATCACCAATATATAGATATGTTATTATAATTATGAAACAAGCCTATTTCACCATCTATCCATCCTACAGAAAACACCGCGCGTGCGTACGTACGGAATACCGTCTCCCCGCCATGGTGTAATTTATTTTCCACCACCACCTTACTTGGATGGGTATAATGGTGAAAATAAATAACTATATATGATTATTGTAAATTGTTATTTATTCTGAAATAGTATATATACACTCCAATACAATTCCATGATCATGGGAACGATATCATCGCTCGTGCGTATGTACGGAGTACCGTCTCCACGATGTGATGTGACTCGTTCTACATGATCTTCATTGCATAATGATTATATAAATGAAATGAATGAATTAATATGATATATATTACACTAATAACATTCTGGAAATACGGTATCTATAACCTAAAAAGAAGAATAAGAATTTATTCGACAAAACACGCATAAGAACAAAAAGTAATAAACACCTGAATAACAAGTAGTAATAAAATATTACTAATAAGAAGCTAAGAATATGACCATATATGATATCATAAAAAGAATTATGATTATGGAATAAGTCAATAACATTATTACAATAATTATACATGGTGTTCGGACACTTACAAATCAAATCAGACCTAAGGTAAGGGAAAATTTCACAATATCATTTTTTTATCTGAGATTGTTTATACTTCAGAATTCATTGGGAAATATTTATCATCCACATCCATGTTTCCTCAATATGTAATATTATTTCCATCCAAATAAAATTGTTTAAATCCTATTTTACCCTTCGGTGAGTATTTAGTAAAAGATACGAAAATAATCTTTTGTCATTTTTCGTACGAGGTACTTTTTGACTTTTTCGGCCAAAGTACGGGAAGGATGTTTTTTTAACTTATACGGCATGAATGGATTTTCATAACATTATTTCCATGAAGCTTACTTTACAAGTTTTCTAGTTTATTTTTAATCAACTTATTTTAGTTTAAAATTGCATGACATATTTAGAAAGGAAAAATGTTTTTGAAGTAGAAAGGATATTTTCTTCCAGAATGCAGTTCAAGTGTTTTATCAAAATTATTTTCCATCTAAGATAATATAGGGTTCTATTTATATCCCTATTTTAAATTGATTTGATTATGTTATGATGGAATTATTTTTATGATGTCTTTTTATCTTATATGGATTATTTTATGATGACATGATGTTTAAGAATCCCAATTTTATTACATGGGTTATGCTATGGTGTATGGTTTGTGATTTTGTGGAACACATAAGAATGGTATCATTATGAGATGGGTGGGACCTAAATCTCCCTCCAATGCATTGGGTAAAGATTTATATCTCATGAGATAGACATGGCTAGAATGTAAGGTTAAACTGGTTCAGTGAAACATGACTGAAACGTGGAGTGAACTCAGTTCAGAAATGGACTTTGTCCGCTAAGATAGTCTTGGATATGAGTCTTGACTAATAAGAAATGATTCTCTATGATTATGTGTGTATGAAACAAAGTTTCATTTTTTTATGTTATGATTATTGGAATTATATTTCACTACTATGATTTATCCCATGTTATGAAATTATGATCTCTTTTGCAGGTTAAGATTTCCAAAATGTTATGTTCTTATGAATATGATGTGATTTATATTTCTTTTTTTTACCCTTACTGAGCATTTGAGCTCACCCTTTTGTATGTTTTATTTCCCCAGTTTAGGAAGAAGGTTATTCAGTAGGATATTCCAAGAGGGACTCTAGATATGATGAAATAAATGGGAGATAGTGTAGATGCTTTATGAACCAGTTGTTTATGTTTCCCAGTTTCTAAAGACACTATACCTATATGGTCCTTTCCTGATTTTGTTATATGTTGTAATAAGTGTAATTCAATTTTGAATTATTAATCATTCATGTAAAGTATGTTTGTTATATCTATATACTTGGACTCGTCTCTAGAATTAGTGACAACTAGCTAATTTGAACTCTTCCAGCTCATATCTCCTCTATTGAGACATAAAACATATCCTAATTGTGACTTCAGATCATTCCTATCTCTTTGAAAACTAGAATCAGTATAACCCCTGGTAACTAGCTCCTCGCCACCACTATACACTGGGAACGTAAACTTAGTTTTTCTGAGATACATAAAGATAACCTTAATAGTAGAACAATGTTGTTCTCATGGATCAGCTTGATATCTTTATACCATTCCCAATGCATAGGAAACATCATGTCTAGTACATAACATGACAAGACATACATGATTGATCCTATCACTGAAGATTATGGTATATTACTAATTCTATCTTTCTCCTATTGTTTCAGATGACATGTCTTCTTATAAATATGTATACCATGTGACACTAGAAATAATACTCACCTGGATTGTTTCATAATAAATATATTTGATACCTAGTCAATGTATATACTTTTACTCAGTCTAAGAAACCTCTTGGATATATTAGGAATGATCTTTATCCCTGGAATATAGGTCGTTCCACCTAATTCCTTCATAGAGAAACACTTGTTCAACTAGTCCTTAATAGACTATAAGAATGGTATGTCGTTTCCAATAAGAAATATGTCATCAAAATATACTATTAGGATAACAACCAAATTCCCACTAAACCACTCGTAAACACATGGCTCATATTCATTATTAATGAAACCAAATTCATTTATAGCTTTATCAAATCAAATTTTCTATGAATGAGAAGCTTGATTCAATCCATAAATGGATCTCTGTAAATTTCAAATCTCTTTGGCATCACCTGGAGTCAAGAACCCTTCTAATTGTGTCATATTGATATCTTCATAAAGGTTCCCATTAACGAAAGTTGTTTTACATCCATATTATAAATTTCATAGTCATGGTAAGTTATTATAGAAAGTATAATACTTATGGATTTAAACATGGAAACTGGTGAAAATGTTTTATCATAGTCAATTCCTTGATGATGTTTAAACCCTTTATCCACTGGTCTTTCTTTATAGGTATTTAATTTACCTTTCATTTCTTTTTTTCTCTTGAATACCAATTTTTACCCTGTTTGATTTACATCAACCAGTGAATCGACTATAACTCAAACTTTGTTATGATAAATGGAATCCATTTCATAATTCATGGATTATTTCCATCTTGTAGCTTCTAAACTCTCTACTACCTATTTTAAGGAGATAGGTTAATCATTTTCAACCTATAATGAGTCACCATCTTTGATGACTAGAAAACCAAATCTCTCTATTTCTCCCACCTTTCTAGTGATCTTATATAGTTCATGTGTTTCAAGAACTACTTCTTTAATAGGGACATGTGGAATCTATTCCTATACCAAATATTGTGTATCTTGAGCATCAACTTTATAGAAGTCAATATCTCTCCCACTATCCTTTTTGAGGATATACTCCCTCTCAATAAATACATCTTGTCTATATATAGTCACTTTCTTGTATAATGGGTTGTATAGGTAGTATCACTTTTTTTCCTAAGGATACCCTATAAAGACACACTTTTTGCCCCGTGTTTTCATTTGTTTCCTAAGAAGGCCTTAACAAATTCCCCACAACCTCATACACATGTTTGCAAAAAAAAGGGTTATTTACACTCTATAACTCAAAGGTAATTACATTTTCTTCATTATTTAGTGCTTGGTTTAATGTATAATCCACATTTTTTAATACATATCCCCAAAAGGATAGTTGAATATCTTCATGACTAATCATCGACCATACCAAGTATAACAAGGTACGGTTTATCCTTTCACTAACACCATTCCATTATGGTGTGTAAGGTGGAGTGAGTTGAGATAGAATCCAAAACTACAATGGAAAGTCGATAAAATCTTGTTTAAGATATTCACCACCTAAATCTGATCGAAGCTTCTTTATCTTATTTCCATGTTGATTCCCATCTTCATTCTTGAATTATTTGAATTTCTAAAAGGAAGCGGACTTATACCTCATCAAGTAGACATAGCCATATCTACTTAAGTAATCAGTAAGAGTTATAAAGTAAGAATACACACCTCTATATTTTATTGGAAATAGTCCATAGAAATCAGTGTGTACCAATATTAGAAGCTCTGTGGCCCTTTCACACTATCTAATGAATAGTGGTTTAGTAATTTTTCCTTATAAACAATCATGATATCTTTCAAGTGTTTTTAGCTCAAAAGAGTCTAAATAACCATCTTGATATAGATTTACCAAATGCTTCTCATTTACATGAAAAATATGATGATTTCGTATCTAGGTGTAATATGAGTCATGTGAACATGGTTCATTATCTATTGTCAATAATTTTTTTTCAAAATTTAATACGTAAAGACCGTTGTTTAAATGTTCTGTATCATAGAATATGTTATCTTTATAAAATAAGAAAAATTTATTTCCAAACACGAAAATAAAACCATAGGCATCTAGACATTATACATGAACTATGTTCTTGGTAACCGTTGTTACAAAATAACAATCTCTTAAAACCAATATCATTCATGTTGGAAATTAAAGGTGTAGTATCCAATGGCTAGAGCATCCTTCCTCGCACTAGTTGTAGTTAGAAAATCTACCTCTCCTCAAGAAATATTTCATAATCTACTTGGTTCATTCATTTGTATAAATATGTGAGTACCATAATCTATATATAATAACCAATGTGTAGATATTAAAATATTTTACTCAATACAGAACATGCCTTTAGCTTCCCCTTACTTATGGGTGTAGTTCTACTTCTAGTGTCCTTGCTAGCCACGTCAAAAACATATTGCTTCCCTTTCTTTTCCCTGCATATGGATCTTCCTCTTCTTGTAAGTACAGTTGGTGCAAACCTATCATAGGGAATGGAAAAATAATATTTTAATTACCTATGTATAGTATATCAGTTGATCCTAGGTAGTCTCCTAAAGAGGAGTGCACAGAAAACAAGGTTTTCACTTTTTTTAGGTTTTCCAAAAATGATTGGTTTTAATTACTTTGAATTATGTGAGATGAATAAACATCTTGAATTGATTGGTTTTAAAAAAATTAGAAATATGGTGATCGTATTGGGTTTGGCTAGACCTAGTGTTGTGCTATAATAGTTTTTGTAACACCTCAAGCTTCCATGGTATGCTTCTCTTTGAATAATAGAGCAGCGTGTGTTGTACGCAACCTCAAGTTCTAACACACCGCGACCAATCAAAGTAGCTGTTATGAATAGTAATACCCATTTTTTGAAATTATATAAATTTTATATTTCAAAATGGACTTCATTTTTGTATTTTGAATATCAAAATTATCCAAAGTTGAATTTTTTGTAATTTTCTGAGAACTTCCAATTTTCTATGATTAGAAAAAAAATAAATAAAAACAACCTTTTTAATCAAAATAATTTATGGTGATAAATTATACTATTGATTGGTTTAAAAGTATAATTAGAATATATTTTTACCATTTTATCCAATGGCGGTCATTAGAATTAATTTCACTTTGAAATTGGATATAAACAATTGTCAATCTTTTGAAATATATTATTTCTTAAAAACACGATATTTGTTGTCACAGCAGGAATTAATTATTAAATTAATTAATTAAACCTATATGTTTTGAATTTTTTAAAATATACATCATTTTTGAATTAGGAATATCAAATATAGCTTAGTGTGATTTTTTTTGTATTTTTCTGAAAAACTTCAATTTTTGATGAATAGTGAAATCACTAAGTGGTAGTTAAAAAACTAATTTTTCGTTTAAATAAAACTTTACCAGTTCTATGAATTGAATTTTAAAAATTCAACATACATGGTTGTCATTAGTAAGTAAAATGTGGTTCAATGGGATGAAAATAATTTTTGGTGAATAGTAACTTTTAAGTTTTATTAATCGCGATTAAAGGTAATTAGTGTAATTTAAGGTAAATATAATGTTATAATAATATGAAATTACATTTACACTTGTACTACCCTTATTGGATGAGTCATGGCCGACCAAGAAAATCCATGGGTCAACTTGGGGACCCCATGGAGCCACTTGGGTAAGAAAATGACATTAATAACTTTTTATTTAAAGTAAGAATAAAATTGTCACAAACATGTGTTGTTTTACTAAAACAATTATTACATGGGTTTATATAAGTTAAATTTTAGACTATAAATATTAATTGGAAATCTAAAAAGGTTTCCTACATCATGGTAATTTTTTTTTTATTTTTAGACATTAAATAAATAAATTTATTTATGACACCATGATGATGCAGCGATTACCTCATTAATGAATGATTTAAATAAAATGAAAAGATAAGGTAAAATCTAAGAATTACACTTGTCTAAAGCCTATTGGATGGGTTTATTTCGAACCCTTATCACCTTATCCTTGAAATATATCATTTTTGGACCTTTAAAATCCTAAAATCATTTCATAATAATGTAACATTTCATGACTTTCCAAAAGTTCCCCTCCTCTCCTCTTATAAAAGGCCCCCACCTCTACCACCTTATTCACACTTTCAAAGCCATTTGGCTCCGCCAAAATCTGCCCAAATACTCTCTCAACTTCCCTCTCTTACTCCTAAGAGCCTCACTTTGGCCATAAGTCTTCCCAAGTAAGTCGTTGGCTCAAATCAAAAAGAGTTACCCGATTTTAAGGTAATGTATTCTCTTATGTTCTTTTGTTTTATTTTGATTCTCCAACCCCTTAAACTATTTTTATTCATTTATTTTGTAACAAAACCAGTATCTTAAATATAATAGTATTTTATTATGATAAGTATTTGATTTACACATACACACACCTTCTTTTAATGGTTAAAGAACATACCGTTTCTGTGGGTGGCGAATTACTGCCTCATGAAACGATGATTGTTCAATATTCTTTTAACACCTCTCATGGTGGCCATTAAGATGTCACTATATTTATATGATATATATTATGTTTATGTTTTCCTTATGCTTATGTATTTTTCATTTATGGCATACCTTTATGATTTCCATTATGGGTAGACGCAATAATTTCATTTTAGGAAGTGTGGACTACCGCCCCCTCAAAGTGATTTGAATCATTAATGCCATATATGGGACGTATAAAGGATGGATTAAATGATATTATATATGATATTATACTGGAATTATAATATGCATTTATATCATTATGATTTCATTCCATTAAATACGAAATAGAAAAGAAAGTAGCGTTCATGCATACGTACGACTTACCGTCTCTATGAATGGTACATTTCATTTCTTACCTCTAAATGTTATGTAATATTATAAATGAATGTATATACTAGATATATATGATATCTAAATCATGAATATAATTATTGATATAATGGATATTTTACCATATAAACTACTTGTAATTATAAGACGTTTATTGTTGACTCAAGTACCAAAGATCGACAAAACGACCGTTATTAAATTAAATGATTACATAATGTTCATAACATGGTAATAAGTAATGTAAAAGGAATAATGAACTTGAAAAGGGTTCTTAAGAAAATATAAATTAACTATAGTGTATTATTCATGAGATTAAATAACGATCGAGTCAAGTCGGACACGAGGTAAGGGACTTCGTCTCAATCTCCTTTCATTGAGGCATATTTTATTTTATACACAACTTTATTTTATGCGGTGTATAAACTCGTTTGACTTTTACTTTTATTCGAAAGGAATATTTATATACGAATTGTTTTTACTAAATGACAAAAGGAATTTTTTGTCTTACGTACGCGGCGACAATGACTTCTGCGCCACCGTGACCATTATTTGAGTTTCGGCTTCCTCTACAAGCCATAACTTTTTTTTAAATGAAAAATAATTACCACGTCTTACTTTTATTTTATTTTGGTATTGAAAATGGTTTTGATAATGTTTTTATTATATCAATGTGTTGTATTGATATCTTGTGATTGAAATGTGGAAATGTTATGTTTTCTTTATGCATGTTTTGTATGATACGATTATGTTGTGGTTTATGATTTGTTTAAACCTTTTCATATAAGGAATGCATTAGACTTAATAAGTGATAGGTGGAGCCCGTTATAGCTCCTCGATGCATCGGTATTTCTCATGAGACAAACTAGTGTCTTAGCACAAGGCCTTGACAAAATCTTATTTGTAGTCTTGGCACAAGGCCTTGACTATGTGGTTATGATAGTCTAGAATTATGTATTCCATCATTATGAAAGTGGTTATTGATATTGAATGTGATTATTCGACTAGTAGAATATCCATGTGAATAAGTAAATGGAATTATTTCATTTTATTTTTTCCATATTATGATGAAGTTCATGTTTAAAAGGCTTTTGTTTTAGTTATACATTGCCTTAAATGCTTATGTTTATTTATGAAAGTTCCTTCTATATTGTTATCCTTACTGAGCATCTGAGCTCACCCCTTTCTATGTTTTATTTTTCCCAGGATGTGAAGAAATATTTTATGACTGACTTATAGGGATAGTCTGAAGGGGATATGAGTGTGGACTATGGTGACCATCTTATTGTAGTTTTTCACTTTATGATATAATATAAAATTTATGAATGTATCTAGTGTTTCCAATGCTACTAAACTAATCGGTCATTCAAGACTTGATGTTTTGTGATCATGACAATGTTACGTAATAATGCACTGA
The DNA here is from genome assembly GCA_963277665.1 of Viscum album. Taxonomy (NCBI): domain Eukaryota; kingdom Viridiplantae; phylum Streptophyta; class Magnoliopsida; order Santalales; family Viscaceae; genus Viscum; species Viscum album. The sequence goes on along the minus strand of OY728123.1, from coordinate 1,558,918,354 downwards.
CTCTGGGTAACTGGGGTCGGAGCATTACAGTTTCCAAATTTGTTCCTTTTTCTTTCTTTAACTAGTAAGAGAGAGATTCATCTATTGAGTCCTTTATCTCCCTTCGTCAGATGGATGTGATGAGAATTTTCCTATCCAAAACCTTAGATTGTTCTATCCTCTTTAAAATGTGTGTAGGGTTATAGAAGATTTATTGATTAATTAGATCAATCCCTAACTAGGAATTTTTATTCCATAATAAACTAATATTCTGACATACAATCCTACACATGTGCTGAAAACCATTGAACACTCACCACCCAACCCTAATCTTGTTCAACCATATACAGATTATAATTGGGTAGAGGGAGATGTGATCATCGACCAAAGAACTTTATTATAAAAAAATAAAAACCTAACACAAGTGCATTTAGAATTTAAAACTAAATTAATAATTGAAACTGGAATAAGAAATAATATGGAATATTATTAATTTTAAGCAAAAGAACTAAAGAAAATCATGTTGTTCCAGCCTCCCCTCTTCACACGATCACTCAAATTAAACTACCCTTCCATGGATGGGGTAAGCGAGATGATATGGGAGAGGAGATACATTTTAAAGTAAATAAAATAAAAGAAATAAAACTGAAATTGGTCATCCCTAAGTGTCCCTTGGCTTCCTCCTAACTCAGAGTGTGTTGGAAGGCTGTTGGAGGATGGTAATTATAGGTATTCCCATCCAAAACCCACAGCCTGCTACATTTAATTTTTTTCTACGCATCGCTATGTACACAATGTGTACTTGGGGTACATGACGTGTACCTTATATCTGGTATTTCCTCCATCATGTTGAATCCATGGAAACTTCATACGCGACTTTGACTGTTTGACTTTTTCTTTACGATGTGAACTGAAGACTCACAACGTGTACTTGGATTTCACAGCATGTATGCTCATCACAACTTGTCCAGTGTAGATATTCCTTACTTGATGTGTTCCAAACGTGTACTTGTGGTACATGACATGTAATCAATTTTTCTTCAGCTTCCACCTCTTCTTCTCTCTCAAAAATATGGTGTCGCATTTGGTATGTAAATTATTAATTTTTATCCTTTTTCATAAGTTTGTAATTTCCTACCATAAAACATAAAACAAATCAAATTATTCCAAAAATGGTAAATATTATTCATTTAATTACACAAATTAATACATAAAATATACACTTAAATTTTCTATGTCAACAGTATTCAGAAGATTTAGACTTATTATGATTATTGGGCTCCTTAACCTTTTTATTCCTTTCCTTATTCACCATAATCACTTCTGGTTTGTTAGGCCTCATGTACTTATCCACTTGGAGAATCAAATTAAGAAGTTATGAAATAATCTTCTCATTATTTATCATATTATAATTAAAAATAAAATTGGAGAAGGTCTTGGGTAGTGAGGAAAGTATAAGATATATGTGCAAATCATCTAGGAATTTAATTTCTAAGATGTCTAAGCATTCAATATAACCAATAATATTAACTACATGAGTCCCAAATGGCATCGACCCTCCAAAATTAATTATAAATAGAGCATTGCAGATCTCATGTCTATCTTGTATTACCTTCTCTTCATAGAGATCCTAAAGGTGATATATCCTTTTATACACGTCCATGTCCACAAGTTTCTTTAAATGATCATTGTTCATGGATGATAGCATGAAACACTTAAAATGTATAGTATCATTCAAATGTTTCTCACATAAAGACAACTCTTCCTCACTATCTTCATTACCAAGAACATTTGGAATAGGTTCTTCAAGTATATACAATTTCCTTTCATGGAATAGGATAATTTGTAAGCACCTTTGCCACTCTTGGAAATTTGTGTTATTGAGAAGGTTATCCTTCTCAAGTATGGATCACATTGATATGTTTGAATTCATTTTTATTATTGTTTCTACAAATAAGATGATCATAGTTTTAGTACTTTATCTGATAATAATTTATACAAATAAATAAATATTATATTTATTAATCTCCAACTATTTTATCAAAACCCAATATCCCATGCCATTTTCTTTAGAATATCCTATTTCTTGGATATTCTAGTAGAAAGGATCCATATTTCCCTTCTCATCACCCCAACTTTGGATGGTCATGAAATTTTAAGGGTTTTAGGTAGGAATTCCAAATGTCAGCTGTATTGACTCGTGGTTCCTTGATCTTTTGATTGGACTCCCCAATCCTAAAATCATTAAATTAAATTTCCTCAACATTTTTCTCTTAGTTACACCAAGTCCTACTTTGTCAATTAACCCTTGATGTGAATTAATTTAAGCCAATACAAAACATCAAGTTATAATTCCTTGATAATTGAAAGCACCCCAACTTTGACTGGTCAAGCACATTGAACTATGGTTTGATTTTAACTGAAGTAGTGAAAGTATATACCATCGTAATATATATAATTGAGGGATTTTATCTTTTATGTTTAAATTTATGATTATTATCTTTATTTCATTCTTGTCAATATTAAGTGGATTTACTTAAGTGATTAACCATGTCATAGATAATATTTACACATAATCCAATTTATTTTACTTATATCTCACACGATTTGTAAATTAATTAATTCAGGTGATCATGAAAAAACATCCATAATGAAATAACCATTAAACTTTGACAAAAATAAAATAGTATATTGGTATTATTATGAGTGTTCACTAATGGTTTTTTTATCTAGAGGATGATAAACTAACCATCATCCTGGGGGAAAACACCTTGAACCAATTAAGATTCATGTTGCAGCTTCCCACTTGTCCACCTATGTATCTCTCTTGGATTATTTTTGCCTCATCTCCAAACTTAAACTGCCTAAACTAACTTGGGATCACCATCCATTACATATGATTTTACTCGCATGCAAGCGAGGGAACCAAAGGATTGGTTTAGGGGTTTACATAAAATAAACCATGGGCATACATGACCTTACATAATGTGAGGAAAGATGACACAAATACCAAAAAAATTAATTTAATAATAAATTGAAATAAATTAATCTCATAAAAACATCTATTCTAAGATCATGATCATTCAAATGTATGCAAAAAATTATTCATTTAATAAAATTAGCATTAAATTCTAATCATTCTTATTTAAGATAAATCATGTTTGAATCAATTAAGTATATTATTTAATTAATCAATTCTTTTATCTTAATTGTCATCTAAATTTACTTGATATTATCATCCATCATAATTTTAAACAAATTAAATAAAATTAATTAAAATTAATTGTGTATAATAAAAAATATACCTTGGAGGAAACATGGTGAGTACCCGTCCGAACTACCCAACATGTATTATACTCATATACTGTTTACTCTTGTGACATGTGGCATACATAACTTATCATGTAATTTATAAACCTGTAATATCAACTTAATGACCTCATGGTTTATATGGTATTTATGTAGCATGTTATGCTTCAATGAACATGGAGTAATAACTGTAATATAACTTATACATGATATGTAGATCCAAAAATTACGTAGAAATTAATTAGACATTTAAATATATAAAACCCATCATATAGCATGTGCTATAAACTTAATTACCACACATAACACATATTGATAAGGTTCATATAGTATATTAGATTAATTTTCAATTCTACATAATTAGGTAAAAGTACACGGCATGTACATTAGAGCAACATGGTGTGTAGTTTTCTCACCATCTATCTCTGGCACATGCCTAGGGACTCACCGCGTGACCATGCCATTGAAAATGTTGGAGTATATGACATGTACATGGGGTTCACAGCATATGGTATTCATGTTACATGGCCCCCAATCATGTAGTTAATTTCAGAAGATACGCAACCCATCTATGACTAAAGGACTACACACCATGTATGGAAGTTACATGGTGTGTACTCTAGTAGACCATGCACTAGGAAAGCCTAGTTAACACATGGTGAATAATTAAATTCACCATGTGTTATAAATGAAAAAGGATTTAATTAATTTTGAATTAATTATTGATGCATTAAACACTAGTACAAGGGTTGTACCTCTGAGTTACACAGTGTGTACCTCTGAGTTACGTGGCATGTACTCTTGTGTCATTTCGGATAGACTCCTTGAAACCTATGGATGAGATCTTTGAATTTCTTTTGACCATAAAACTAATCAATCTAATTATATTTACAAGAAACAAATAGGAAGAAATAAGTTATCAGAATTTATATTAAATATGGGTTAAACAAGAGTTGAAAACTAATAATAATGTGTAAATCAATCAATGATCTTTAAATAATTATAAATAATTATTTGACTCCTCTTATACCACTTGAAGTATCCGGACATAGTGGAAGTGTGTGATGGTTTATTCCAAACATTTCCTTTTGTCATGATCAATGATTAATTTAAGATTTACATGATGATAAATGTGATGATAAATGTAATAGAATCAAGAATAGATTCCCTCTAGCAGTAATCCACATGTGTTTCACTAATCTCCAAACGTCGTTGTAGGAATCTCTAGGTGCTAGAATATTAGATCATATCACTTGTGTCATTCGCCTTTGATCGTCTCAAGAATCACTTCTAAATGATTCTACTTGATCACTCTAGACTCAAGAGTGGAAGGTTGAGGAATATCACTCTCCGTTCTTGAGATATTTCTTAGAGAAGGGATCTCTCTATGGCTTCAAGAGGATTCTCCTAATTTCATTATGCATAACCAATGAAATGAATTGACTCACTTAAGAAATAATATAAGTGGGTTTATATACCTATAGTGTTAGAAATAAATAATTAAACAAGTGACCTTTATTGTTTATTTAATCCCTTAAGAACCCCATGTCTATAATAATATAATTATTATTATTTCTTGACATGCACTTAACTCAGGAATTAAATTAAATATTATTTAATCAAATAATATTCAATATATATTATTTCTCACTAGAACTATAAACATGGTTCTTTATTGATCTAAAATATTTATCAGGCCTTGAATAATGGCTATTTATTTTATAAATAAATATCTTTGCATTATTATCCAATAAATAAATAAATATTCTATTCACTAAATAGAGAATAAATATTTATTAAATATTCTGCTCACATGATATTCACTCGAATAACTGGTGATGGAATATATGTGATCCAAAAAACATAAATATTTATTAAACACATATGGTAATAATATTTATTCAACTTGTTAAATAATAAATAATAATATATAATTTAATTGAGATTCTAGATACACTTATTGTGTGACCCTCTAGGCCTCTTTCTCAGTGGAATTTGGTGAAGCAGCCTAAAGTCCAAGTTTAGCATCTAGAATCATGAAAAGGCACACATATAGAAAGAAGTTAATGCCTCAATGACATAATAACTCATATAGATGCTAACTGTGTAATATAATCCCTTTATCATGTATCTGTAATCAATCAGGCTGCATGTTAGGGCCATCAACCTATGTGTTTGATGTCTCTTTCTTTGAATTTTCAGAAATCAAATGTTCCAATAGAATATCATGACCATTAATTTATTTAGGCTATATCATTTCCATCATGGGTCTTGATATTTAAACTTCTATTAAATAATATAAGGTAAAAATAATTTCTCACATTATTCATTAATGAAATGTTACTTGTGATGTACCCAACGTATCCTAACTCACCGTGAACATATGTCATCCTAGTTTTCATCAATATATTAAAGCATGTGACTTATAAAACTCATTAATAATAATATCAATGTATAAGGATCAATACACACATCCATAAATAAAAACATCTAATGACACATATAAATATGGATTTCATACTCGTGAGTCTCATTCTCATAATATCCTATACTAGATATTACCAAGGGCATACACCATGAGAAGGTGACTAAAAGTCCTATGAGTCTCCATCACTGATATCCTGTATTATTTGTGTCCCTTAAATTTTATCATCTCCCAATATAACATTTATTTAAGAATACTATAGTGGCACATCTGGGTTCTAATCATAGTAGAGAACTGTTATGACATTTTAGTGTGACAACTACTCTTGGGGCATTATCACATACTATGTTATGGTGAAGAAAAATCATGATGTAATAAGTATTATACTAATATTCAATAATTTAATTAATGTTATCATAAATTACATGTAAGTTGGTTCTAGGGCACCAACTCTAACACTTATAATCCATTAATGAATCCTCCAAAACCTATAACATATTTTAAGGTTTTAAAATAAATTATATATGAACATGAATCAATTCCAAATCACCAAGGCTTTTAATTTAATAATTTAATATTTAATAAGTTAATATATTATCCTCATAAAATTTTTAAAACCAATTCTATTTAGTAGAAACCATGGGAAAACCCATTGAAAGGTTTTTTTATTATTTTATTATATAGAGTCTAAAACCTATTTTTAGAAATTAATAAAGAATCCCCCTCTATTTTTCTATAAATACCCACATAACCTCCCAATATTCTTCACTAAAAACACATTTATCAATAATTTACTCTCCCAAGGTGTCCCCAATCTCTTAATAAGATCCTCCCAATCTTTTAGAATCACCCACTCAAGGTAAGGGATTCACTCCTCTTCCTATTTATTCAAGTACATTATTTGTATTACTCCCTTTGATTTCCAATTTTACATGTTGGAATATGTTTTTATACATACATTTTACTATACTTATTAAGTCCAAGTAATGAGAGACCACTTTGACTCTCATTAAACCCTTCTATGAATATTTATGTACACACATTATGCTGCTAAATTTAGTCTACAATTTTTCTTGACAAACATTTCTGTAATGAATACCCATCCCCATTTCTTGTCAAGGGTATTCACCTAGATGTAACTATCCTTAATTTATTGGGTATATCAATGTACTTATACCGAAATCCTTAATTTTGGGATCAAAAGTTATGAAAGATTATCTTATGTTGTATGATCTATGTGGCACACAAGTACATGTACATCATATGGATGTGATGGGTGGGCTCGGAGTTATATATCCCTCTGATTCATTGGGTAATGTTTTTATCTCATAAGATACCATGTATGGTTCACCAAGGGTTATCCTAAGTACACTATGTTATTATGTCTTAGTGGTTAGCCTTGTCTTATGTTTATGGTGTCATGTTTATGTTATTATCACATTTGTATGTTGTCTTGATGTTATTGTCATATATCTTGCTAAGAAGTTCATAGTTAAAAAAACTCACATTTATTTGTCATAATTTTATGCCTCATTAATCACATGTACTACTTCACCTTATTCTTTGATTTTATTATTCTCTTCCTATGATTTATATCTCACCCCTTTCTTATATGCATCCCCAGGTTATCCCGTGTAGTTTTAGAAGATCCATGGATTAAAAGGGCATGTTCTGGAGTTTTTAAATAATTTTTTTGTACCCATGTTCAAGTTATTTGTGAAATATACCTAATTTCCTAAATATAATAGGCACCATGATCTTTTGGGATTTTATTATGCATGATTTTATGTAATAAATCATGAATTAAAGTGTATTAAAGATATGTGTCATCTTAGTTGGTATTATAGAAATGTCTAGTTATTTTTAGGACTAAGACTAAAAAACCTTAGTAAAATCATAAGGAATAATACTAAACATATAAATTCATCCATAAAATTTGTTAAAGTATAGAGTAAGTGGTTTCTAAGAAATAAAATCCCTATTTGGATACTATAAGTGTATTTGGATCTATCATAGTTGTACCTAGGGGTAATAACCCCAAAAAATGGTGCATTGGGATTAAACTTGATCATCACCTAGTTTATGATAAAGAGGATTTGTTGCAAACATAGCTTGACACACCTAGGGGATATTCTTTGTTAAATTCAAAATATCATTACGAACCATTAGAAAGGTAACAAAAAATTCCCATAAAATTTTATGTTATGAAATAGACCATGGATAACTTAGAATAAAACCTTGAAATTTTTAGGTTAAGGAACGTATGTCATTTATGAGTTATCCCTTCAATGTTCATGGTTTCCTATTTATGTGTTTAAAATTTTAAAATTTATTGATCATAATTTTTCCTTTATTTTAGTCAATGGCTACAAATAGGAGAAACTGAGTCAAGAACCAATGTGAGGGGAAATATGATGACTTCCCAAATGCGATGCCCAACCTAATGGGAAAATTAATTAGGAACATCATGATGATAATTTTTCAATTAACTCACGTTTTTAATAGAAACTTAACTTGATAGAAACACCCAAATCCCCATAAGAAAGTGAAAGTTTCAACTGAGACTTTTATTTGACAAAGGCCTACTACTTTAAATCGATATTTTGATACCTTAATTGTGGTAAAATGGATAAACTCCATTGAAAATATATTCTCCATCCTTCAATACTCTGATCAAGAGAATTTTGTACTAACTACTTATCATATAGATGGGGAAACTAATCGATCATGGATGTGGATAAAAATATGAAACCTAGGTAGGATATTGAAGTGATAGAGTGGAAATAATTATAAAAAATGTTTTTGATTAATATTTTCCCCACAATCACTGACTTAAAAAAGAGAGGGATTTTCTTAGACTTATGTAAAAGGATGATGAATCCATCAGGGTGTATGAGAAAACTTCACAAGACTTTCATGATATAGATATAGATGATCCATTTACCCGAAAAGTAAATTTGACTGCTCCTTCGGTGGCTGAATTAGATTCTATAAAATTCCTTAGTGATTCAAGACTATGAAATATATGAGGAAGTTGTCTGATCTGACCTCAACGTCAAAATGGAGATTTGTGAATCTCATGGGTCTCATGGGTTAGTATATAGGAAGTGTAAAATGGATTTTAATTATGGTGGTGTAATGGAGAAATATCATGGAGGAAATAAAGTCCAATATCCCATTTGTTCAATGTTTGGGAAGAAATATCATCAAAATTTCCTTAAGGAGACAATGAAATTGTTTAGGTGTGAGAAGGATGGCCACCAAGATAGTGAATAGTAATAGGATAAACCCACCAATTTGATGGAAGAAATGAATGATCTGGTCAACCCTCATCCTTTTTTCCAATGTTTCAACTTCATGGAACATGGAAAGTATATGAAATAAAGCACTGAACCAAGGGTTGTTGATGATAAAAACCAACAAAAACATACAAGGCCTAGAGGTAAAGTGAGATCTTATTCCATCACAATAGCTGAGGTGGATCTTGACAATGACTTGGTGATAGGTATGATAGTTATTTATTCAAGAACAGATAACATACTATTTTATTTTAGTTATACACATTCATTCATATCATGTTTGTTTAGTATAATTGTTCATATAGCACCTTAAAATTTAGAAGTGGATATATCGGTGAAAATGAAAAATGGGAAATTATTTCATACCAAGTATATAACTCTTAATATTTATATATTTGTGGGATGAACTTCCAAATGAACCTTGTGATACTCCCTTTAGTATAATTTGATGTAATTATAGGTATGGATTAGAATTCCATATATAGATCCAACATAAATTACCTTGAGAAATAAATCACCCTCTATATTGAAAACCATCCTTTGATTTTATACAAGTGAAAGGAGGAGGATGAATATCATTTAGTATCATCATCTAAAGAAAGGATATTATTTAACTATGAGAATGTTTATCTTTCTAAAATTATTGAGACTATGGAAAAAATTGTCCTTGATTACATGCTCATTGTGAGAGAATACGTTGATGTGTTTCCTGAAGAATTGATTGGTTTTCCTCCAAACCATGTGGTTGAGTTCTTAATTGATCTTATACCCAGAGCTTTTCTAACATCCAAGAATTCATACAGAATGTCCATTATTGAACTATAAAGAAGAAATTATAGAAGAATATGGATAAAGGGTTTATACATCCAAGTGTTTCTCCATAGGGGGAATAAGTCCTATTCACTAAGAATAAGGATGGGTCAATGCACCTCTACATTAATTATCATGAGCTCAACAAGATCACGCTAAATAAAAATTATCAGCTTCCATGGATTGATTACTTGTTCGATCAGCTACGTGGATCCTAGTACTTCTCTATGGTGGATCTATGGTCTAGATATTATCATGTAATGGTGAAGAAAGATGATATACCCAAGACTGCTTTTCATATAAGGTATGGACAGTACGAGTTCATAGTGATGTTATTTGGACTCACTAATAATCCATCTCTCTTCATGGACATGAATAAGTTATTTAGGGATTTCCTTGAAAAATATTTGGTGGTATTTATAGACTGTATTCTTTTATACTTCAAAATTAAGGAGAAACATGAGGAATATTTGAATATTGTACTGAAGACTTTCTGGAAGGAAAACTTATATGAAAATTATAGTAAATGATAGTTTTGGATAAAGAAAGTAACATTCCTCTGGCATGTTATCACTATCATAGGGATATCTATGGATCCTTTGAAAACAGAGCCATTGAACGATGGCCCAGACCAACATATGTGAGTAAGATCCATAGTTTCCTTGTACTGTCTAGGAATTATCATCGATTTTTGAGAAACTTCTCATGATTTTCAAGTCCACTGACTAAGATAACATGAAAGGGAGTGAATTTTTTTTACACTGAAAAATGTAAGGAGATGTTTAAAGATTTAAATAAGAGGATAATAACTAAATTAGTGTTCACATTACCCACTAGTTGAGAAGTATTTTTGATCTAAAGTGATGTGTCTAAAAAGGTCTTAGGTTGTATACTCATGAAAGATAACTAATTGATGGCCTATACCTCCTACCAATTAAATATCCATGATTAAAACTACCCAACCCATGATCTGAATTTGGATGTAGGGATTTTCACATTTAATATTTGGTGTCATTAAATCTACAGGTAGAAGTGTTATATATTTACAGATCATAAAATCTTTAAGTATATATTCACACAAAAGGAGATTAATATGTGCCAACAAAGGTGTTTAGAGAAGATCAAGGATTATGATTGTTCAATCCATTTCCATCATGGGAAGGAGAAATAAGTAGAATATGATCTGGGTAGAATGGATCCTACAACCCTATCCACAATTAGGATTGAAAGGGATTCAATCTTCTTGGACATGAAAATTATGGATATGGGAATAATAAAGGCATCTTAATCCTAACTTTCTAAAATAACTATTCAATAATACATTATTTAGAGGATTAAGAAGTCCCAAAAGGATGATGAGGTTATATAGAAAAAGGTAGTGAATATTCTAGAGTTCAAATTTTCTAAATATAGATTTATAAGGTTTGGGACCTGGATATTTTTCCTATAAAAACTAGAACTAAAGAGGGAGCTTCTAGATAATGCACATATCTCATCCTTCTCTATTCATCTAGGAATAAATGATATTTATATATATTTCAGCAAAATGTCTTGTGGGATAACATAAAAATAGAGTTTTCAGAATTTTTATCTCAATGATTGGTATACCAACAAGTCAAGGATAAAAAATATAATTCTAAGGGTATGATGAAACCATTTACCATACTATTATGAAAATGGGAAAAATAACCATGGATTTTTTCATAGGAGTCCCTAGAATATCTAAATTCAATAATACTATTTGGGTGTTATTTGATCACCTTATAAAGTCAATTCATTTCATTTATATCAATGAAGATTTATCTCTTGAGCAAATATCCAAGATGTACATAAGGGAAGTGTTAAGACTACATGTATCACTACTCCCTATTATATCTGATCGAGGTATGAGGTTTACCTTGAGGTTTTGGATAATCCTTCAGCAAGAACTGCATACAAATTTGTGTTTCAATACTGCTTATCACCCTCATACAAATGGGAAGTATGAAAGAATAATTTAAACATTAGAGGATATGATGAGATCATTTTCAATAGATTTTCAAGGATTTCCAGATCAACACCATCCCCTGGTGTAGTTATTATATAACAATATTTTCCATTCTAACATTCAAATTACTTCATATGAGGCTCTGTATGGGAAGTGGTGTTGGAATCTAACATGATATGATGAATTTATAGAGTGTACGATGATGGGATGTGATTTTATCAAAGAGATAATAGAGAAGGTTAAAACCATTCAACTTTATATGAAATCTATACAAAGTAAACAGAAAAACTATGTAGATAATCATTAACATGACCTAGAATTTGAGTTCGAAGATAAATTATTCCTTCATATATCATCGTTAAATAAATTCATGAGGTATAGTAAGAATAGAAATCTTAGTCTTGTATATATAATCCCCTTTGAGATCCTTGATCACATTTGAGGTATGTCGTATTGACTAGAACTCCCACCTAACCTATCTCAAGTACTTGATGTGTTCCATGTATCCATCTTAAGGAAGTACATACTAGACCACTCACATGTATTGAATCTAGAGGTGGTACCCATATAGATTGATCTTTCATATGAGGAATATCTTGTGAAGATCTAAGATTATAGAGACAAAGTTATATGAAATAATACAACTCACCTGGTCAAAGTGTTCTGACAAAACCACATGTCTGATAAAGCAACTTGGGAACCATAAGAGGTAATTAAATATAAGTATCCTCATATATTTTATTTTATGAAATGAAAATTTTGAGGGAGAAATTTCTAAAGGAGGAATAATGTAATAACATGAACATTTATAAATTAATTTCCCTTCAGAATGAATAAATTTCTTATTATGTTATGTGGTTATATAAAACAAACCCATTAATTTTTTTTATTTTGGACCATTATATCTTATCAGATTTAAAATACCATTAATTATCATAACCATTGATATTATAGCCTTTATAAAGTGACCAAAAATATTAGTATATATTATAGTTTATGATATATTCTAACTGACCCAGATAAAAGAAGTGATGGCCTCAAACAGTAGGATTGTTCCCTATGAATCCCATTTATCAAAGCTTTTGAGGGAAATGGATTCACTGGGATTTTCCATTGATTAATCCCAAGTTAATATTAAATAATTAAATCATGAGAAAAACCATTTAAAAAATAATTTCAATCTTATAAAGATCATGACCCAAACTATGTTCACCGAACCACCCCAAGAAAGTGTCATAATTGCACACCTTACCCTTAAGGCACACGTCTGTGTAATAGGGGTTTATGTATCTAGACCCTGTAATTATGAATTTTTATATATTATTTTAAATGAAATGATGATTATATTTATTCATCATTTTTATTTTTTATAAATTATTATATAACAAGATTAATAATAATTGGGTTTTGATATGAAGAAACTAAAACTGTATTTTTGAAATATATATGTCTTTAATTAAAACACTATTTTAGATAAATTAATGAATTTTGAAAGAAATTTTATTTTCATAAAATATTCTTATTAAATAATATTTATAAATGTGTAAATGATAATATAATTTAATGAATCCCAATGTAATCTTTATAAGGGTCTGATAACTGTTATCGTAAAAAACCCAGTATTTTTCAATAAATGGGGATTTTTCTTAAAAGTGTAAATTATTATATTTAGATAATATTATTTATAAAATAAATATTATTTTTTAAAATAATCATGTCTAAATTATAAAATATATAATTTTTCATAATTTTTCAAGTCATTCAAATTTTTTGATAAATATTAAATATGGTGTAAATATATAGTATATATTATGACATAACAATAGCCAAAAAGTTATATAATAAATACTGTAAGGGGAATCCATGACCAAAATTGTATTTTAACATTAAAATAATGTGTTTTTAAGTTATTTTATGGATTTTATAATCCATTAATGAATCCTCCAAAATCTATAATATTATTTAAGGTTTTAAAATCAATTCATTATGAATATGACTAACTTCCACATAACCAAGGGTATTATTTTAGTTATTTCAGATCATAGCCTTATAAAATATTGAAAAACAATCTTCATTGATAGAAACCATTGGAAAAACCTATTGTAAGGTTTGTGGTTTTGATTATTTTATTATATAGAGTCCAAACACTGTGTTTAGAAATTAATAAAGAATCCCCCTCTCTTTTGTTATAATTACCCACCCAACTTCCCACTAATCTTCTATCAAAACCCATTTAATATGAATTTAATATCTTTATTCCTATCTATATCCTTCCTAAGGTTTCCCCAATATCTTATGAATATCCTCTCATGTTTTTAGAAACTTCCTCTCAAGGTAATGGATTCTCTTATCCTCATTTTTATTCAATTAATTTCTTTATATTATGCCATTTGATTTCCAATTTTACACAATGTAATGTGTTTTTATACATAAATTTTACTATCTATATTATTTAAAAGTAATTATATAACACATTTTATTCACATTAAATCATTCTATGAATCATTAATTACACCCATTATGCTGCCAAAATTATTCTTCGATTTTCCATGCCAAACATTTGTGTAGTGAATACCCATCCTCATTAATAGTAAATGATATTCACCTATACATACTTATACTTAATTTATTGGGTAATTATTTATATGTAAAGACTCAGAAAAATCCATGTAATTTTTTTTAATTATCTGGGATTATTACGAGCCTTAAAAAAATTTTGGCGTGTAATTTCGAGGCCCGGTGTGCTCAGAATGAATTTTTGAACATTTTTTCAGGTACGTTCCGTGAACACGTAGGTGGAATTTTCTATATTTTGAAACAGTGATCAGAATTGAAATCTGAGAGCACTTTTGAATCTATAGTTCTAGGATTCACTTAAGGGAAGCTTCACTTGGACCGTAGTTGGTCAGGAGAAAAAGATAGTTTTTGGACTTTTTAAAGAATAATAAAATAACATGTAATTGTTATTTTATTTTATTTTTCTCCAATGGATGAGGGGTAGTGGCGGGATTGGTGACTTTTCAAGCCATTTAATGGATTGACTCATCAACTGTGTAACTCTACCATTGTGAATTAAAAGAGGTTCATTAAATCATTAATTCTTCAATGTGTTACTCACTTTTCCCCCTCCTATTTAAATGGAGCTCGGGGTGGGGTTTTGGCACTTATTATTCAAGAGAAGAAACTCTAGAAGAGTTCTGCGTAACATCCACCAAAGAAGGATGAAAGATAGGGAGGAATTGATCTGGGATAGATGAAGGCCGATGACTTCATCTAACGCGAACACTCCTCTCATCGTAATCGCGACACCTCCAAAAGATCTCAAGGTTGGGGGTTTATGTTTGGATGTGGTTTAACATTATTGAAATGTGCTATATAATTATTCTCACATGTTATAATGCTAACACAGAGGGTGCAGGCCAAACGAACAAGGCCCTGACCCTATGCCGCTTCATTTATCATTGAGTTCTTTGGGGATAGTTTTCCCAATTTGACAGTAGCGCGTGACAGAGGGTCACGCTGTGACGGAAGAAGTCTGGGAGGCCTGTAGGTGCAAACAGGAATTGAAATGGAGTTCCAAATCATTTTCAGAGCCCCATGAGAGATCCACCAGCTATGGAAGAGTGCGGCGCTGCTTGGCGTCGTGGTGACCGGACAGGCAGCCGGCAGCAGGCCGACTGAGGAGGCGAAGGTGGCACGCCATCGCGCACTGCGTTGAAGAGTCACAGCGATGGCGAAGGTCAGGACCCGCCTCATGTGGGTCCCATGGGTGACAAGGTGGCACCACTTCGCGCTTCCCTTAGGCGAAACCGAAGGGCTCTATGAGCCATTCAAAAGGTAGACCGCGCGCCCCGTGCAGAGCGCGCCCGCCGGCCGGGCCGATCAGCGACCCAGTGGACTAGGCCCACTACGGCCCAGCCCAATTGAGCCAGCCCAGGCTAATTTGGGTTGGGCCAGGTCGGATCAGGTCAGGTTGGTCCGGGTCGGGTCGGGTCGGGTCGGGTCGGACCACACCCGGACCCCTCTCGGGCCTAGAAATGCTTAAAGGGCCATAACTTGCAAACCGGATGTCCGTTTGACAAACCGTCTACGGAGTTGGGATCCTTGGAGTGAGAAGGTTCTTTTGAGATACTCCACAAGAATTTTGAATAAAGTTAGAGTATATATGGGTTGGATAAACTCTAAATCTAATCGGGCCCTCGGCACTAAAATGCCAATAACTAACAGACCAGGCGTCCGACCTACGCGCCGTCTGTGGTAGAAGGACCCTTATGACAAGGCGATCCTTTGAAGATACTCTAAGTGAGTTTTGATGGAGTTTGACATGTGACCTGGGTTGGATCATACTTGAATCCAACCAGGACCTTTTTACAAAAGTGCCCATATCTCATAGACTGGGCGTCCGATCGACGCGCCATCTGTCACGTTAGGACCACTATGGCGGGGCGGTCCCAAGGGTATTATTTTTGTGGGAATTCATACCAATTGAAATATGAATGATGTCTTGAGGAGTGGAGTCTTCTAGAGATCAGGCATGCTTCGTGCGGGAATCCAGTGGCTAGCTGTGACATGCAGAAGAAGAGCAACCAATACGGGTCAGCATCAGAAAATCCAGAGTGGGATGATCTAAATTTACGACTAATCATTCCCAGCTTTGTACCAGTGACCGATACAGGTCAGCACCAGCGACCAATATGGGTCAGCACCTGCGAGGGTCAGCACCAGCGACCAATACGGGTCAGCACCAGTGACCAATACGGGTCAGCACCAGCGACCAATACGGGTCAGCATCTAGTGACCAATACGGGTCAGCATACAATGACTTATATGGTCAGCAGTAGAGTTACTACAGATAGGATGATCTATCTTTATGACTAGTCATCCCTATCCCAGTAACCTTGAAGTTATATCGTTAGAGTGAGCTATCTTTTTTGCTTTGTGCTTCATGATTTAGATCATGCTTGTGATATTACCTTTGTGGTATTTCATATGATGTTTTCCTTTCTGGATTATTGAGAGACCTTTGAGGGTCTTTGGGTCTTCTACTGAGTTGTTATACTCACCCCTACATGGGCTCCGCCCGCACATGTGTGTTTGGTGCAGACTATTGATGCTCCGAGGCAGACTTTGGAGGTTTGGGACTTGGCAGATCTTGGTGTGATGGGAGCAGTTGATATCCTCTTCTTCGACTTTAGACTTATAGCTACTACCCTCCAAGTAGATCTCTAGGGTAGATGCGATAGTTGTTTACTTTATTTACATATTCTAGGGATTGTATTTTGGACCACTGTTTTCAGTTTTTAGTTATAATTGTGGTTGTACTTTACTCTCGTGGTTATACATTACTTGTGTTGGTTGTTTACTTCAGTTTCCCTTTTGGAGTGTGTACAGATCTCTAAGGAAATACCTTCCCTGTTCGGGAAAAGTCTTCAGGTGCTAGTCACCAACCCCTGGCCTATGGAAGGCGGGCTTGGGGTAGTCACGTCTGGGCCCCATGGGACGGGTCATGACAAAGTGGTATTAGAGGGAGGTTGGTTCTACCAGAAGAAATAAGAGTCTAATTTTAATGAGGTAATGGTGTAAAGTGTCTTGAGTTCAGTTTTCAGTACAGGGAGTCCAGTGTTAGTGTGGAATTTGACGTATCCATACACTAGGACCCTGAATTATGCTTTCCAACTCAGTACATGAAAACACTGGTTGCTGGTGTTTTGAAAATTTTTCTTAATCCTTCTTGAGCCAGCTCGCTAGGTATAATTTATTGATCGTGGTGCATCTGTTTCTTACAGGATTCCTCCATGAAGACAATCATCCAGGATTCCTGTTAGAGATCATGATAGTGGCCCACCGAGTGACGAGGCATCGATATAGGGACCACTCACAGTGATGGAACCTTCTGGTGGTGTACTAGCAGCACCACCACCCATTGAGTAGCAGATTTTACTAATAGATCATGCATACCAGCTGAGCACATTGCATGAGTTCCAGATATAGAGGCCTCTATGGTTTTGAGGTGAGACAGACCCCCAGGCAGCAGAGGATTGGATTGAGCTAGTTTTGCAGTTCTTTCTCTTAGTTTAGACACCCACCGAGCATATAGCGATCTCGTCCACCATCCTTCTTCAGGGCTCGATAAGACGATGGTGGAGATCGACACGCCATGTGAATGAGGAGATGACCCTCACCTGGATGGACATTAAGAGCCTTTTTAGGGTGGAGTTCATGCTAGTGACACTACGCTCTATGCGTTTTCAGGATCTTCTACATCTGCAACAGGGCAGCCAGACTGTGGCTCAATACTCGGTGAGATTTATTGATCTCTCCTAATACTCCACCGATATGGTACGAGACCCTTACTTCAGGGCCCAGACCTTTAAGCAGGGGCTCCGATGAGAGATCACAGCTGCGACAGTTTCTCTTAGAATCCCGACATAGGCCGGGGTGCTAGAGAGAGATTTTCTAATGGAGAGCTTCCTTTTCGATCAGGCACTGACAGTGAGAGCCCCTATTGGATGAAAATTAGCAGACTCATCTTTATCTGGTAGTAGACAAATGACGCAAAATCCCAAGTAGGCTAGACCTTCCAGAGAGTGACCCAGGGATGCAGGGTCAGAGGTTCAAGGCTCGAGAGGTGGAGGGAGCCACCAGTGAGGCATGATCTATTTTTTCTATGGGAGACAGGGTCACAGAGCTTGCGACTATCTAACTCCCCACACGGATGATCGGAAGACGGTGGAGGGGCCACCGAGACAGTTGCAGGACCATGAGGCTCAGCCAGGTGGCAGATGAGGAAGGGGAGAAAGACTCGCATCAAGAGGTGGTTGCGGTCACCAGGCACTACCATCACCACCCCCAGGTGGTCCACAGTTCCCAGCGGTGGTGGACAAGTATGAGGAAGCATGTCCAGAAGAGTTCCCAAGACTACCTCCTCGTAGATAGGTAGACTTCCACATTGACTTACACTTAGGAACAACACTTATATCTACACCATCATATCGGATGGCCCTTGTGGAGCTTCAGGAGCTGATGGTACAGTTGGAGGACCTAAAGAGGAAGGGATTTTTAAGGCCCAGTGTTTCTCCATAGGCATCCTTGGTGTTGTTTGCAAAGAATGAAGATGGAAGTATGAGGTTATGTGTGGACTTTTGGTGACTAAACCAGGTGACTGTGATGAACAAGTAACCTCTGCTAAGGATTGATGGTCTATTTTATTAGTTGAAAGGAGCGAAGTGGTTCTCGAAGATAGACCTCATATAAGGCTATCACCAGCTTCGTGTGCGGGATGATAGAATCCCAAAGACAGCCTTCAGATGTCAGTAAAGACATTATGAATACCTAATGATGTTGTTTGGCATGATGAACACCCCTAAATTGTTCATGGGTCTCATGAAAAAGATCTTCTAGACCTTCTTAGACAGGTTTGTAGTGTTATTCATCGACGACATCTTGGTGTACTCAATGTCCGAGGAAGAGAACGTTGTACACTTGAGGATAGTTCTAGACACACTCTAGGAGCACCAGTTATATGGGAAGCTCTCAAAGTGTGAGTTATAGATACGTAAGGTCCACTTCTTGGGACATGACATCTCAGAGGCTAGAGTTGCAGTGGATCCAGCGAAGATCGAGGTAGTACTTGCTTAGGAGCCACCCAGAAGTGTTACTGAGGTACGGAGCATCATTGGATTAGTAGGATACTATCAGAGGTTCGTACCAGATTTCTCCAGAATAACATCACCTATGTCTATCTTAACAAAGAATAGGAAACCCTTCCTATGGTCAGAGACATGCCAGCAAAGCTTTCAATAGTTGAGGCAGAGCTTGACCAGTGCTCCCATCCTGAGGTTACCGGAGGAGGGCACTGAATACGCGGTTTACTGTGATGCATCAGGGACTAGACTCGGTTTCCTCTTGATGTAGGATGATGTATTGATTGCTTATGGATCACGACAGCTAAGGCCTCATTAAGAGAATTATGCAACTCATGACTTGGATTTGGAAGTATTAGTCTTCACATTGAATATGTGGCAACACTACTTAATGGCTGAGTGATTCATTATTTACTCAGACCACAAGAGTCTCAGATATATCTTCACACAGACTGATTTGAATCTGAGATAACAACATGGGATAGAGTTCCTATAAGACTATGACTTTGAGATAGTCTATACTCCTAGAAAGGGGAACATATTGGCAGATGCATTTAGTCGGAGATCGAGTTCGCAGCTACTTAATGGGGATTCAGAGCAGTTAGCCATGCTTCAAATATCTTATGTGGATAGAGATGAGATAGTCTAACTCCAGTCGATGGTAGTTGCCCCTCCACTCCTTAAGTGAGTTAGGGAGGTGCAATTCGGAGACAAAATCTACGAGACTACACGTGCTCAGATATCCTTAGGCCATACACCTGACGGATATTCTGAAGGTGGGGAGCACACTATCCTTTTCAGAGGATGTACAGTTGTACCAGTGGTGCTATGATAGGAGGTGTTGAGTGAGTTCCATACATCCCCCTTGGCAGTACATCTAGGTGTGATGAAGATGTATCAGGACCTCCGGCGTCAGTACTGGTGGCCAGGTGATTCTCGCTCAAATTTACCCAAGCGAAGAAGGTAAGACGGTCCATGTAGTTTCGCTTGGGTTATCGAATCCACAGAGACCTAAGAAGAAACCTATAGACATGTACATTCTATGGACTGTTTTCAGCTATGAAGTGGCCAACATGGATTAATTTTGGATGGGTTTGAAAGATATATAATAGATTTAAGTGAATTCAATTTAAAAGAATGAGTTGATCCTAGGTTATCTCTTGAGGTGGATTGGACGTATTTCCTTTTTAATGATTTCAATTTCATATATTTGAGATGGGTTCATTTAAGGAGATAAAACAACATCATCACTTACTTGTTTAATGCATAAACCCTTTAATACTAATCACCTATACACTTGAAGGATCAATGTTTTGAGCACTCCAAGGTAGAGGTTCGTATTAGCACTTGAAATGTGTGACCTTAAATTCAATAAGGATGAAGATGTTTTAAAATCATCAAATAAAAATCTCATTTAAAAGAAGTGATTAGCCATTAATGGAGTGATAAATAACATCCAATACAGCCCCTTTCTACTCCCTTGGATCAACCCATAAAAGATTTATCCCTCCATTGATTACATTTCTTCAATGGAAGTGGGAAGTAGACTTACAAGGGTGGAATTGAAGAAGTAAAAACAACCACAAAAAAAAGATCACTCCTCCGTTGTGTGATAAATATCACAAAGTATGGTGTGAATAAGTCCACACCTTGAATGAATGGTATCATCATGATAACTAGAATAACAGAATAAGAGTAAATGAAGAACTTTTATTAAGAAACTAAGGTGAATTAAAAAACTTACATGAGAAAGAAATGTGATTACAAACACAAAGCGGCAGCATAACACTACAATGAAACCAAGCACCAAAGATTCCTAAATCCTCAAAAACCACTACCTTAAAAAGGAATTTTCAATCCCTTGGGTCGATCATCCAACAGTACAAAGCATCTCAATTAATTTTGGTAGGCCATAGGTGGTGGAAAGCTTGTGGAATTTGGACTTTTCCACATTTGACCCGAGGTGGCAGCCAGCTTTCATCCACCTAACAGATGCGTCTATATGTCCTTCTATATAGCCTAATCAGAGTGGGCCATAGAAGAAGAAAATGGATCTACGGATGTCTTATAACAGCCTGTAAATGTTGGGACCATTTAGAGTTGTGTATTCCGAGATATGATCCAATTAGTGGAATGTTTTTCTGGGCCGCAGAATCTGGACCAGAATTTTCTCTCTAACTTGGGCCGCCTAAATGACTACCATGGAGGCCGAATTAGCATTATATAATGAAGAGTTATTTGTTCCTATACATGTCTTCTATCATCCTACTAAATATAGGATTAATGGGGCCTGTATGTTGGGCCCCACAGTCTCATCAGTGGGATGGTGTCCAATCTGCCTTATCCCGAATTGCTTCCTTTCATTGCCAAATATCTACATCATCCTCCATGAATTATCCATTGATCCCTGAATCAAACATGTTAATATTTATGTTTATATCAATTTACAAAAATATAAAATTAAAATATGTATAATCATATGAATCATTTGTTACTTTAAATGATTTTCAAAAATGTACCACATAATAGTGCATTTTAAGAAGGTATTACAATCATAATGTGAAATGATGTTCAAAGTGTAAAATGCACTAAAATTGTGTTTATGAATAATAAAGAACATGAATATTATGTATATTAACAATTAATATTAGACTCATTTAGTGGATAATCACCAGGGATGAAGAAAGTTGTAGCGGAGTTTGTTTCTAAATGCCTCACTTGCCAGCAACTGAAGGACGAGCACCGGGTACCAGTAGGCTTGACCCAACCCCTCGAGATACCATAGTGGAAGTTAGAAGGGATATCGATGGACTTCATGATGGGGTTACCACGTACATCTAGAGGGCATGATACCATCTGGGTGATCATTGACCGACTCACCAAGTCGGTCCACTTCCTTGTTATTCGGGATAAGGGTTCAATAGAGAGCATGGGACGTCTCTACATTTAGGAGATCATGTGACTTCATGGGTTGCCTTCAATGATAGTCTCAGACCATGACGCATGCTTCACATACCATTTTTGTAAAGGATTGTAGGAGGCTTTCTGGACTCATCTTCGCTTGAGCACATCTTTTCACCTACAAACATATGGTCAGACTAAGAGAGCCATCCAGACCATGGAGGACATGCTTCGTGCATGTGTCCTAGATTTTGGTCGTAGTTAGGAGGACCAACAACCCTTGGTGGAGTTCGCATAGAAAAACATCTATCCCTCCACCATTGGTATGACCCCTTTTGAGGCGTTGTACAGATGATGGTGCAGATTGCCCTTGTGCTGTATGGATCCAGGAGAGCCAGCACTCGTGGGCCCAAAGATGATACAGGCTACCACTAAGAAGGTGTAGGTCATCCAAGAGCAGATGAAGACTGTACAGAGCCGATATAATTCCTATGCTGATAGGCAATAGAGACCACTGAAGTTCCTGGAGGGGGACCACATGTTCATGTGAGTCTCCCCTCAACGGGGAATATGGAGATTTGTCCAAGGCAGCAAACACTCACCAAGGTTTATCAGACCATTCTTGATAATTCAGAGAATTGGCAAGGTGGCATACCGCTTGGCACTACCACCACAATTGGAGAGGGTGCACGACATCTTCCATGTATCCCAGCTGAGGAGATACGTGCATGACCCATCTCACGTCATCGACCATGGAGAGCTGGAGATTGACAACGAGGCAACTTTTGAGGAGTACTTGGTGGAGATAGAGGATCGACCGGAGTAGATCCTTCGTGGGTGGTCTGGTGCACGTTTTGTTGAAGCATAGGAATATCCAGGAAAGTACATGTGAGCGAGAGCCTCATATGTGTGCCCAATACCCCTATTTGGTGTTGTAGCCTTATTTGGATTTCGGGCACGTAAAGCCCCAAGGTGGGGAGGATGTAAAGACATGTAAAATTCCATGTATTTTTTTTTAATTATTTGGGATTATTATGAGTCTGCAAAAATTGATGGTGCATAATTCTAAGGTCTGGCGTGCCCAGGATAAATTTCTAAACTTATTTTTTGGGTATGTTCAGTAAACACATGGGCAACATTTTCTAACTTTTGAACCAGTGCTCGGAATTGAAATCTGAGAGCATCATTGAATCTATAGCGCTGGGATTTTGCTTAAGGGAAGTTTCACGTCGACCGTAGTTGTTCTGGAGAAAAAGATAGTTTTCAGATTTTTTAAAGAATAATAAAATAACATGTAATTGTTATTTTATTTTCTTTTTATCTAATGGATGAGCGACGGTGGCGGGACCAGTGACTTGTCAAGCCATTTAATGGCTTGACTCATCAAATTTGTAAATCCACCATTGTGAATTAAAATAAGTTCATTAAATCATTAATTTTTCAATGCGTTACTCACATTTCCCACTTCTATTTAAATGGAGCTCAAGGTGGGGTTTTGGTACGACTTCATCAAGTGGGGAAACTCTAGTAGAGTTCTGCGACAACATCCACCAACAAAGGAAAAAAGCTTGGGCGGAAATGATCCGGGATCGACGAACACTGACGACTCCATCCAACGTGGATGCAGATCCCACCTCAACCACGACACCTCCAATGGATCTTGAGGTAGGGGGTTTATGTTTGGATGTGGTTTAACATTATTGAAATTTGATCAATAATTATTCCTTCTTATTATAATGCTAATACGGAGGGCGCAGGGCAAATGAACAAGGCCTGAAACCTTCGACGCTTCGTTTATCGTTGCGTTCTTCAGGGACAGTTTTCCCAAATTGACGGCAACGTAAGATAGAGGGTCACGTTGGGACAGCAGCAGTCCGGGAGGCCGATAGGCATAGACGGGAATGGAAACAGAGCTCTGGAGAATCATCGGAGCCCCGCGGGATATCCGTCAGTGCAACACCGGCACGACGGCACTGGCGACCGGTTCCAGCAGTAGAGACAGCTGCCAGCACTCGCCAGCCATGGAAGAGCACGGCGCCACTCGGCACTACAGTGGCCGGATAGGTGGCCGGCTGCGGGCCGGCCATAGAGGTAGAGGCAGCGTGTCGTCGTGTGCCGCGTTGAAGAGCCATGGAGATGGTGAAGGTCGAGACCTACCTCATGCGGGTCCAATGGGTGACAAGGCAGTGCCACCTGGCACCGCCCTTAGGTGAAACCGAACAGCTCTATGAGTCATTTGGAAGGCAGATCGCATGCCCCGCGCGGGGTGCGCCAGCTGGCTGGGTCGCGTTGCCCGGCTGGCCGCACCCGGCTGATGGGTCAGATCGGTCCATGGCCCAGCGGACTCAGCCCACCATAGCCTCACCCAGCCAGGGCGGGCTGGTTCGGGTCGAACCGGGTCTGGTCGGGCCGGGTCGACCCAGTCCTGGACCACACTCGGGCCCAGAAACGCTTAAAGGGTTGTAACTTGCGAACCGGACGTCTGTTTGATGAACCGTCTATGGTTTCAGGATCCTTGGAGAGAGATGGTCCTTTTGAGATACTCCATGATAGTTTTAGAAAAATTTGGAGTATGGCTGGGTTGGATCAACTCCGAATCCAACCGGGCCATCGGTACTAAAATGCCAATAACTAACAGACCGGGAGTCCGACCGACGCGCCGTCTGTGACAGAAGGACCCTTGTGACAAGGAAGTCCTTTAGAAATACTCTAAGTGAGTTTTGAAGGAGTTTTACATGTGACATGGGTTGGATCAGACTTGAATCCAACTGGGGCCTTTTTAGAAAAGTGCACATATCTCACAGATTGGGTGTCTGATCGACGTGTCGTCTATCACATTGGGACCCCTATGGTAGGTCATTCCCTTGGGTATGATTTTTGTGGAACTTCATACCAGTTGAAATATGACCAATGGCTTGAGGAGCAAAGTCTTCCAAAGATTAGGCATGCTTCGTGCGGGAATCCAGTGGTTGGATATGACATGAAGAAAGAGAGTGACCAATACGGGTCAGCATCAGAAAATTCAGAGTGGGATGATCTAGCTATAAGACTAATCATCCCTAACTTTGTACCAGCGAACAATACGGGTCATCACCAACAATTAATACGGGTCAGCACCAGTGACCAATACGGGTCAGCACTAGCGACCAATACGGGTCAGCAACAGTGACCAATATGAGTCAGCATCAGCGACCAATACGGGTTAGCATCTAGCAACCAATACGGGTCAGTATATGGTGACCTATACGGTTAGAAGTAGAGTTATTATGGATAAGATGATCTGGCTTTATGACTAGTCATCCCTATTCTAGTAACCTTGAAGTTATAGCGTTAGAGTGAGCTGTCTCTTTTGCTTTGTGCTTCATGATTTAGATCATGAATGTGATATTACCTTTGTGGTATTTCTTGTGATGTTTTCCTTTATGGATTATTGAGATACCTTTGGGGGTCTCGGGGTCCCCTAATGAGTTGTTATACTCACCCTTTCACGGGCTCCACCCGTACATGTGTGTCTGGTGCAAACTACTGACGCTCTGAGGCAGACTTTGGAGGTTCGGTACTTGGTGAAGCTTGGTGCGACAGGAGTAGTCAATATCCTCTTCTTCGACTTCAGACTTAAAACTAATACCCTCCAATTAGACCTCCAGGGTAGATGTGATAGTTGTTTGCTTTCTTTCCAGTTTCTAGGGCTTCTATTCAGACCCACTTTTTTCAGTTTATAGTTGTACTTGTGGTTGCACTTTACTATCGTGGTTATACCTTACTTGTGTTGGTTGTTTACTTCAGTTTCCCTTTTTGAGTGTGTATAGATCTCTAAGTAAATTCCTTCCTTGTTCGGGAAAATCCTTTAGGTTCTTGTCACCAACCCCTGGCCTATGGAAGGTGGGGTTTGGGTAGTCACGTCTGGGCCCTGTGGGATGGGTCGTGACATTATATGTAACCCTTACTTCTTAATCATGGGATTAATAGGGATGAAATATTCTCTTATGTTGTATGATCTATATGGAACATAAGTATATGTACATGATATGAATGTGATGGGTGGGATCAGAATTATATATCCCTATAATGCATTGGGTATTGTTTCTATCTCATGAGATACCATGTATGGTGCATGTGAGGCTATCCTGATCACACTGTGTTATGATGCCTCAGTATTTATTCTTGAATTATTCTTAAGATTTCATGCTTATGTTTTTT
The DNA here is from genome assembly GCA_963277665.1 of Viscum album. Lineage (NCBI taxonomy): Eukaryota > Viridiplantae > Streptophyta > Magnoliopsida > Santalales > Viscaceae > Viscum > Viscum album. Next base: position 1,558,891,801 of record OY728123.1, on the reverse strand, counting down.
CATATTCATATGTTTTCTTGATATTATCATATTATACCATGATACAATGTTCATGATTATTATTATCACCTTTCTATGTCATCATGTTATATCTATTGACTAACATGTATTTCTTTACCTTATGTTATTCTTTGATTATTCCCTTGCTAGGATTTATATATCATGCGTATCTTATGTACATACCTAGGTTATCCTATGAAACTTTAGAAAATATATGGATTCTAAGGGAAAGTTAAAGAGTTTTTAAATAGTGTTGTAGTACCCGTGTTTCACAACCTTCTAGGATTATATTAAGTGTGATTTTATTTAATAAATCATGATTTAAAGTGTGTTAAAGATATGGGTTGTCATAGATAACATTATTTTTGAGATATTTTCTAAGAGTACATATATATCATGTAAGTGATGAAGTATTAGTGTCAAAGATTTGAGAAATATTTTGAGAGACCGATAAATCATTGTGTTGAGGAGATAGAAACAAATATAAAGTTGGTAGTTCATTCAACAGAGAAGAAAACTTGTTGCATGAGTATTTAAAATAAGTAGAAGATCCATATCACTCATCTGGAGTGAGTTATGAGACCAACATATCTACATAAAGTGGTTGTTGAAGATCTTGAATATTTTTATACATGAAGACCTACTAATCTATTTACTCACGAAGTAGGATCATTATCAATAAGTTGTAGAGGTCACTAGGAACTGGTTGAAGATAATTCATTTTTATATCATCATTGTATAGTAGTTGTAGTGGCTTCCATTAGAATCTATAAGTCAATGGAACATAGTGGACTCTATGTTGAAGGTATTGGAATATCCTTAGTTATAAGTGATTATTGAAGATAGTAGAGAATCAATGTTTTGGGGGATAACAAACATGACAAGGAGTATACTATTCTATTAAATCCTTTTAAATATCATGTGTCATGCTTTCTCTCTTTTATTATTGCACATGAGGTGAGTTTGTTAGAAATAATTGAGCTCCCCCCCCCCTAATGGTTCATTTATCCCGAGGTACTACTAGTGGTATCAAATCCTTATTCCCTATGACTTCATATTCCTATTTTCAACATAAATAAAAGGATATTCTTTGCAAATTAGTGGAAAACCAATCATAGAAACATATATAACTTCATATAATATGGAATTATAAAGTCATATTCTTTCAAAAATAAATCCAAATATGAAATGGACTTTGAAGCCATGAGAAAAGGGAAAGTCGTATAAGTGTAAGAAGATTATTCAAGTAATTTATAAGATAAGGAATTTATACTAATATAAACAAAACTAGTTATCACCTATCAAAGAGATTCAATATGGGAGAATGGAAAGGAAAAGGTAATAAATTTTTGAGATGTTATAATTGTGATGATATTGGTTATATTAAAAAAATTACCCCAATAGTAAGGTTAAAAAATCTAACTTAGATGGAGAGGATGAGAAATCTCAAAAACAAAAAATAATAAGAATAAGAAGAAGTATTCCAACATAAATAGAATAAGTTTTATAATCAAGAAGTGGAAGGTTGACTCATCTTACAATTTAGATAATGAATTCACCTTATTTTCTCAAGTTTATAAATGATTTGATTCATCATGTAGTGATGATTATGGAGATGAAACAATTGAACTTTATTGAGAGCTTAAAGGAAAGTTTGAATCTTTTATAATGAATATTACACAGATCCATAAAATAAAATAAGAAGCTGCTAAAGGAGAAAAAAAGGAGGGTGAAGAAAAATAATAACTACCAAGAAGAAAGTCCATTATATTTATGAGATTAAGAAACACAAGCTTAGATAAGCTGAAAAAGGAAGATGGTGATTGATCTTAAAGCGATGTTGGCTAGAAAGCAATAATATTTTTCTGACACACAATCTAAATATCTTGACTCCAAAAAATAACTAAAGAAAAATATCGTTTACTTCACTAATTCAATTGAAGTTAAAGGTAAATTTTATTAGGTTTTTGAGGTTTATAACTCCAATAGTAAAGGTATATCTATTCTTAATTTATCTCAAAACAAATCTATTATTTCTAGTAGTGAAGGTTTTAAAAATCAACCTAAAATTGTTTGGAGTAATGAAAAAACTAAGAGGAATATTACACAAAAAAAGGGAGGGAAGAATATGTCAATAAAATAATTAACCCTATGAAAAATAAGAAAGGGTTTTTTTAAGGATAACCCAAATAAAAATCTAGATATAGTATCTTTCAATATAGAAGATCATATTTTAGAGGATTTTATTTGTGTTATGGAAGGTATAGACACAAATTTATATCTTATTGGTTTAATATTACATTTATAGGGAATATTAAAGAGTAAATGGAGGGTTTGGAGATAAAAAAAGGAAAAAAATAGAGGAATAAATTCATGACCAGATCTACACCAAATATGTCCAACCAAAATAGATTTTATGTTTTGGAAGAAATGTGTGGAATATGTAGACAAGAGAGTCACCAGGATAAGTTTTGTATGACTATCCTATAAGAAGAAATCTTGTATGGTGTAAAGAAAAGAAAACTGTGAATATAATTAAATAATATTCATAAAAATTTAAAGAAGACAAGAATACTAGTGAGAAGACTAAGAAAAATGAGCACACAAATAACGAATATCAAGTTTTTGTAAAAACCACTTAAAATCAGTAAAAAAAATAGAGAATTATTAGGGGAATGTTGAGGTAAAAGGTAAGAAAGTGATTCTAAAATATGAGGTGAAAATTTATTAGAAGTCATCTATAAATGGTGACTTGAAAATTCAAGAAAAAGTTTGTGAAATTTTTTAGCATGGTGGGCATGGTTCATGGGATGTATGATTTTTCTACAAGACAAGGAAGAAATTATGAAGAAGGTGATGAAAATACAAGTTAATTAATTTTTCTTAACTTATATGGTGAATAAAATGGATCCACACAATGTGGTAGTTAAAGAAAATAAGATGAGTAAACAGCCTATTAAGGTTATTGGAGAAAGTAAAAGTAATAACTTTGAAAAGAATAAGAAGACATAGTCAAGTGAAAAATCTCAGCCTGAATGTTTCTTCTAAAAGGAATAAAGAGGTCCCTCCTTATTCACTGTTAATATTTTTATTTGTGCTAATTTTTAGGGAATTTAAGGCGAAGTTTGAGGTTATTGCTACTATAAAGTAAAGTAAATGAAGCTTCATGAGGTATCCTAACTTCCATAAAGAAGAGGAAACTATTGAATTCATTGAGGGGGAGAAATCTTTATGATGAAGGATATTAAAACATCATCCCATTAAAATATAGAATTCATAGATATTCCTAATATATTATAAAATTGTAGAATTAAAATCACACTTACTACACTTTTTATTGATTGTATTAAACACCCTTATAAAAGGGGGTTGGTTGATAAAAGGATTAAAAAATAGGGGAGTTTATTCCATACACTTGAATTATTTTGATGGTTTGTTGATTTGTGGAAATGTTACATATTTTTTATTTATATATAATATTATAGATTCCCTTAAAATGATATTATGATTATGGTATCACAAGAATAATATTTTATGGAAAACATTAACTACCTTGAATATATCTCTCTTATTTTGTATACTGGTTTTTTGATACATAAATGATAGGAGCACACACACGATAGTCAGTTCTAGGAATAAGATTAAATGGATAAAAAAATAACAATAATAAGATAAAAGTATATAGATATTTAATTGGGTTTTGAATAATCCCTATGTCCATGGAGAGTCAGAATCATTTCAATATTTCAGGAGAAAAATTACAAAGTGAATTTTAAAGTTTCATAAACCCTAGCTTTTGGGGAGAACATAAATAAAGTGGTTCTCAATATCCCCATGTTGATATAGTGTCAAGCCACACTATAAGTAAATTGTGCTATCGTTGTTCCAATAGAAAGGACCAATGAGTTATAGTACCCTATTAGTGTCATAGGTCAGCTATACTATAGTGACAATGATGAAGACCAAACTACTACAATACCCTATTAGTGTCACCGGTAAGCCCAACTACATTGAGTCACCATTGATATAGTGTTATAAAATTTACATTGGGGGATAAAGGATCTTGAACCCCTGAACTAGGGCATTATTCCCCCTATAACCCCCAGCAGCCTCACCGCGGAGGTTGAACTACAAGTATTGCAGATTAGTGAATAGTTTTAGCCATTGGAAATTTATCCCAACATCATCTGATGGATCAGACTCCACCATTATAATACATTTCCCATATAGACTTAGAGTGGATTAATTAAAATATATTTTCTAAGTGTATCATGTGGTTTCATCATTCCCTCAATTGGATAGAGGGAGAAGAGAATAGGTAATTTGAGAGCCTGGAAAGAAATAAAAGGAGAAGGGAAGTCCCTCAAATTGTCCTTTATATTTATTTTCATTAAGGGGGAGTGAAAATGAAGTTCATATATTGACATGAATGTTTAGTGGAATTGATAAAAAATTAAAAGGGGTAGATTTTTGTTCCCTTTGGAGTTTAATTTTTATTTATTGTCAATAATTAAAGGTTTCAATTATGGAAAAATTTTCATTATGTGATTTGTGATGATGCTTGGATTATTGTTATGGATTAATGAGTAGGAATTGTATTTCTTATTTGAGAAACCAACCTTGGGTTTAATTTTTATAAAAATAAGAAGAATGTTTTTACTTAGATGAGGAATGAGAATGATGCCTAAGGAGTTATATTTTTTTAGTTTTTTCCTTGGTGGAATTTGGGCTTAAAGGGATTCTATTCTGTGGATAATGTTTTTATTAAGAATAATTGTATAAAATATATGTTACATATATCATATTTAACCTTGATCTCATGGGGTTACACCTAGAGATAATTATTCTTGAGTTTTTTTATGGGGTTAATCTAACAAGATGGTCGATATAACACTATAGTAGATCCAACACTATGTTATATCCAGCACTATGGCCAATCCAAAATTATGGTCAGTCAATTATCATGGTTGCTTTTTTTGAACTCTTTATTAATATACATGGTTGAATTGAATTTTGTGTGTTTGATCTATATTTTCCAAATCTTGTGTTATTGATGCAAGAAAGGCATGGTAGATCTTAATGGTCAGTGCGTGAGGTAGATCCATGTTCTGTAAGGGTGATGAGTTATGCTTATGGAATTTATTTTTTAATAGAATTTAATTATGATGATGTTGATTGAACTATTCTTTATGGATATAATTATTATGATCATTCAAATTATTATAATCTAAGGTGAGTTTATGGGAGAAACTGGTGAAGAGGGAGAATATGGAACTATGATTGAAAGTGTTCTACACCCCAAGAGAAGATACCACACCGCATGTAGATGTTAAATGAATTCCACCATGAAATGGAAAATAGTATTTGCTAATTTTTTAGGTTATGGAAGGATGAGTATGAGATCTCCATGACATAAGATTAATATTCCATGTCACAAAAAGTTAATGCCCCCATGAAACATTTTAATATTCAAAATAATTAAAAGAACTAGGATTTATGGATGTTGAGAACATGATATTTTATTATCATATATAGAATAATAAATCTCAAGTCTTATAAGATTTAAATGAGAATTGTGACTAAGATTAAATGATTTTTACTGATAATTCAAACTAGAGAAATATCCATTAGTTTTAAATGAGAAGATCTACTACAGATCAAGATTTAAGGATCTTCTATATTTTTTAATATAAAAAACATAATTTGTGAGATATTTTATATGATTATATATATATATATATATATCATAAAGGTGATGAATTATTAGTGTTCAATCCTTGATAAATATTTTGAGAGATGAATACATCATAGTACTATGGATAGAGAAACAAATTTGAAGCTGTGAGTTCATTTATTACAGAATAAGTCTTGATGCTTGGGTATTAAGAAGAAGAATAATGTAATGACCTATGTCATTATAGCTTGTGAATTCTAGAGTTAATTTGAATTATTAATTTCGGAGTAGGGGTTGTTCCATGAATTGGGATTTTGATCCAAAATCTAAGTGTTGTAATATCTTAGAAAGGTGTTTTTGGTTGTGAAAAGAGACCAGGTTGGTGGTTTGGGTGCTCGAGTGGTCATCAGTAAGGGTTCTAGGTAGACATTCGGCTGCCTATTACTTATGTAATGGAATCCAAGGTTTCTCAAGGGTGATCTTCCCATGGAGGGGGTGGTCTTCCTTCAAAGGAGGATATGCTCCATGGGGACTGGTGTTATGTCATGGTGATTCCAATGAGGGATGGCCCACACCGCATGCCTTAGGTTATTCTATGGTGGTTCCTAGTGGGGGAGGACCACACTATAGCTGCTAAGGCTAAGCTATGAAGGTCCCCTATGGTAAATGGGTCAAGATACCCTTTAAGGTGGGCTACACCATAGATCCCTACTCTATACCGCAGTCGAGGCTTGGAAAAGTGGCACCATGGAACAACCCCTAGGTTATGCCCTGGTGTGGATGTTGGGATTTTTTCTAGTTAGGTCCTTTTTATAATTTACAAAGGGGTCTATTTTAGTAAACCCCCTCATTTTCTCTCATTTTAGTTGACCAAAGGAAGAGGTAAACACCTATTTGTCTCTCCTCTCCCAACCATTGGTTCCCTTTAATCCGGATGGTTTCGGGATGTTTTTCCACACTGATTTGAGGTAACATCAATCCTTATCCTCCCCTTGTTCTATCGTATTATTCTTATTTGATTTCAATGTATATGGTTAGGATTTTATATGGATTATTTCTACATGGCATGGAAAATCATTTCACTTTATGGGTCTTTCATGTACAGCTCATAGAGGAGGTCCCAAAATGAGGAAATTAATCCATAATTCATCATTTATGTTGAGATATGTTGCATGGTGGATTTATTTCAGTTATCTAGTGATTTTGGGTGAAATTGTCCATCAATTAAATTTTAATATTTGGGTATTTTATGTGGCTTAGGTTTGGGTGTTTGTTGAGAGTGGACCGAACATTGTTTTGTCATAGATTCAATGTCATTGGGCTACATGGTTATTTCAGCGTTGATCATTCCATTGTGGGAAATTGATTTTAATTATTTAATTTATTAATTTGATGGTGTTTACTGATAAAATAGGTTCTCATGGACTCGAAGGGTGTTGATACAAGCCTTAGATTGATTTTTTTTCATCACTTGAGGTTAGTGGCCTTTGCATATTTGAGTCTCTTATTAATTTAGTGATTTTATGTTTGTGTGTGAGCATTTTATTAGATTATTATATGTTTTATGACTTGTGTTTGTGGCTTCTCCCATAAATTGTGATAAACTTATGTCATAGTAATTGTCAACATGGAACGTATAGCTTGGTTAAAGGATTGACGGTGGCACACTAATTGGAATACCATTGGTGTACCTCTTTATTGTTTGTTTGGAGGTGTGCATTGTATTTTAATGTTAAAATGTATTTTCTTTTTGAAATTAGATTTTAAATGGTGTTGGTTCAAGTGTAATTTTAAGGGGAAATGGATTATTTGATAAATGGGTTTTGAAATAGTATTTAAAAACAATAATGGTTTCCTAAAAAATGATTGGTGAGATTTTTTACAAGAGCCTAGTGTGGGTAAAGAGGCATTCCATTTCATTTGAAAAGGTATTGTAAAAATTGATATAGATTGGTTTTAAAAGATATCCTAAGGGGATAGTTTGAGATGTTTTGGTTTATTTGACCTCGTGTGGGTGATTCCATGTTTTCCAAATCCTTTTTTCTTTTTGTACATCCTTGTTGTTATTTCCTGATATGTATGATGTTTTATGATGATGTGTGTCATGCATGTTGGATAGGGATGTATATGGTTGGTATTGAAGTGATGAGTTGTTCCGGATAAATGTGATGGATCCTCAAGAGGGTGAGATGGGTATTAGGGTATGTTAAGATATAACAACCCAAAATTCTATCAAAGGAATTTCCATTCTTATAATTGTGTCATATTTAGTAATATAGAATAAAGCACATGCACCACATGATGAAACCAACAAAATTTTATTATGTTAATTTGATAATTAAATTTATATAATTAAAAAGTACAAAAAAATTGAAAATATAACAATGGAATACAAATAGAAAACTAGATAACTAAATTATGAAAATTTGGATCAGCTCGATCCACCAGAATAACCACACACATGAACAACACTGTATAAATGAGACAAAATATAGTAATACAATATTCATCTTGAAAATGAAAATATATATAAACTTGAGATAAAATAAGTGAATGAATAATGAAATAAATATGTGGTATTTATGGGAATTATGGAACCCATATGACCATTATAAATCTGATCATTGGAATAGTAATATGACCATTAGAATAGTAACCTAGTCGTAGGAAATAGTAATATGGTGGTTAGGAATAATAAATTGACCAGTATAATAGTAACCTCACCCATGTAAATGTAAAACAATATTAAGGTATCTTATAAATGAAAATATAACATATTTATATAATGGTACAAGTAAATAAATGTTTTAAAAATTATAAATTAAGTGTTTGTATTTTTGTAAAACATAAATGTTTCAATTTCACTTTTATAATAAATATAATTATTTAAAAGAATTTTTTTTCATAAAATGGATTTACAAATTAATATTAAGTTTTATTATAATGATAATATAATTTTTTGATACCATAAGTAGTTTTTCAAAGGGTTATAAAATTGATATTTTTAGAATAAATGATTTTTTTTAAATAAATTTATCATATTTAGAAAAAAAATCATAAAATGGATTATATTATGGAATATAAATGTTTAAAAATGGTTAGGGTGAATTTTTTGTATTTTTATAAAGAGTTGAATTTTTGGTGAATAATGAAATACTATAAATTATAATATTTAACATTATAAGATAAATACATGAATTTTTTAGTCATGGATATTTTAAGAACCCATTATTTTGAAATAACATGAAATATTTATTTTATATATTAACAAGAACTAATAATATTGATAGTATTGAGCTAAAATAATAAACTAATGAATATAATATTCAAAAACACCCCTCTCCTCCACTTATAAATACCACCCCTTCACCTCACATGTTCTAAGCCTTTAAGGTCACCAAATTTCTACCCAAATCTCTTCCATATCTCCTCCCCCATGTCCTAATGCTACTTTTCAAACCAAAATATCAATTCTAGGTTCTTTAAGGAGTTCTTCAAGAAGGAGATGTTAAAGAGGTAAAATTCCCAAAATCACCCTTTTAAATTCTTTTCTTCTTATACCTTCTCCTCACCTAAATCATCTAACATAATTGTAATGTCCCAAAATTCCATGGATTTTTTTGATTTAAATGGGATTATTTTGATACTAGGCTCTGAGATGGCACCTAATTCTGAGGCCTCGAGTGGATAGAATGGATTATAGAACTTCTTTTAAAGTCTATTAAAATATCATGCGAGCAGGTTTTTCTATCTTTTGAATCAGTGATCGGATCAAAAATATAAGGGCACCATTTAACTCAGAATGTCGATATTTTCCTTTAAAATACCTAACATTGACCAGTGTGGGTCGACCAAAAAAGTTACTTTTCAACCTTTATAAGAAAAAGTTAAAATAAAATAAAGTGAATGTTTTATTTTATTTTTCGAACTTTTAAAGTTGTTATAGAAAAATGGTGTGTAATGCAATAAAACCAAAACACTATTTCACTAATGAAACAGTGTAATGACATTGTAACGCAGCATAACAAAAAATGTTGAATCATGATTTTCTGATTAATTTCTTAGAAAGGATCCAAGTCCGTGTTGAAGGACACTGAAGTTTTACTCAGAGTCCTTGAAGTAATTAATCGGCCATCAACCAATGACAATAGATCAACAAACAGGATCAAACCATACATCGACTATTTGATGATTGATGAATGCCGGTGTAACGAGGATCGATGTGGTGACACAACTTCAATCTACATCTTAAAGTGATCCAAACTCCCAGGTAGGGTTTTTTATTTTATTCTATTATTTCCCCATTATTAGATTTAAATGAAAAATGTGGATCAACCCACGAACAGGTTGACCCGTGGTTTGATCGTTCTTGTCAAAGGTTCTTGACTGTAAGATGGTTTGGAGAAATGAATTTTCTTTTCTTGATTATTCTATTAAACCCTTCTAACTGGAGTATATTAATTCCATGACGAATGAAGGTGGAGGTTCATTCCTCGAATTTTTTATTTGGTTATCATCTCCCCCTTGGTGAGCGTTCTTTGCATTCTTTGTGGGTTAAAAATGGTCAATCATTGTGCAACCATTTTTGGCGCAACTATCCAACATCCTGGATTGGGAATGGACATGGCACGACAAAGGTAGGACAACAATGGTGGAAAACAGATCAAGGAAGTGCAGGGGATATCTCACACGAATAGATTCACACTGGAAATGTGTCGCAATAAGTATTTGAAACCCTAGTGGTGAATAGAGCAACACAAGGATCACAGGGCTTCTTCTGGTTTGAATAACAGATAACCAGAACACGTCTGGTGGCCTGCGGAACATCCCTCCAGTGCACCAGTGGAAGCTGCTGCTGTGTACCGGTGCAACGGATGTTGGACACCTACGACATCGAATGGGAGAACCCGTGACATTTTCCACAGGATTTCTGGACATGGTGGACCTCCGCATTGACTACAGTGATGCCACGTGACCAAATGTACGTGTCCGAGCTGTGTACGGAATCACTGGAATGCCTGAGCGGACTAGATGGATGAGGGGAGGCACCCCTTATGTTGTATGGCATGGAAAAGACACGGAAACCCACCATATCTAAGGTGAAGGATCCAACCCGCTCAGAGTGGGTCGGGTTGTAGGCGTCGGGCTGAGCCTAGCCAGGGCGAGCCGGGGCGAGCAGGGATGGCAGTGGGCCGGGACCAGTCAGGGCGGGTCGGGCCCAGCCTAGGTGGGTCAGGATCGGCATGCCCAGCAAACTGGGCCGAACCTGGGTCGGGTCGACCTGGGCAGCCAGACCCAGCCACGGTTGTCCGTTCTGGTTGACTGTGAACCACGGTCAGTCCACGGGCCACTCGCCCCTTTTTGCTCAAACGCTCGTAACTCTCAAATGGAGCATCCATTTGACGAGTTGTTTATGGTGTTGGGACCCTTGAAACAATACGGTCCTTTTGATATAATATAATTGAGTTTTTAAGGAAGTTTTAGGACTGAATATGGGATTGAAGAGTAGACTCTCCTGGTACAAGAAGACGTTGGACAGAATCGGGGTGGTTCTTATGAAGAGATGCTAAGAAGGTTACTCCCATAAAGACTAAGGGTGTGGGTACTCCTTATCCATCCGCTTAGGTAGATATGGGACTCCCCGCATCATGGGTGTGAGTGTTTTTCTTTTGGGTAGCTTCCTCTGGGGGTGTTACTACCTCAAAGGACTAGGGTGCAGGTTCTCAGAGATGTTCGTGAAGGTAGAGTAAGTTCTCCCCTATGGGAATAAGGATCAGATCCTCTATCTGTGGAGTTATTATTCCCCTATAGGACTAGGGCATGGTTCCTCAACATCTGACACACATAGGGTCGGCACTCCCCTACATGGTAGGGTGCGGGTCCTCTATGATTAGAGTCGGTACTCCCCTATTGTTCCAGGGCACGAGTCCTCCATAAATCTAATGTACATAGAGTAGATATTCCCCTATTGGGTAAAGTGTGGGTCCCTTATGATAGGATTCAGTACTCTCCTTCTGTTTCAGGGAGCAGGCCCTCTACACATGATTGAATAGAGTCGGTACTCCCCTACCAGGTAGGGTGCGAGTCCTCTATAATTGGAGTAGGTACTCCGCTATTGTTTTAGGGTGTGTGTCCTCCACACATGAACTGACAGAGTCAGTACTACCCTTTTGTACTAGGGATTGGATCCTCTATTCAATTAGAAGTACTCCCCTACTAGGTAGGGTGTGGGTACTCGATTATATTAGGATCTCCCTCAGCTGTCGGACACAGTAGCAAGGAGTGGGGCCATCCACTTGATGTAAACGGTACCTAGATAAGAGCTAGTTCTACCTCGATGGACTAAGGTGTAGTCCAATCCTTATAGGAGAGATAGAGGTTTCACGATAAGGTTAGGATTAGGGATACATCTTTCATGTATAGTGGTAAGGTAGGGTCTCTCCACTTAGGTTTCCTTAGTCTTGCATTGGGTGCAAGACGGTGATGAATGAACCTCTGGTGCTGGGAACTGGATATGGACCTAGTAGAATGTTCCTGATGAAGCACGTTCTCTAAAACATTCCATTTAGAATGGTAGAGTTGTTCCTGATGGAGTGTTCCTCTCAGAGAAATTCCATCTAGTATGGTTGAGCTCATGAAGTATGTTCTCCTAGTTTTGTGTGTCACCTTACGAATCTACAATGAGAATCCTGATGTTGGCTATGAGGTTGGAACCTTATGATTCTTAGTGATTGAAATGAGTATATCTAGATGTTCTTGGTATATGTATGGGAATATACCTGGTCGAGATGACTGTTCATTTTTTCTTGTGGTTTTTCCCTTGTACGTTACCTTTGTGGTTTTTGGGCGTTCTATTGAGTATTGTTTTACTAACCCCTACATGAGCTTTGCCCACACGTGTCTTATCTTGTGTAGACAATCGATGATTTAATGAAGTCCAGGGAGGACCAGGACCAGGTGGTGCTCAGTGAGATCAGACAGACGATGCATACTCCTACGACTTCAGGCAGCTACCATTCACCTACCCTTTAGGTAGGCTTCCCAGCGGATGATCTTTAGGGACTCTGAGCTTTACTTTTTTCTGTTTTTTTTGTGGGCTTTTATATTGGCCAGGTTTTCTACCTTGTACTTTACTTTCAGTTGTACTCTGTTTTTGTTTCACTTAGTGGTTTTCATACATAGATTTCTTGGATTTTACTTTCCAGTACCTTTGGGTTGGAGTTGTGTGTGTTTGTGCAGGTACTTAGGAAAATTCCTCCCATTTGTGGGATATTCCTACTCGGTGATAGTCGTCATCCTCTGACCTATCAGAGGCGATCTTAGGGTAGTCATGGCACGGGCCCCGGGGGATGGGTCGTGATGATAACATAATGAATCTAGTGTTATAAATATACAGTAATGATATTTTTTTTAATGTTATATTCATCTTATACCCTCCTCTATGTTCCTTCTAAAAAATAAAAACATTGTTTACAATATGGTTGGATCATCGCCTCCATGAACAATGCAATTCATTTTTTCCACCACCTTAAAGGATAATTATAAAAATATTAATATGGTTAAATATGATTATAGTAAGTATTTTATAAGTTATTTCAAGTTATTTAATGTTTCAATGTTCTTTTAATTAAATAAAATGATTCTAGTTCATGATGGTCGGTAAAACGACCTAAATGAACTTACCGAATAACGTTAAAATTTTTACTAAATGAATCGATACTAGGTCAAAAAATGAATTTTTTGGACTATTCTAATTTTTGGAATTAAATTAATATTATTTCATTTTAATTATATAGTTTTATTCCGATTTTATAAGAACACCAATAATTATACACAAGTGATCTGACCTTGGAACCATGAAATGCATGCCCCCAGAACAATGAAATTAAGATTTATACCTCAATGAAATGGTTGTAAATGAATATAATGAAATTATAGTAAATAAAATATAGATATAAAAGGTTATAAATTAATTAATTTATTTATTTTATTTTATTATTTAGGAAACTAAGTGCAATCGTAAAACAATTCTGGAACATAAGGTAAGGGGTCTATTCGAACCACCCTTTTCTTTGGGTGGTGGTCTTTCTCTATCTAACTCACATTCTCTCTCTATTTAATATTATGAATGATTATAAAATTATTTATATATATATATCTTATAGATATACCAATCCTATTCCCCATTTCTTTTATGGGGTAATATATTATTTAAAGTTTCCCTTAATGACACAAGATTATGCAACCCATTTCATTCCATGGGTAATTTCTCTATTTATGCCTTATGATTGATTTCCTTTTGTGGAACACTTAATCAAGAACATGTTATGATGTTTACACTCAAATATAACTCCAATTAATTGGTTAATGTCTTAGTTTCATGATGAAATATATATAGGATTAGGGAGTGAACCAAATCCACAATGGGGCATTATCTACCATGTGATGTTGTCTTAGCGGTTAACCTTGACTTATGCTTATGTCATGTTTTATATTGCTGTCACATTAATATGTTCCTATAATCTCATGATTTCATGCTATTTATCTTATTAATCCATATGATTATCCATGGTCCATTCCTTTTATGTTATTATGTTATGCCTTAACACTCAAATGCTATTATTTATTTCCATAATTATTCTCTTACTGGGATTTATATCTCACCCCTTTCTTTCATGTACTACCCAGGTTATCCTATGCAGTTTTAAGAGATAAAAGGGATTTAGGAGCTTATTATGAAGATTAAAATAAATATTTTTTTTATGTTCCATGTTATCATTTTATGTACCTAGTCTTCCAAAGACACTGGGCTTTTTTATCCTTTAGTTGTATTGAATAGATATTTATGTAAAAAACATGTAATAATATATCTAAAAGGCTTGGGTCTATATAGTTGGTATCAAAGGATGATATAGATATTTTTTTGGGATTAGGACTATAATAATTTAATAATAACCCTAGGTAATAGTATAAGGATAAGTCTAAGTATTGGAAAGTATCCTAAAATTTTAGTGAAGTATTGAGTGAGTGGTTTCCAAGAAAACACATCCTTGTATGGGTACTACATGTATATGTGGTTGTGGAATAGTTATAAATAGGAGTAACACCTGAAATAGATGCATTGATATTTGAATTAATTGTCACCTAGTACATGACAAAGAATCCTTATTGTAGACCTGGTTGGACACTCTTAGGGGATGTGATTTAGAAAATTCACAAACTCTTTATGAATCATTATGAAGGACTTGAATAGATCATTAGGTTAGAAAACCTAATAAGAAAATTATAATGGATAATAGTGATTCAAACCTAGATACTCATAATTTTGGATATACTTTTAATTTATAATTTATTCCTTCTAAGTTCATAGTTTCCTTTTTATATACTTTTTATTATAAGTATTAAAATCCCTAATTTTATTTTTCTATTTTTAGTTAATGGCGGGAAATATGAGAACCCATGCCAAAAACTAATGTGATAGGAAATGTGATGATTACCCTAATAAGATTTCTAACCTGATGGGAGCTGGAGATATGAACTTTATGTAAGTACTATCTCGAATGGATCAAGTTATGAATAATAATTTGAATCATCTGGAATTCCCTCTTTCTCCTAATAAAGAGAAATGTGTGGTCAAATCTTTTATATGAAAAAATCCTCCTAACATTAGTGGATCTTCTTATCCCTATTTATGAAACAACGGATAAACTTCATGGATAAGATATTTTATGTCCTCTAATGCTTGTATGAATAGAAATTTGTGTTGGTTGTCTATATTTTTTATGGGGAAGTTTATTAGTGGTTGACATTGATAAAGAACATGAAGTCTAGAGAGGAAATTGATTCTATGGAATATAAAGGATTTAATAAAATATTTTTCAATAAATATTTTTTTTTGAACTCTTCATATTAAAATGGATAGGGAATTAATTGGACTTAAGTAAAAGTAAGATGAGTCTAGAGGGGTGTATGTGAAAAACATCACAAGGTTTTCATGGTATGGCTATGTCTTCTTTATCAACAATGAAATTAAGGTGGATCATTTCTTCAATGGATTAAATCCAATTCTATGAAAATATTTAGTGATTCAATACTTTAACATTTATTAAGAGATTGCATGTTGTGACCTCATGGTCGAGATGGAGATCGGTGTCTCATAGTAGTCTCATGGGCCTAGCGATAAAAATCATAAAATGGAGTTTAATTCTAGAGGATAATCAGATAAATCTCATGGTGGAAAGAAAAATCAACTTCCCACGTATCAAAAGTATGGGATGAAGCATCCAAGAAACTATCTAAAGGGAACTGGGGGATGCTACAAGTGTATAAAATTGGGGAAAAATGTTAATTAATTATAAAGGGATATAAAGAATCCTTCTAATGTAACATAGTAAAATAAGGTTTAGATCAATACTCAGCTTATAGTTCAGTGTTTCAACTATAAGGAATAAGGGAATTATGAGAACCAGTTATCTAATATAAGGGTTGTCAAACACAATCAATGAAAAAAACCTTCAAGTACTAGAGAGAAATAAAGGGAATATGCTATCACTACTGTTGAGGTGGATTCTGACATCGATGTGGTGATAGTTATGCTGGTTATTCAATCAAGAATAGAAAACATACTATTTGATTATGGTTCTACACATTATTTTATATCTTTAAAGTTTATTATAACTATTCAAACACCACCTAAAAAGATATGAGTTGATGATATATTGGGCATGTATTGGTTGTCCTTATATAAAGCCAACATCAACTTCTAGGAGAGGGAGATCACTCTTCACATACCTAGTCATACTTTGATTATGTACAAGTGTAAGGAGGGGGATGAAACGTATTTGGAATCTTTATATCAAGTGTGAATATTATTACCATATGAGAAATCATATCCAACTTAAATTATTGAGAACAAGAAAAGAATCATACATTAATACATTCACATTATAAGGGATTATGCTAATGTATTCCCTAAATAATTTTTTGGTCTTCTGTATAACTGAAAGGTTGAGTTGTCAATTGAAATTATACATGGATATCTGGTTATATTAAATAATCCTTGTTGAATGGCCACCACTGAGTTAGAATAACTAAAGAATAAGTTACAAGAGAACCTAGAAAATGGTTTTATATACCCAAATGCTTCATTATGGGGTGCACTGGTCCTCTTCATCAAGAATAAGTATCGGTCAATGTGCTTATTCATTGACTATCTTGAGGTCAATAAAATCATTATAAGGAACAAGTATCATCATCAATGGATAGATAACTTATTAAATAAACTAAAAATGTAATAGTACTTCTATAAGGTGAAACTTCATTTTGGATATCACCAATTGATGGTGAAAAGGTAAGATATTCCCAAGACTACCTTTCAAACAACAAAGTATGGACATTATGAGTTCATAGTGATGCCCTTCAGACACACTAATACTCTATCAATCTTTATGGACATAATGAATATATTTTTTAATGGTTAACTTGAAAAAAAATTGGTAGTCTTTATAGATGATATTCAAATATAATTTAAAATAATGGAGGAAAAGGAGGATCATTTGAATACTATTCTAAAGACTTTGTGAAAGGAGAAGAAATATGCACAAGTACAATAAATTTATGTTTTGGATGGATGAAGTATAACTATTGGGGAATGTTGTCACCAGTAAAGGGATATATTTAGACCCTTCTAAGATAAAGGAAATTTAGGAGTATCTCATACCATCATTTTTAATGGAGATCCATATTTTTCATGGACTAGCTAGGTATTATCGATGATTTTTGAGTAACTTATCATGATTTTCAAACCCACTAACAAAGAAGAATCGTAAAGGGGTGAAGTTTTTCTAGAATAGTGAATGATAATAGATATTCAAAGTGTTAAAAAAGAGTCTTATTAATTCACCAGTCCTTAAACTGACCTCAATTAGGGAACTTTATGTGGTATACAATGATTCTTCAAAGAATTTATTAGATTGTTTACTAATGAAAAAAGATAAAGTGATAGCATAGACCTCATGGAAGTTGTTCATGAGTAGAACTATGCAACACATGATCTAGATTTAGCTGCAATGATATTTTCATTGAAAATCTGGTGGAATTATCTCTATAGGGAGAACTGTGAAATATATACGGGTCATAAGATCCTTAAGTATATATTCACACAAAATGAGCTTAATATGTGTTGGTGTAGATGGTTATTGTTGATCAAGGACTATGAATGCTTAATATATTATTATCCTAAGAAAAAAATAAAGTAGTAGTTGATCTAAGTATAAAGGATCATTCATCCTTATCGATGATGATAATTAATAAGGATCCAATATGCTTAGAATTGTAAAGGAGGGACATGAGAATCATAAAGAAATCTACATCATCATTCCTTTCTCAAATGATTTCTCAACCATCCCCTCTCGAGAAGATAAATCATGGTCAAAGAGATGGTTTGAAAGTTAAAAATAAAGTGGAAGCTATGATAAAGAGGTAAATCCATAGAGTTTAAAATTGATGAAGAAGGAGTTGTAAGATTTAGGTCATGACTATGTGTACCATAAAATCCTAAGATAAAGAAGGATATTTTGGATGATTCACATAGCTCAGTGTTATATATCTACCTAGGGAACATAGAGATGTATCAACATATCTAAGAGAACAATTAGTAGGACAATATGAAGAAGGAGATCACATAATATGCATCAATGTTCCTGATATGTCAAAAATTGAAGGATAAAAGTAAAAAATTCTAAGGGGATGAAGCAACCATTTCTCATACCTTCATGGAAATTGAAAAACATCCCCATGTACTTTGTTACTAGTATTTTGAATACATACAAAGGAAATAATGCTATGTGGGTTTTGGTGGATCATCTTACAAAGATCGATCACTTCATTGAAGTTTGATAGGACTTCTCACTTGATCAACTTTCAAGGATAAAAATCATAGAAATTGTGAGGTGGCATGGAACACAACTATCTATTATATCCAATCGAGATCCAAGATTCACCTCTATGTTTTGGAAGAGTATCCAAAATAATCTGAACATTGATTTGAAATTCAGTATGGCTTATCACCCCCAAACTAATGTCCAATCTACACAGACTATCCAGACACTAGAAGACATGTTTAGAGAATACTAGATGGACTTTAAAGTAGGATGGGATCAGTATCCTCCTCTGGTCGAGTTATCATACAATAGTAGCTTTCACTTAAGCATCCAAATGAATTCATATGATACCCTTTATGTTAATAGGTCTATAACACCTACATGTTTGTATGAATTTGGTGAATGTAAGCTGCTGGGAGCTAAAATAGTTGAGGATATGGTAGAAAGGTCAATAACATACAGCATCACATCAGAGTGGATCAAATTAAAAAATAGGGATTTGTTGACAATATTTAATGTGAACTAGATTTGAAGGTTGGAGAGAAGTTTTTACTCCACATATCTCCATGGAATAAAGCCATAATATTGGGGAATAACAGTAAGATAAGTCCTAGGTACATCTGTCCCTTTGAATTTCTTGATCACATCAGAGCTATGGCCTATAGACTAGCACTCCCATCAACCTTTTCTTAAGTACATGATGTATTCCATGTATCCCTAATGAGTAAGTTTGTACAAGATACCTCTTATATACTAAATTTGGAGGTGGTATAGTTGGAAAATGATATCTCTTATGAGGAGCATCCATTGAATATCTTGTACCATAGAGATAAAGTACTATGCAATAAGACAACTCACCTAGTCAATTTACTATAGAGAAACCATAATTATGAGGATGTGACATGGGAACTGAAGGAATCCATGAAACATTAGTACCCTTAATTTTTTTCACCTTAGTTTATAAAACAAAATATATAGGGTGAAATTTCTTAAGGGGGAAGAATGTAACGACCTAGAATTTTATAAAAGGAATTTCCCTTTTATAATTGTGTCATATTTAGAATATAGTATAAAGCACTATCACAACATGATGAAACCAAAAACATTTTATAATTTTAATTTGAACATTACATTTAGAGAATAAAATGGCCATAAGAATTGAAAATATTATAATGGGATAAAAAATAGAAAACAAGATAACTAAAATATGAAAATTTAGATATGTTCGATCCACCAAAATAACCACACTCACAAACAACACTGTAGAAATGAAATAATATATTATTAATACAATATTCATATGGAAAATTAATGTGTATATAACCTTGATATAAAATAAGTAAATGATTATTTAATGAAATATTTTGTATTTATAGGAAGTAGGGAACGCATATCCATGTTTCAAATATGACCATAGGAATACTAATCTGACCAATGGTATAGTGACCTAACCATTAGAAATAGTAATTTGACTATTACGAATAGTAAACTGACCGATAGAATAGCAACCTCATCCATGGAAATATAAAATAAAATTTATATATGTTATAATTGAGAATATGATATATTTATATCATGGTACAAGTATATAAATGTTTTAAAAATGATAAATTAGTTTGTATTTTTGTAAAACATAAATGTTTTATTTTTAATTTTATAATAAATATAATGATCTAAAAGAAAAACTATTTTCAAAATATGGATTTAAAAATTAATATTATGTTGTATTGTAATGATAATATAATTTTTTGATACCATAAGTAATTTTTCAAAAGGGCTAGAAAATTGATCATAATAATAAAATTGGTATTTTTTGAATAAATGAGTATTTTATTTAAATTTTAAATTTATCATATTTAGATAATTATTTGTATAAAATTTATTCAATTTTTATAATATATATGTCAAAAAATGGTTTGGGTTAATTGTTAGTATTTTTCTAAAATATATGAATTTTTGGTGAATAGTGAAATATGGTAAATTGCGGTATTTAACATTATCATATAAATATATGAATTTTTGAGTCATGTATAATGTAAGAACCCATTATTTTAAACTCTCATGCACCATTTACTATATATAGTCATAAGAATCAATACTATTGATTATCTTGATCCAAAATAATAAATTAATGAATAATTATACACAATTGATACAACCTTGGAACCATGAAATGAACGCCCCCAGAACAGTGAAATTAAGCTTTATACTTGAATGAAAAGGTTTTTTATGACCATAATAAAATTATAGTAAATAAAATATGTGATTAAAATTTTTTTTATTAAGTAATTAATGAATTTAATTTTATTATTTAGGATATTAAGTGTAAGTGAAAAATGATTCTAGAACTTAAGGTAAGGGATCTCTCTAAACCACCTTTTTCTTTAAGGTTATGTACTTTCTCTACCTAAATCACTTTATATCTCTCTTTAATTTATTAATTCTTCTAAAATTATATATATATTTATCTTACATATACACCTATCTTATTCTCCCTTCCTTTTATGGTGTAATACATGCTTTAATGTTTCACTTAATGAGGCGAGTTTATACAACGCATTTATTTCCATGGGTAATTATTATGATTATTCCTTATTAATGATTTCCTTTTTTGGAATGTATAATCATGTATATGTTATGATGGGTGTTCCCATATAGAACTCTAATTTATTGTGTAATGTTTTAGTATCATGAGGTGATATACATGGGATTAAGGAGTGAACCTAATCCATGATGGGACTTTGCCCACTATGTGATGTTGTCATGGCGGTTAGCCTTGAATTGTGATTATGTTATGTTTTATGTTTTTTCCAATTTCCTATGTTTTCATGATCTCATGATTCCATGATCTTTATATTATTCTTCCATATTATTATTCATTAGTCATTCCTTTTATGTTATCTTTTTATTCCTCGTCACTCAAATAATATTCTTTATTTCCATTTTTATTCACTTAGTGGGCATTAGAGCTCTCCTCTTTCTTTCATGCATTCCCCGTATGATTCTATACAGTTGTAGAAGCTCAAAGGGATTTAGGATCTCACTATGGAGATTAAAATAAAGAAGTTTTATTTAAGTTTCATGTTTTTTATGTACATTGTCTTCAAAAGACACTAGTATTTTTTATCATTTGGTTGTATTTAATGGATATTTATGTCAAAAATCATGTAATAATATGTGTAAATGTCTTGGGTCACTATAAAAGATGTGGGTCTAGGACTTGAATATCTATTACCCCAACAGTGAGCTGAGTTGTGAGATGGGTTGCATGTCATGTCCTTTATTGCTTCTTTGTGCTATCTGGATGCTAGTGATAGGTGACATATGATGGTGTGGGAGAGGATCATAAGGCTTGAACTTGCTTTGAGTGAGATAATATGGTAGGAATATCATTATTAAAATGTATTCCTAGTTTTGTGTAAAGGTCTATCCATCCATGAGTGAGATGGTTGACTTGAGTGGTGATGGCCAACCATGAGTGAGATGGTTGAGCCATAGTTTATATAGATCAGATCTCCATTAGTGAGATGGGATATTATTTTTGTATATAATGATGAAATCCATGGGTGTTATGGTTCATCCATGGGTAATCATGAGTGATATGGTTGTCCCCTAGATGTTATGGATTTCCCTAGCTTGAGTGAGAGGGTAGTGATTGGTTAGTGATGTATCATCCCTTGAGTGAAAAGAGATGGTTGGTAACTTTTCATGAGTTAGGACATGTCTTGGTATAACACCATATCCTGAATCTTCATTTATAGGTAGAGATGATGGTACGAGGTGACTCTTCATTCTGACATTGGCTGAAGCTGGTGTGGTTAGGAGTCGTGGTGGTCTGGTCCTCACATGATGACCTAACATGTATGCTTGTGTGGGTATTGTGTGTTATGTCATCAAATAGTTGTGTTTAATAGACATGAATACACCAATTTATATGTATTTTATGCACATACACTTGATCACATTAGCACTCAATATGTCAAGGCATTTAGGATTCCGACTGGGATATTGGACTCACCTCCTACCCATGTACACAGCATGGGTTTCGATGTATGTGGGTAGACTGTACTATATTCACTCAAGACATAAGTAATTCTTGGATATAAACACATGGTTCGGTCTTATAGGCCATGTAGGTCAAGGACTCAACAATATGGTATGTGAGAAACACAGGACTGTGTGTCGATTTATTTAATTTTATTGATGGCTACTTTATTGTTATCTTTTTCTGCACTGTTGTGGTTGATACATCATATAGGATATTTTACTACTTTCTATTCTATAATACAGGGGCCCTCTTGGCTCCCTGTTTTATGTCTATAGAATTTTGGGATGTTTGATATATGGATGAGTCTTACCAAATTTTTGGTAGATTTGTTCATGACTTTTGGGCTTCTTTATCATGGGCATAGTCTCCCCATGAGTGTGTTAGGACCTCGCTACTAGTAGGTAGACATTGGCATATGGGGAGGTGTGTTTGAGACTATGTAGCATCCCCTCCTAGGTGTTGTTTGGGAGATCTAGGTCAGAGTGTTAAAGAAAACAACCAAATTACTCATATGTAGTGAGTTTCGAGGCCAATAGATCTATTGAAAGTGGATATTAAATATCTTGAAGAGTTGTACACATAAAGAACTTTTGGACATCTATTTGTGGAGTAGGATCATCACTAAGAAGGTTTAGAGATCACCTGGAACATGTTAGTGACCTTTCTTTGCTGGATCATCATTGTAAAAGAGTTGTAGTGTCTTCTAGTAGACTCTAGAAGTCGGTGGAACATAGAGGACTTTGTGTTGAAAGGATTGGATTATCCCTAGTATTAATTGATTATTTAATATAGTGGATAATTTGTGTTTATGGGTATAACCAAAACATAAATGAGTATATTATTTAGACCAAACCATTTAAATACCATGTGTTATGATTTATCTCTTTTATTCCTTCACATGAGGTGAGACTATGATAAATCATTGAGTGGATTGAGGGATTTAACTAGATCAAGAGGTTGAATTTAGGAAGAGAATAATTCATAAAATAAGGATATTGATTACCCTTCTTTTGGTGGTCCATCTGACCCAGGATACTATATAAATAAAAACTATCTTTAATCAAGTAAAACAATCAATTATTAATAAATAATTATAGATTTGAACATGACCACTCTGATACCACTTGAAGGCTCCGGGAATAGCGAAATATGGTTGATCCTATTCCCAATAATTATTTTTCATTGTATCTAATGAATAATTCATAAGAACATAATTGAAAATCATCATGACTCATGAATATACCCAATGAAACTGGATGAAAGAATCCTAAAACCAAGAGAGGATCATTCATGTTAAATTTATAATTAATTTATATTAATAAAAATACCTCATTCATGAGATTATTTATTTGAAAAAGAGATTGATCTTATGAGTGGCTTTTGGTTTCACCATCATTGTTCCCTGAGGATCCAAGAGTAAAATCCATTTGGTGGTGATCCATACGTGATCGTTTGATCGCAAAGTGTCATTGATTGTACTTTAGGTGCTAGCATGGAAGTACTGATCATCTTGCATCACTCTCTTTATTATCACCATGATCCCTTTTGGCATGGAATGATATTTTTTTCTCTTAATCTTCAGTGGAAGG